>JAPCYS010000020.1:0-169260 GCA_028641055.1 Alopecurus myosuroides | reverse complement strand
CTCACAAACACTATGAGATTGGACAAAATCGACGAGTTTTGATGAATGCTAGAAATGCCAAGCAAATTGTCCCAGGACCACTAAACAGTGTGCTATAGCGAATGAAAACTGTGAGAAAAGAAAAAATTAAGGAGTTTTAATGAATGCGAGCAATGCCCTTGAAATGGTCCTTGACCCTCCAAATAGTGTATTATAGCTCACAAACACTTCAAGATGGGACAAAATCGATGAGTTTTGATGAATGCTAGAAATGCCAAGCAAATTGTCCACGGACAACCAAACACTGTGCTATAGCTCAGAAAACTGAGAGAAGGGTTCAAATCGACGAGTTTTTATGAATGCGAACAATGCCATGAAATTGTCCCAAACAACCAAACAATGTGCTACAACTCACGGAAACTGCGACAAAGGACCAAATCGACGAGTTTTATTGAATGCCATAAATGCCCATGAAATTGTCCCGGACCCCAAAACAGTATGCTATCGCTTACGAAAACCGCAAGTTAGGACCAAATCAGTGAGTTTTCATAAATGCCAGAAAATGCCCATAAATTGTCCCTGGACGGCCAGACAATGTACTATAGCTCACGGAAACTACGAGAAAGGACCAAATCTAAGAGATTTAATGAATGTCAGAAATGCCCATGAAATTGTCCCGAACCCCAAAACAGTCTGCTACCGCTCATGAAAACCGCGACAAAGGACCAAATCAATGAGTTTTCATAAATGCTAGAAATGCCCTTAAATTGTCCCTGGACCCACAAACAATGTGCTATAGCTCACGAAAACTACAAGAAGAACCAAATCGACTAGTTTTAATGAAGGTCATAAATGCCCATGAAATTTTCCCCAGACCCGAACTGTGTGCTATAGCGCATGAAAACTGCGAGAAAAGAAAAAAGTAAGGAGTTCTAATGAATGCGAGCAATGCCCTTGATATGACCCTTGACCCTCCAAATAATGTATTATAGCTCACAAACACTGTGAGATTGGACAAAATCGACGAGTTTTGATGAATGCTAGAAATGCCAAGCAAATTGTCCCCGGACCACTAAACAGTGTGCTATAGCGCATGAAAACTGTGAGAAAAGAAAAAATTAAGGAGTTTTAATGAATGCGAGCAATGCCCTTGAAATGGTCCCTTGACCCTCCAAATAGTGTATTATAGCTCACAAACACTGTGAGATGGGACAAAATCGATGAGTTTTGATGAATGCTGAAAAGGCCAAGCAAATTGTCCCGGACAACCAAACAGTGTGCTATAGCTCAGAAAACTGAGAGAAAGGTTCAAATCGACGGGTTTTGATGAATGCCAACAATGCCATGAAATTGTCCCAGACAACCAAACAATGTGCTACAGCTCACGGAAACTGCGACAAAGGACCAAATCGACGAGTTTTATTGAATGCCATAAATTCCCATGAAATTGTCCCCGGACCCCAAAACAGTATGCTATTGCTTACGAAAACCGCAAGTTAGGACCAAATCAATGAGTTTTCATAATGCCATAAAATGCCCATAAATTGTCCCTGGACGGCTAGACAATGTACTATAGCTCACGGAAAATACGAGAAAGGACCAAATCTACGAGATTTAATGAATGTCAGAAATGCCCATGAAATTGTCCCCGAACCCCAAAACAGTCTGCTACCGCTCACGAAAACCGCGACAAAGGACCAAATCAACGAGTTTTCATAAAAGCCAGAAATTCCCTTAAATTGTCCCTGGACCCACAAACAATGTGCTATAGCTCACGAAAACTACGAGAAAGAACCAAATCGACGAGTTTTAATGAAGGTCATAAATGCCCATGAAATTTTCCCCAGACCCGAACAGTGTGCTATAGCGCATGAAAACTGCGAGAAAAGAAAAAAGTAAGGAGTTCTAATGAATGCGAGCAATGCCCTTGAAATGGCCCTTGACCCTCCAAATAATGTATTATAGCTCACAAACACTGTGAGATTGGACAAAATCGACGAGTTTTGATGAATTCTAGAAATGCCAAGCAAATTGGCCCCGGACCTCTAAACAGTGTGCTATAGCGCATGAAAACTGTGAGAAAAGAAAAAATTAAGGAGTTTTAATGAATGCGAGCAATGCCCTTGAAATGGTCCCTTGACCCTCCAAATAGTGTATTATATCTCACAAACACTGTGAGATGGGACAAAATCGATGAGTTTTGATGAATGCTGAAAAGGCCAAGCAAATTGTCCCCGGACAACCAAACAGTGTGCTATAGCTCAGAAAACTGAGAGAAAGGTTCAAATCGACGGGTTTTGATGAATGCCAACAATGCCATGAAATTGTCCCAGACAACCAAACAATGTGCTACAGCTCACGGAAACTGCGACAAAGGACCAAATCGACGAGTTTTATTGAATGCCATAAATGCCCATGAAATTGTCCCGGACCCAAAACAGTATGCTATTGCTTACGAAAATCGCAAGTTAGGACCAAATCAATGAGTTTTCATAAATGCCAGAAAATGCCCATAAATTGTCCCTGGACGGCCAGACAATGTACTATAGCTCACAGAAAATACGAGAAAGGACCAAATCTACGAGATTTAATGAATGTCAGAAATGCCCATGAAATTGTCCCCGAACCCCAAAACAGTCTGCTACCGCTCACGAAAACCGCGACAAAGGACCAAATCAATGAGTTTTCATAAAAGCCAGAAATTCCTTAAATTGTCCCTGGACCACAAACAATGTGCTATAGCTCACGAAAACTACGAGAAAGAACCAAATCGACGAGTTTTAATGAAGGTCATAAATGCCCATGAAATTTTCCCCAGACCCGAACAGTGTGCTATAGCGCATGAAAACTGCGAGAAAAGAAAAAAGTAAGGAGTTCTAATGAATGCGAGCAATGCCCTTGAAATGGCCCTTGACCCTCCAAATAATGTATTATAGCTCACAAACACTATGAGATTGGACAAAATCGACGAGTTTTGATGAATGCTAGAAATGCCAAGCAAATTGTCCCAGGACCACTAAACAGTGTGCTATAGCGAATGAAAACTGTGAGAAAAGAAAAAAATTAAGGAGTTTTAATGAATGCGAGCAATGCCCTTGAAATGGTCCCTTGACCCTCCAAATAGTGTATTATAGCTCACAAACACTTCAAGATGGGACAAAATCGATGAGTTTTGATGAATGCTAGAAATGCCAAGCAAATTGTCCACGGACAACCAAACACTGTGCTATAGCTCAGAAAACTGAGAGAAGGGTTCAAATCGACGAGTTTTTATGAATGCGAACAATGCCATGAAATTGTCCCAAACAACCAAACAATGTGCTACAACTCACGGAAACTGCGACAAAGGACCAAATCGACGAGTTTTATTGAATGCCATAAATGCCCATGAAATTGTCCCCGGACCCCAAAACAGTATGCTATCGCTTACGAAAACCGCAAGTTAGGACCAAATCAGTGAGTTTTCATAAATGCCAGAAAATGCCCATAAATTGTCCTGGACGGCCAGACAATGTACTATAGCTCACGGAAACTACGAGAAAGGACCAAATCTAAGAGATTTAATGAATGTCAGAAATGCCCATGAAATTGTCCCCGAACCCCAAAACAGTCTGCTACCGCTCATGAAAACCGCGACAAAGGACCAAATCAATGAGTTTTCATAAATGCTAGAAATGCCCTTAAATTGTCCCTGGACCCACAAACAATGTGCTATAGCTCACGAAAACTACAAGAAAGAACCAAATCGACTAGTTTTAATGAAGGTCATAAATGCCCATGAAATTTTCCCCAGACCCGAACTGTGTGCTATAGCGCATGAAAACTGCGAGAAAAGAAAAAAGTAAGGAGTTCTAATGAATGCGAGCAATGCCCTTGATATGGCCCTTGACCCTCCAAATAATGTATTATAGCTCACAAACACTGTGAGATTGGACAAAATCGACGAGTTTTTGATGAATGCTAGAAATGCCAAGCAAATTGTCCCCGGACCACTAAACAGTGTGCTATAGCGCATGAAAACTGTGAGAAAAGAAAAAATTAAGGAGTTTTAATGAATGCGAGCAATGCCCTTGAAATGGTCCCTTGACCCTCCAAATAGTGTATTATAGCTCACAAACACTGTGAGATGGGACAAAATCGATGAGTTTTGATGAATGCTGAAAAGGCCAAGCAAATTGTCCCCGGACAACCAAACAGTGTGCTATAGCTCAGAAAAACTGAGAGAAAGGTTCAAATCGACGGGTTTTGATGAATGCCAACAATGCCATGAAATTGTCCCAGACAACCAAACAATGTGCTACAGCTCACGGAAACTGCGACAAAGGACCAAATCGACGAGTTTTATTGAATGCCATAAATTCCCATGAAATTGTCCCCGGACCCCAAAACAGTATGCTATTGCTTACGAAAACCGCAAGTTAGGACCAAATCAATGAGTTTTCATAAATGCCATAAAATGCCCATAAATTGTCCCTGGACGGCTAGACAATGTACTATAGCTCACGGAAAATACGAGAAAGGACCAAATCTACGAGATTTAATGAATGTCAGAAATGCCCATGAAATTGTCCCCGAACCCCAAAACAGTCTGCTACCGCTCACGAAAACCGCGACAAAGGACCAATCAACGAGTTTTCATAAAAGCCAGAAATTCCCTTAAATTGTCCCTGGACCCACAAACAATGTGCTATAGCTCACGAAAACTACGAGAAAGAACCAAATCGACGAGTTTTAATGAAGGTCATAAATGCCCATGAAATTTTCCCCAGACCCGAACAGTGTGCTATAGCGCATGAAAACTGCGAGAAAAGAAAAAAGTAAGGAGTTCTAATGAATGCGAGCAATGCCCTTGAAATGGCCCTTGACCCTCCAAATAATGTATTATAGCTCACAAACACTATGAGATTGGACAAAATCGACGAGTTTTGATGAATGCTAGAAATGCCAAGCAAATTGTCCCAGGACCACTAAACAGTGTGCTATAGCGAATGAAACTGTGAGAAAAGAAAAAAATTAAGGAGTTTTAATGAATGCGAGCAATGCCCTTGAAATGGTCCCTTGACCCTCCAAATAGTGTATTATAGCTCACAAACACTTCGAGATGGGACAAAATCGATGAGTTTTGATGAATGCTAGAAATGCCAAGCAAATTGTCCACGGACAACCAAACAGTGTGCTATAGCTCAGAAAACTGAGAGAAGGGTTCAAATAGACGAGTTTTTATGAATGCGAACAATGCCATGAAATTGTCCCAAACAACCAAAAATGTGCTACAACTCACGGAAACTGCGACAACGGACCAAATCGACGAGTTTTATTGAATGCCATAAATGCCCATGAAATTGTCCCCGGACCCCAAAACAGTATGCTATCGCTTACGAAAACCGCAAGTTAGGACCAAATCAATGAGTTTTCATAAATGCCAGAAAATGCCCATAAATTGTCCCTGGACGGCCAGACAATGTACTATAGCTCACGGAAACTACGAGAAAGGACCAAATCTACGAGATTTAATGAATGTCAGAAATGCCCATGAAATTGTCCCGAACCCCAAAACAGTCTGCTACCGCTCACGAAAACCGCGACAAAGGACCAAATCAATGAGTTTTCATAAATGCCAGAAATGCCCTTAAATTGTCCCTGGACCCACAAACAATGTGCTATAGCTCACGAAAACTACGAGAAAGAACCAAATAGACTAGTTTTAATGAAGGTCATAAATGCCCATGAAATTTTCCCCAGACCCGAACTGTGTGCTATAGCGCATGAAAACTGCGAGAAAATAAAAAAGTAAGGAGTTCTAATGAATGCGAGCAATGCCCTTGATATGGCCCTTGACCCTCCAAATAATGTATTATAGCTCACAAACACTGTGAGATTGGACAAAATCGACGAGTTTTGATGAATGCTAGAAATGCCAAGCAAATTGTCCCCGGACCACTAAACAGTGTGCTATAGCGCATGAAAACTGTGAGAAAAGAAAAAATTAAGGAGTTTTAATGAATGCGAGCAATGCCCTTGAAATGGTCCCTTGACCCTCCAAATAGTGTATTATAGCTCACAAACACTGTGAGATGGGACAAAATCGATGAGTTTTGATGAATGCTAAAAAGGCCAAGCAAATTGTCCCCGGACAACCAAACTGTCACATCCCAATTTTGGAATACATGTTAACATAGTTGTTTTGCTAATTGCTTGACTAATAAACCTTGGTTGTGTTTGTTTGTGTTTGTTTAAGTGCAACTAAACAAACTAATTTTATAAACTTGCAAACTTAAAAGGATAGCAAAGCAGTGAACTAAAAATATTCAACATATTGTTCCAGGGATAAAAATATTCAACATATTGTTCCAATGACCTTGGCAATATTTTCTAAAGTAAATATTGATCAAAGAGATTTCCAAAAACATCTTATGAATCTCATACTTGTTGAATATCATTCCAAGACCTAAATTAAGAAAGAGGAAAACACTTAATAAATTTTCCATAAAGGATTATCAGAAAAAGAGGCATTCTTAAATGCTTCACCAAAATGTTATCAAATGTTTTTCCAACCTTGCAAGATTAAAAACAATAGTATTAGAGAGCATTTACTTGCTATCTCTAGTCACATAAATATTTTGGCAAAGGATTGATAAAGAAAAGCCTAGTGCTTTATTAAATAGAAATTCCAATATTTCCAGAAACAGAAAACTAAAACAAGTTACTATTGGAAACTTGATTCAAATGATTTGAAATTCATACCATTGCTTCCTTATATCAAATAAGGAACACAGACAAGAGGAGACCAAGAATTGAATCCATTAAAGCCCTGAAAACATGAATTTCCTCCACACAACATTTGGGATTTTGAACAAGTTTGTTCTACAAACTTTTCCCAAATGCCATGAAATAAATACCACATGCTCTATATAAATGATGAAAACCAAAAGGGCACAAGTTTTTGAATAATTTAAGTTGCCAAAAACCCCTGTTTTCTTGGCAGCACCTTTTTGAAATTTGAACAAGTTTGTTCTATGAAGTAACTCAAAATGACTTGAATTTTCTACCACATAAGGAACACATCAAATAAGGAATGTGTGCCAAAAATTATCATTTTTGGAAGCTCCTAAGTAGTCTAATAAATTCAATGTCCATTTATGTAAGAATTCAAATTTAAACAACTTTGAATTATAAAGTTTCACCAATTGATCCAATTTTCATATATGTTGTACATCTTAACTAATAAGAATTTTGGGCAAAAGGAAATTAAATTTTAACTTTGTTTACCTAGGGAAAACATCCATTTTCTGAGAGTACAGGGACCTACTTGTAATTCTCCAGGGACAAATGTGATCCTAGTCACACCTTCTTCTTCCTCCTGTAGATGACGCAGCAGAGGGCATGGAGGCCCATGCTTCCTTTGCTTCGAGTAGAAGGCTTCTAGTAGATAAAAACCCCTCAAGTGTGCTACCTGCTCCCTCTCTCACCCCTCGAATCCTTTCTCTCTCTCTCTCAAGAAAATGCCCAAACCGAAACCCTAGGTTGAGTCGTCGTCGATTCGGCCCGAGAGCTCGCCGCCGCTCGCCGTTGGCTCCATCGTCTTCGCCTGGTTGTGGTTGTGCTCGGTGCAAACGAATCGGGCCGAAACGACCGTAGACGCCGCGCCATCCCCGTTTCTTCATCGGCCCCGACGGACTCCGGCGACGGATTCCGGCCGCCTCGAGCCCCTCCTTCTCCGAGCACCTCTACGCGTTAGGGTAAGAAGGTGAGCTCTCCGTCGTTTTTTCCCCTCCCTCTCGTTCGGAATCGCCGCCGTGCCGAGCTCCTGTCCGGCCGCCGCCGTGCCCTCGTCGCCGGCCGCGCTCCGGTCCTTCCCTGGAAACGACGCTGCCACCCTCGTTTCCCACGTCGAGAGGAACCCGTATGTGTGCTTGATTCGTAAAATGGTAAACGTTTGCGCTCGAATTAGCTCGCCGGAGACGTATCCCGCCGGCGATGACGCAGTGGTGACCTCGTGCTCGCGTCATCGTCTCCTTTGACCCCGCGCGGACACAGTCAAACTGCGGGTGGCCCCTGCGCTCGCCTGCGTGGCAGCCGCGTGGCGCCCAGGCCCGCGTGTCAGCCTCACGGGCTAGATCTGCCCGCGGTATCTCTGGATCTGGCCGGCCCAGTCCAGATCTGGCCCAACACAATTCTTTTTCCATTTAATTTTTGCAGAGGACTACCTGTTTGCTTTGGGATCCAAAAGGCAACTTAAAAGATGAATTTTACCAAACCAAATTTCACAGATCTAAAGAAACAAAATATGAACCATCTCCACTTTGTAGATCTACATTTGGATGGATAGATTTGAAATGAAAAATGATTTGGCCACAGCTACCAGAAACACCAAAATGAGCACCATTTTTATTTTACAACACAGAATGAAGTGAGGCCAATTGCATTGGAAAGCCCTTGAAATTTCCTAACAGTAGCATTTAACCTCGTTTCCAAATTCATTGTATTTTTGAAATGGAATGCAATTTGGTAAAACACCAGAGAGCACTTTGGTGATTTTTATAAAATAATTAAAAATGATTTTTGATGCAAACTCAATTGGATGGTCTTGTATATGTTTAGGACTATCCAACCCTAGAAGGATTTAATTTTTAGAGCATCCTATAAAACTTGGTGGACAGATCTTTGTTTCACCTATTTCTGCCATTTTGGCATTTTTAGGTAATTAATTTGTGTGAGTTATTTTTGTGATGCAATATTGTTTTCTAGCATGTATAAGTTGTGTGAACTTGCTTTCTAAGTATTACTTAACTATTTTAGCATGTTAGAATGTGTGGACTTGAGTGGAGAAGCAATAGGATTTTTGTTATTAACATATGATTATTCTCTAGTAATACTTGCATAGCAATTTTTGATTGATTAACTTTGTGTGCAAGTGATTGAATTGTTTGTTGAGAGATTAGATACAGCACCATGTTGATACTTAGTTTGTGTTGTTATCACCTCTGATAGCTTGCTTTTGATTTGGTAGAAAAGCATGAGTAGCTTAATCCTTACTATGAGAATGGTTATGGAAAAATTCCCTCATGTGTGGAATTTTGACATAATCATTTGTGGTTTTGTAGCCACATATTTTTGTGTTGTTTTCATAGGACCAGTAGCATTTTGATGATGTTATTATGAGTACTTGACTCCTAGATTTTTCACTTTTGTGAAAACAATAGCATGAGTAGCATTGCCTTGCTTATTTTAGCACCCTGTTATTTTCTGCTAGTATTGTTAATGCACTAGATGCTAGTTTAGTTTTTTGTTAATTTTTAGCAAATGGACCAGAGGCATTGTGACCTCTTAATGCTTTGTTATGCTAGTGGAGCACCCACTGGTTTCATTGCATTGTTGGTGGAAACATTATTTCCCCCACACTAGATGTGTTTCTTTTATATATGTTTTGAGTAGATCTTTAAATGCTTTTTAGGCTTATTTGCTAGATTAATTTTCATGAAACTAGTACCATTTAGGTACTGTTATTTTGGTTATAGAACCTCTAGATACTTGGTTCTTGTGTTTGAAATAGATTTAAATAGAAATGCTTAAAGTCTAAATTTCATACTAGGGTATTCATGTATGCTTTTTGTCTTGTTTTCCCCTAGGGAAAAATATGAATCTTTGGTATGGAAACCAGAGGATGGAATGTCCTTGTGGCATTATTATCTTAGGGTTTTCACCTCTGATAGGTTTCCTCTTAAGTAGCATAAAAGCATGAATAACACTTGGATGACTAGGAATTAATCTCCTCACATGTGTAGCATTTTAAGCATAGTTTTTCCTTGTTTCCTAGCTATGATTTTTTATGTTATTTTGTGGAATCCAGTAGCATTTATGGTACTGGTTAGAGGAGTATTTTTCCTCTGCTAGCTTGCACACTTGTGCATAAAATTAACTAGTGTAGCCTAAACTAGTCTAGTATTTTTCCTAAATTTTCTACTAGTATGAGTAGGAGTTTTTGGGTGCTTGTTTGTTTGTTTTGAGCACTTTTATAAAAGTGACCAGAGGCTTATTAACCTCTTGGTGAGCATATTTGCTAGTGGAACACCCACTGGTATGTTTGCCTCATGGTGGAAAAGTAGGTTTGACTTGTTGTCATGAACCTTTTTCACCACTTATATTTTAGCAAATTTATGTGCTAGCCATAGAGATTGTTGGGGAAGTTTTTAGACATAAAATGTGTTTTATGTGACACCCTACTGTCTAGTAACATGTGCTTACCCCACTGGTCCATGGTGTTCTTAACTAAAAATCATTGAATTGGCCACACATAAACACTAGGAAAAAAGCAGACTTTTCAACTATAGTTTTTATGCCAATTTTTCTTAAGGGAAAAATTGAGAACTTGGGTGGTACTTCTTGATTGCTTGCTGTATGTATTACTTGTAGCCTTGTTTGTCTTGTTTGGTTCTGAATGTGTGTCCTTTATTCTCTTTTTACGGCGTTAGAAAACGAAGAGGAAGGAAGTGTCGTGAAGCTCTGTTTCAAGTTCCAGTCACTCCAACAACCAGGGACACAAAGAGATACCAGGCAAGCATCCTGATTGCTTGCTGATACAATACTTACCATTATATATCATGCATGTTTTACCTCTGAAGTTTTACCAAAACTTGATTATCAAAACTATTTTTGATGTGGCTATTACTACTATACTATATTATAGGTTACTATTATGCCAGTAGTTAAACTTGGTAATACCAAGCCCATAGGCCACCATATGGTATTTATTACCATCAAATATATTAGTCCCTAAGTGGACACCCTAAAATTGTGATTCTACAAAACAAAGGCTTTACGGAAAAACCCGGAGAAAAGGCGGATCCTTGTTCTCCGGAGGAATGTGGAAGTGGTCATTTTTGAGAAAGTGGTGTTGTTCAAAAATGACACATAACCTAGTCTTCGCCGGACAACCTTTACCGTACTGCCACCCTACCCTAACATGGGCACGGGGCTTAACTTGAAGTTTGTTCTTATTAGTGTGTGCTATCTCAATCGCTATAAGGGACGTCGTACCCTCGAACCGAATGTCGTCAAAACTCCCAATGTTGAGACATAAAAAGTGTGGGATTAATTTTCCCTCCGGTTGCATCGGTTGAGTCTCCTGTCATGGCGATGTGCGACATGGTGCCGAGGAGATTAAACTCAACTGAGAGATAGGCATATTCTAGCTTGAACATAGTGGATGGTTATGATCAGATACCTGATGCTTACATACTGTTGTTACAGTCCGTGGTTGTTTCACGGGAGGTGTACTGGATCTGGTGGATGTGTACACCTCTGCAGAGTACAACTTTTTCGAAGAAGCCGCGTCCTCGGATATGGACAGTTGAATGGCCATGTAGCTAGCATTGTGTCAATGTTTTCAAAAAGAGTTTTTGAAAGGGAATCTTTGGAAAGGAAGTGTTGAACTTGTGAAGTTCGGAAAAGAATGGAAACTTATACCGTGGAGGTATCGTCGATGATGAAAAGCCAGATGATGTGATACAAAACAAAATGTTTTGCAAAGAAAACCTTTTCTACTCTAAGCAACAATTCTGGAAACTGATTCCAAGAAGTTTTGCAAAGAGAAAATATTTCTTCAACAAAGTTTTACAAAACCTCTTGTACATGTGATATCTACAAGAGAAATAAAACTATATTATTTTCTTCTGAAGTATCTTCTTCAACGAAGATACAGATTAACCTGACTGCAACTATGGTGTCATCATATATGAACACCATTGATAGTGAACCCTATTTATAGCCTACCTAATCCACCATATAAGCATATTTGCATGTTGGTAAGTGATATGATGGATGTCTTGCTGAGTACATTCAACTGTACTCATTTGGTTTCGCCCCTGGTATCTACTTATCAGATTTTGGAGAAGGAACCTCCAAAGGATATCTATGAAGAGAAGTACGGAGTTGACGGCTTTGCGAACTAGGATCGTCTCCGGGTCAGCAGCCTGTAGGTTAAGGCGTGACTTGGGCTCAACTACGTTGTGTTTTAATTGTCTTCCGCTGTGTTTGTTAAGTTGCCTGCCCTTTGTGGCAGATGTGTTAGACTTGATCATGTGATCATTTGTGTAATACCTTTATGTATTCGTGTAATGGATGATGTATTTCTGTGTGCCAACTGTGTATGTTGTTCACGACTGATCTTTCTGGGATCGTGAATGTATGCATACGTAGGGTTTCAGACTGCCGGTCTGGGGGCCTTACAGAGTTGGTATCAGAGCCATCCTGACCTTAGGAGACCTTAGTTAGCATGGACGTCAGATAGGAAAGATAAGTATTTTGGAGTAAAAACCTATTTACTATCTAGATTTTTTTTATCTAAGGGAATTTTAGTATATTTTCCCTCCTTCTGATCTTTTCAAAAGATTCTAAATGCATATCAAGGGCGTCCTTGAACAGTGGTTCGAAGGACGGGCCTTACAGAGTTGGCATCTCTCTCGGTTAAGAGTTTATTTCTTACTTGTTTACAACTGCTCCGCTCTGTTTTTGAAACATCTCTCGTATTTGAAGTTTTCTGTCCAGAAAATAATTGGAGTTTCAAAAACAATTTGTTGCATAAAGTTTTCTCGAAAATTTACTTCTATTATCTTGTTTCCATACAAAAACTTTTATACTTGCCGATGTCCCGGGAAGACCAAAATAATTTCCTAGCTCTACAGTGATGATGGTCAGAAGTAGATATAGTTCTTCAGCCACTTCTAGGATTTTTGGATTAGTCTAGTCTGGAGTAATTTAGCGATTACCCCATGAGTCGTATCCCCCGACGTAGCTCCAATGGAGCCTTGCTTGTGTGTTTTGGCTTGCTTATGTGTGTCCGTAGGACTTTGTGCTGTTGTTTGGTGTAGAATTTGGTTCATCTAGGCTTCTATATGTTTGTGGGGTGCTCAAAATTTGCAGATTTGTGATTGCCCCGCTCTTGTTTTTGAATCGCCTCGTGTTAAATTTTTGCAAGCAAAAATGTTAGTATTCAAAAACAAGAATTTGTTGCTTAGACTTATACTTGTTTTCGCTTCATAATGCGACCCGTTGTGAACCACCACCATCTCCCTCACCATCAATGAAAGCACCGTTGGACCTAATAGAGGACCCTCAAGCCACACGAGCTGATAGCATTGCTACCAGTGATGTACTCCATCAGTTAAAGCTCCAAAAATGACAGCCTTCAAAGAAGAAAAGGCGTGAAGAAAACCAACCAATACTGACCAAAACCTCTGTGTTTTGTCTGTTTGCAAAAGACTCTTTTTACCATGTTGGCTAAATGTCGCACCTTTTTATGTCCCCTTTTAAAAGACCAAACAAGAGAAATCCCCTTTTAAAAAGTTATATACCTCCCTCCTCTGGAGAAAGGTGCAAAAGAAGTCTTCACATGCCATGATGCGCAACCCCCTCAGAAGCCAATCAAAAGAGCACGATTAAATATTCGACGTACGATGACGCTAGTCGTATCTTGTCGGACAAACATTATTTAATAGAAAGCTAACAAGACTAACATGCTTGGTCTAATCGTAGGTTGACACCTAACCAAAGCATGTGAACTACTGACAACTCTTTCTAAACCAAAGAATTAAGTGACTTACGACACCTTTTAATCTAGTTGGTAAAAAGGAGAAGTCCCGAGAAAATAAATGATGCCCTATTCGTTTACTAGTCAATAGGATATCATGTGTATCTATTTTGGAAACCAAATCTTAATAGACGTGGTAGGTACTATGAGATTCGGAGTTTAGAAATTAAGTGAACGATGGAATGGTTATGATAGATCTAGAAAACATCAGTTTTCCTGTTTTTATTTCTTTGTGTGCTCCGGATTGAAATAAATTTGTTTTTATTCAATCTTGCCCCCCTAACTTATATGGAGTTGTTAGGACTTGTTATTATATTGTTTTATTACAATAAATCTACCCTAGAAAGTGTGTGCATGATTGAACACTCGAATAAAAATGAAATAGCATTTGTTACCTTCCAGTTTTATTAATTGGATTGTTGAGTGGGCAAATCCTTGTAAATTTGTTATACCTAGATTTTTGTTATGGTTATGATAGATCCAGTACCATTTTGGTACTGTTATTTATATGTTGTTATCTTCATTAACTTGCATGTGATCTTATAGCAAAGCATGAGTAACCTTTGCTATTTTTCCAGTTTTTATTATTTGGAATTATTGTGAAAGCTAGATCTTGGTGTGAATGCTTTGATAAATTTTGTGCTATGTTTTCTTTGAGTCCAGTACCATTTAGGTACTGATATTTTGATGCTTGTACCTATGATAGCTTTCATGTCTCTTAATAGTAAAGCATATGGAAGCATTACTATCAGTATGCACTAGTATTGTTTCACTAGATTAAATAGCCTTATATTTTTATCTTGTATGCAAAGTTTTTCATGAGTAACCAGAGGCTTAGTACCTATTTTTACTTGGTATTAGTAGGCCATAGCCCACTGGTCCCATTGCATTTTGGCTTGAGGATGAAAATCCCCAACCATACACATGTGTGAAAATAGCATGTCTCACTATGTGATTGATTTTTATTTTTATTTTCCACCATGGAAAATATAATTGTTTCTTTTCACTTATGCAAGTGAGAAGTTGATCTCTTATTAGTAAAGACTAATATGTTTAGGTGTGATCTTTTTGTTAGCATAATATTCCTTAGAGGTATCATGTTAAGAAATGTTTCACTATCGTGTGCTAAAATTAAATTGTTCGCAAATAAAATAAATTCCTCTTGATTGGTAGATTGTTTGTGAATAATTTTAAATTGAGTGTATGGATTTTTGAAAAGGTTTGAGATAACCTTTCATTAATTGCATAGCTACTGGTTGTGTGAGTTATACCTTGCTTGTTTGCTAGTAATTGGTTAAAGAAAAAAAAAAAATCGCTAGAAGAAATTTCTGCATGTTTAATAGTTGTATCATGGAATTGTTTTGGTGTTTGTGCTTACTAACATGAGTAAGTTTTATGTACTGTTATTAGGTACATTTATATTCATGACTTGCTTGTTTAAGTTTAAACATCATGATAGCATTGTTTGCTTCTCTAGAGTGAAACTAGTCTCACCACTAGAAAATGGTGAGTTTTGCTCTAGTATTACCCTTTTTTTTTATGGGTATATGTGTTGATGTAGCATGTTTAGGAAGTTATTACTTCTGTTATCATTCCATGAATTATTTAGTTGCATGTTCTATGGTTATAGGATATGATTATCTCTTATAGCATGCTGGTGTAGATTTTTCATACTAGTGTGTTATTTGTGCAGATTTTTTTTATGCCTGTGTAATAGGAGTTTTACCTTGTGTAAAGATGGTATTTTAGAGTACCTTTATGATGGTATTCATTGGTTTTTAGCTACTGGTTGTTTTCTAATTGTTCATGATTGATGGATTCCAAAACCCCTATTAAACAATAACCTAGTGAATAGATAATCTATTCATCTGTGGTGTTGTTTGTTTGTTTATTGGATTTTGTTTAAATGTATTACCTTAGCATGAGTTTATACTTGTGTGATGTTTGTGCTTAAGAGTATCTTATGAAACTAAAACATCCAACTAAAATCATGAATGTATTTAGTGATAGTTGCTTGTGGTGGGTAATAACCACTGCCATGGGTATTGTTCTGTCGGTTTGTTTTACTTTAGCAACCTAACCTTTGCACCCACAAGCTATATTTTTAGCTTATTACATACCTTGTTATGAGAGTGGTACACCACTCCATATGTGGTATGTAAGATGTGGGTTATAGCTAGGAACTCATGTAATAATTGACGGTACTTTTCCAGGTAGTTCTGCACTAGAAGGAACTAGTTGGCAGTAGTGGTGTTATCAGAAATTTTAAAAAAAATTGGCGGTTGAGTAAATTGATAGATAGAGAAAGTTGTGAAGAATTGCTAATTTAGGGATGTACCCCACCTCCCAAGAAAGGTCAAAGGGGGGAAGCACCTTCACTCCAACACTAACATTGTGTTTGTTGGCCCTCCCTTAGTCCTCGCTTGTGAATCTCGGGGACGAGATTCTTTTTAAGGGGGGAAGACCTGTCACATCCCAATTTTGGAATACATGTTAACATAGTTGTTTTGCTAATTGCTTGACTAATAAACCTTGGTTGTGTTTGTTTGTGTTTGTTTAAGTGCAACTAAACAAACTAATTTTATAAACTTGCAAACTTAAAAGGATAGCAAAGCAGTGAACTAAAAATATTCAACATATTGTTCCAGGGATAAAAATATTCAACATATTGTTCCAATGACCTTGGCAATATTTTCTAAAGTAAATATTGATCAAAGAGATTTCCAAAAACTTATGAATCTCATACTTGTTGAATATCATTCCAAGACCTAAATTAAGAAAGAGGAAAAACTTAATAAATTTTCCATAAAGGATTATCAGAAAAAGAGGCATTCTTAAATGCTTCACCAAAATGTTATCAAATGTTTTTCCAACCTTGCAGGATTAAAAACAATAGTATTAGAGAGCATTTACTTGCTATCTCTAGTCACATAAATATTTTGGCAAAGGATTGATAAAGAAAAGCCTAGTGCTTTATTAAATAGAAATTCCAATATTTCCAGAAACAGAAAACTAAAACAAGTTACTATTGGAAACTTGATTCAAATGATTTGAAATTCATACCATTGCTTCCTTATATCAAATAAGGAACACAGACAAGAGGAGACCAAGAATTGAATCCATTAAAGCCCTGAAAACATGAATTTCCTCCACAACAACATTTGGGATTTTGAACAAGTTTGTTCTACAAACTTTTCCCAAATGCCATGAAATAAATACCACATGCTCTATATCATAAATGAGGGTGAAAACCAAAAGGGCACAAGTTTTTGAATAATTTAAGTTGCCAAAAACCCCTGTTTTCTTGGCAGCACCTTTTTGAAATTTGAACAAGTTTGTTCTATGAAGTAACTCAAAATGACTTGAATTTTCTACCACATAAGGAAACATCAAATAAGGAATGTGTGCCAAAAATTATCATTTTTGGAAGCTCCTAAGTAGTCTAATAAATTCAATGTCCATTTATGTAAGAATTCAAATTTAAACAACTTTGAATTATAAAGTTTCACCAATTGATCCAATTTTCATATATGTTGTACATCTTAACTAATAAGAATTTTGGGCAAAAGGAAATTAAATTTTAACTTTGTTTACCTAGGGAAAACATCCATTTTCTGAGAGTACAGGGACCTACTTGTAATTCTCCAGGGACCAAATTGTGATCCTAGTCACACCTTCTTCTTCCTCCTGTAGATGACGCAGCAGAGGGCATGGAGGCCCATGCTTCCTTTGCTTCGAGTAGAAGGCTTCTAGTAGATAAAAACCCCTCAAGTGCTGCTACCTGCTCCCTCTCTCACCCCCTCGAAATCCTTTCTCTCTCTCTCTCAAGAAAATGCCCAAACCGAAACCCTAGGTTGAGCTCGTCGTCGATTCGGCCAAACTAGAGCTCGCCGCCGCTCGCCGTTGGCTCCATCGTCTTCGCCTGGTTGTGGTTGTGCTCGGTGCAAAACGAATCGGGCCGAAACGAACCGTAGACGCCGCGCCATCCCCGTTTCATCATCGGCCCCGACGGACTCCGGCGACGGATTCCGGCCGCCTCGAGCCCCCTCCTTCCTCTCCGAGCACCTCTACGCGTTTAGGGTAAGAAGGTGAGCCTCTCCGTCGTTTTTTCCCCCTCCCTCTCGTTCGGAATCGCCGCCGTGCCGAGCTCCTGTCCGGCCGCCGCCGTGCCCTCGTCGTCGGCCGCGCTCCGGTCCTTCCCTGGAAACGACGCTGCCACCACTCGTTTCCCCACGTCGAGAGGAACCCGTATGTGTGCTTGATTCGTAAAATGGTAAACGTTTGCGCTCGAATTAGCTCGCCGGGAGTATCCCGCCGGCGATGACGCAGTGGTGACCTCGTGCTGCGTCATCGTCTCCTTTGACCCCGCGCGGACACAGTCAAACTGCGGGTGGCCCCTGCGCTCGCCTGCGTGGCAGCCGCGTGGCGCCCAGGCCCGCGTGTCAGCCTCACGGGCTAGATCTGCCCGCGGTATCTCTGGATCTGGCCGGCCCAGTCCAGATCTGGCCCAACACAAATTCTTTTTCCATTTAATTTTTGCAGAGAGACTACCTGTTTGCTTTGGGCTCCAAAAGGCAACTTAAAAGATGAATTTTACCAAACCAAATTTCACAGATCTAAAGAAACAAAATATGAACCATCTCCACTTTGTAGATCTACATTTGGATGGATAGATTTGAAATGAAAAATGATTTGGCCACAGCTACCAGAAACACCAAAATGAGCACCATTTTTATTTTACAACACAGAATGAAGTGAGGCCAATTGCATTGGAAAGCCCTTGAAATTTCCTAACAGCAGCATTTAACCTCGTTTCCAAATTCATTGTATTTTTGAAATGGAATGCAATTTGGTAAAACACCAGAGAGCACTTTGGTGATTTTTATAAATAATTAAAATGATTTTTGATGCAAACTCAATTGGATGGTCTTGTATATGTTTAGGACTATCCAACCCTAGAAGGATTTAATTTTTAGAGCATCCTATAAAAATTGGTGGACAGATCTTTGTTTCACCTATTTCTGCCATTTTGGCATTTTTAGGTAATTAATTTGTGTGAGTTATTTTTGTGATGCAATATTGTTTTCTAGCATGTATAAGTTGTGTGAACTTGCTTTCTAAGTATTACTTAACTATTTTAGCATGTTAGAATGTGTGGACTTGAGTGGAGAAGCAATAGGATTTTTGTTATTAACATATGATTATTCTCTAGTAATACTTGCATAGCAATTTTGATTGATTAACTTTGTGTGCAAGTGATTGAATTGTTTGTTGAGAGATTAGATACAGCACCATGTTGTACTTAGTTTGTGTTGTTATCACCTCTGATAGCTTGCTTTTGATTTGGTAGAAAAGCATGAGTAGCTTAATCCTTACTATGAGAATGGTTATGGAAAAATTCCCTCATGTGTGGAATTTTGACATAATCATTTGTGGTTTTGTAGCCACATATTTTTGTGTTGTTTCATAGGTCCAGTAGCATTTTGATGTTGTTATTATGAGTACTTGACTCCTAGATTTTTCACTTTGTGAAAACAATAGCATGAGTAGCATTGCCTTGCTTATTTTAGCACCCTGTTATTTTCTGCTAGTATTGTTAATGCACTAGATGCTAGTTTAGTTTTTTGTTAATTTTTAGCAAATGGACCAGAGGCATTGTGACCTCTTAATGCTTTGTTATGCTAGTGGAGCACCCACTGGTTTCATTGCATTGTTGGTGGAAACATTATTTCCCCCACACTAGATGTGTTTCTTTTATATATGTTTTGAGTAGATCTTTAAATGCTTTTTAGGCTTATTTGCTAGATTAATTTTCATGAAACTAGTACCATTTAGGTACTGTTATTTTGGTTATAGAACCTCTAGATACTTGGTTCTTGTGTTTGAAATAGATTTAAATAGAAATGCTTAAAGTCTAAATTTCATACTAGGTATTCATGTATGCTTTTTGTCTTGTTTTCCCTAGGGAAAAATATGAATCTTTGGTATGGAAACCAGAGGATGGAATGTCCTTGTGGCATTATTATCTTAGGGTTTTCACCTCTGATAGGTTTCCTCTTAAGTAGCATAAAAGCATGAATAACACTTGGATGACTAGGAATTAATCTCCTCACATGTGTAGCATTTTAAGCATAGTTTTTCCTTGTTTCCTAGCTATGATTTTTTATGTTATTTTGTGGAATCCAGTAGCATTTATGGTACTGGTTAGAGGAGTATTTTTCCTCTGCTAGCTTGCACACTTGTGCATAAAATTAACTAGTGTAGCCTAAACTAGTCTAGTATTTTTCCTAAATTTTCTACTAGTATGAGTAGGAGTTTTTGGGTGCTTGTTTGTTTGTTTTGAGCACTTTTATAAAAGTGACCAGAGGCTTATTAACCTCTTGGTGAGCATATTTGCTAGTGGAACACCCACTGGTATGTTTGCCTCATGGTGGAAAAGTAGGTTTGACTTGTTGTCATGAACCTTTTTCACCACTTAAATATTTTAGCAAATTATATGTGCTAGCCATAGAGATTGTTGGGGAAGTTTTTAGACATAAAAATGTGTTTTATGTGACACCCTACTGTCTAGTAACATGTGCTCTACCCCACTGGTCCATGGTGTTCTTAACTAAAAATCATTGAATTGGCCACACATAAACACTAGGAAAAAAGCAGACTTTTCAACTATAGTTTTTATGCCAATTTTTCTTAAGGGAAAAATTGAGAACTTGGGTGGTACTTCTTGATTGCTTGCTGTATGTATTACTTGTAGCCTTGTTTGTCTTGTTTGGTTCTGAATGTGTGTCCTTTATTCTCTTTTTACGGCGTTAGAAAACGAAGAGGAAGGAAGTGTCGTGAAGCTCTGTTTCAAGTTCCAGTCAGTCCAACAACCAGGGACACAAAGAGATACCAGGCAAGCATCCTGATTGCTTGCTGATACAATACTTACCATTATATATCATGCATGTTTTACCTGAAGTTTTACCAAAACTTGATTATCAAAACTATTTTTGATGTGGCTATTACTACTATACTATATTATAGGTTACTATTATGCCAGTAGTTAAACTTGGTAATACCAAGCCCATAGGCCACCATATGGTATTATTACCATCAAATATATTAGTCCCTAAGTGGACACCTAAAATTGTGATTCTACAAAACAAAGGCTTTACGGAAAAACCCGGAGAAAAGGCGGATCCTTGTTCTCCGGAGGAATGTGGAAGTGGTCATTTTTGAGAAAGTGGTGTTGTTCAAAAATGACACATAACCTAGTCTTCGCCGGACAACCTTTACCGTACTGCCACCCTACCCTAACATGGGCACGGGGCTTAACTTGAAGTTTGTTCTTATTAGTGTGTGCTATCTCAATCGCTATAAGGGACGTCGTACCCTCGAACCGAATGTCGTCAAAACTCCCAATGTTGAGACATAAAAGTGTGGGATTAATTTTCCCTCCGGTTGCATCGGTTGAGTCTCCTGTCATGGCGATGTGCGACATGGTGCCGAGGAGATTAAACTCAACTGAGAGATAGGCATATTCTAGCTTGAACATAGTGGATGGTTATGATCAGATACCTGATGTTTACATACTGTTGTTACAGTCCGTGGTTGTTCACGGGAGGTGTACTGGATCTGGTGGATGTGTACACCTCTGCAGAGTACAACTTTTTCGAAGAAGCCGCGTCCTCGGATATGGACAGTTGAATGGCCATGTAGCTAGCATTGTGTCAATGTTTTCAAAAAGAGTTTTTGAAAGGGAATCTTTGGAAAGGAAGTGTTGAACTTGTGAAGTTCGGAAAAGAATGGAAACTTATACCGTGGAGGTATCGTCGATGATGAAAAGCCAGATGATGTGATACAAAACAAAATGTTTTGCAAAGAAAACCTTTTCTACTCTAAGCAACAATTCTGGAAACTGATTCCAAGAAGTTTTGCAAAGAGAAAATATTTCTTCAACAAAGTTTTACAAAACCTCTTGTACATGTGATATCTACAAGAGAAATAAAACTATATTATTTTCTTCTGAAGTATCTTCTTCAACGAAGATACAGATTAACCTGACTGCAACTATGGTGTCATCATATATGAACACCATTGATAGTGAACCCTATTTATAGCCTACCTAATCCACCATATAAGCATATTTGCATGTTGGTAAGTGACATGATGGATGTCTTGCTGAGTACATTCAATGTACTCATTATGGTTTCGCCCCTGGTATCTACTTATCAGATTTGGAGAAGGAACCTCCAAAGGATATCTATGAAGAGAAGTACGGAGTTGACGGCTTTGCGAACTAGGATCGTCTCCGGGTCAGCAGCCTGTAGGTTAAGGCGTGACTTGGGCTCAACTACGTTGTGTTTTAATTGTCTTCCGCTGTGTTTGTTAAGTTGCCTGCCCTTTGTGGCAGATGTGTTAGACTTGATACCTTTATGTATTCGTGTAATGGATGATGTATTTCTGTGTGCCAACTGTGTATGTTGTTCACGACTGATCTTTCTGGGATCGTGAATGTATGCATACGTAGGGTTTCAGACTGCCGGTCTGGGGGCCTTACACAAACAGTGTGCTATAGCTCAGAAAACTGAGAGAAAGGTTCAAATCGACGGGTTTTGATGAATGCCAACAATGCCATGAAATTGTCCCAGACAACCAAACAATGTGCTACAGCTCACGGAAACTGCGACAAAGGACCAAATCGACGAGTTTTATTGAATGCCATAAATGCCCATGAAATTGTCCCCGGACCCCAAAACAGTATGCTATCGCTTACGAAAACCGCAAGTTAGGACCAAATCAATGAGTTTTCATAAATGCCAGAAAATGCCCATAAATTGTCCCTGGACGGCCAGACAATGTACTATAGCTCACGGAAACTACGAAAAAGGACCAAATCTACGAGATTTAATGAATGTCAGAAATGCCCATGAAATTGTCCCCGAACCCCAAAACAGTCTGCTACCGCTCACGAAAACCGCGACAAAGGACCAAATCAATGAGTTTTCATAAAAGCCAGAAATGCCCTTAAATTGTCCCTAGACCCACAAACAATGTGCTATAGCTCACGAAAACTACGAGAAAGAACCAATCGACGAGTTTTAATGAAGGTCATAAATGCCATGAAATTTTCCATAGACCCGAAACAGTGTGCTATAGCGCATGAAAACTGCGAGAAAAGAAAAAGTAAGGAGTTCTAATGAATGCGAGCAATGCCCTTGATATGGCCCTTGACCCTCCAAATAATGTATTATAGCTCGCAAACACTGTGAGATTGGACAAAATCGATGAGTTTTGATGAATGCTAGAAATGCCAAGCAAATTGTCCACGGACAACCAAACAGTGTGCTATAGCTCAGAAAACTGAGAGAAGGGTTCAAATCGACGAGTTTTTATGAATGCGAACAATGCCATGAAATTGTCCCAAACAACCAAACAATGTGCTACAACTCACGGAAACTGCGACAAAGGACCAAATCGACGAGTTTTATTGAATGCCATAAATGCCCATGAAATTGTCCCCGGACCCCAAACAGTATGCTATCGCTTACGAAAACCGCAAGTTAGGACCAAATAAATGAGTTTTCATAAATGCCAGAAAATGCCCATAAATTGTCCCCGGACGGCCAGACAATGTACTATAGCTCACGGAAACTACGAGAAAGGACCAAATCTACGAGATTAATGAATGTCAGAAATGCCATGAAATTGTCCCGGAACCCCAAAACAGTCTGCTACCGCTCACGAAAACCGCGACAAAGGACCAAATCAATGAGTTTTCATAAATGCCAGAAATGCCCTTAAATTGTCCCTGGACCCACAAACAATGTGCTATAGCTCACGAAAACTACGAGAAAGAACCAAATCGACGAGTTTTAATGAAGGTTATAAATGCCCATGAAATTTTCCCCAGACCCGAACTATGTGCTATAGCGCATGAAAACTGCGAGAAAAGAAAAAAGTAAGGAGTTCTAATGAATGCGCAGCAATGCCCTTGATATGGCCCTTGACCCTCCAAATAATGTATTATAGCTCACAAACACTGTGAGATTGGACAAAATCGACGAGTTTTGATGAATGCTAGAAATGCCAAGCAAATTGGCCCCGGACCACTAAACAGTGTGCTATAGCGCATGAAAACTGTGAGAAAAGAAAAAATTAAGGAGTTTTAATGAATGCGAGCAATGCCCTTGAAATGGTCCCTTGACCCTCCAAATAGTGTATTATAGCTCACAAACACTGTGAGATGGGACAAAATCGATGAGTTTTGATGAATGCTGAAAAGGCCAAGCAAATTGTCCCCGGACAACCAAACAGTGTGCTATAGCTCAGAAAACTGAGAGAAAGGTTCAAATCGACGGGTTTTGATGAATGCCAACAATGCCATGAAATTGTCCCAGACAACCAAACAATGTGCTACAGCTCACGGAAACTGCGACAAAGGACCAAATCGACGAGTTTTATTGAATGCCATAAATGCCCATGAAATTGTCCCCGGACCCCAAAACAGTATGCTATTGCTTACGAAAATCGCAAGTTAGGACCAAATCAATGAGTTTTCATAAATGCCAGAAAATGCCCATAAATTGTCCCTGGACGGCCAGACAATGTACTATAGCTCACAGAAAATACGAGAAAGGACCAAATCTACGAGATTTAATGAATGTCAGAAATGCCCATGAAATTGTCCCCGAACCCCAAAACAGTCTGCTACCGCTCACGAAAACCGCGACAAAGGACCAAATCAATGAGTTTTCATAAAAGCCAGAAATTCCCTTAAATTGTCCCTGGACCCACAAACAATGTGCTATAGCTCACGAAAACTACGAGAAAGAACCAAATCGACGAGTTTTAATGAAGGTCATAAATGCCCATGAAATTTTCCCCAGACCCGAACAGTGTGCTATAGCGCATGAAAACTGTGAGAAAGAAAAAAGTAAGGAGTTCTAATGAATGCGAGCAATGCCTTGAAATGGCCCTTGACCCTCCAAATAATGTATTATAGCTCACAAACACTATGAGATTGGACAAAATCGACGAGTTTTGATGAATGCTAGAAATGCCAAGCAAATTGTCCCAGGACCACTAAACAGTGTGCTATAGCGAATGAAAACTGTGAGAAAAGAAAAAATTAAGGAGTTTTAATGAATGCGAGCAATGCCCTTGAAATGGTCCCTTGACCCTCCAAATAGTGTATTATAGCTCACAAACACTTCAAGATGGGACAAAATCGATGAGTTTTGATGAATGCTAGAAATGCCAAGCAAATTGTCCACGGACAACCAAACAGTGTGCTATAGCTCAGAAAACTGAGAGAAGGGTTCAAATCGACGAGTTTTTATGAATGCGAACAATGCCATGAAATTGTCCCAAACAACCAAACAATGTGCTACAACTCACGGAAACTGCGACAAAGGACCAATCGACGAGTTTTATTGAATGCCATAAATGCCCATGAAATTGTCCCCGGACCCCAAAACAGTATGCTATCGCTTACGAAAACCGCAAGTTAGGACCAAATCAGTGAGTTTTCATAAATGCCAGAAAATGCCCATAAATTGTCCCTGGACGGCCAGACAATGTACTATAGCTCACGGAAACTACGAGAAAGGACCAAATCTAAGAGATTTAATGAATGTCAGAAATGCCCATGAAATTGTCCCCGAACCCCAAAACAGTCTGCTACCGCTCATGAAAACCGCGACAAAGGACCAAATCAATGAGTTTTCATAAATGCTAGAAATGCCCTTAAATTGTCCCTGGACCCACAAACAATGTGCTATAGCTCACGAAAACTACAAGAAAGAACCAAATCGACTAGTTTTAATGAAGGTCATAAATGCCCATGAAATTTTCCCCAGACCCGAACTGTGTGCTATAGCGCATGAAAACTGCGAGAAAATAAAAAAGTAAGGAGTTCTAATGAATGCGAGCAATGCCCTTGATATGGCCCTTGACCCTCCAAATAATGTATTATAGCTCACAAACACTGTGAGATTGGACAAAATCGACGAGTTTTGATGAATGCTAGAAATGCCAAGCAAATTGTCCCCGGACCACTAAACAGTGTGCTATAGCGCATGAAAACTGTGAGAAAAGAAAAATTAAGGTGTTATGGTTGTTAGGGTTTGAGCGGGAGAGAGAGAGCTGCGAGGGCGCGGGAGAGCCGGCCGCGGGGTTCTTCCCACGGCCGGGCAAGAGGGAAGGGTTTTCCTTCTTAATTCTTGCTTTATTAGATTGATACATCTCCTCTCCATATATAGAGAGGTCTACTTGACTCCCAAGCAAGGCTTACTTGACCCCTAAGCAAACCCTAAGACTAATGGGCCCAGGCCCATCACGTACTTTAACACTACACCCCACCTCGACATGCAGCTCGTCCTCGAGCTGCAACCTAACGACGATTCGACCCCACACAAACCTAACGCCTAAAAAAACAAGCCTTTTACATCTCGGCCTATTTTATTGACCTGAAATAAGCTAGCCCGAATGAGACTCCGACTCTTTATTTTTTTGACTCCGAACGATAAGGCGACAATCCTCCACGCGCCGAACTTGTGCGTTTGCAGCCCCCTGGATCCCAAGGACGCCATCGGGGCCAAGGGAGCCCTCGCGGCGTGCGGCGGCGGAATGCAGTGGTGCTAGGCGGTGCGCTCCTGTCGGTGACACCATGTCTTCTCCCCGCGGGCTGACTGTCGATGTCGCAGACTTGGAGGTCGCCGCCCGTGGGAAAAACAGCATGCCCGCCGCCCGTGGGGAAAACCGCATGCCCAATATCCCCCACGCAGCGGACGAGATCGAGCTCCGTTGCACCGCGAAGCGCAACTTGGAGGAGCTGCAGCTGCAAATCACGCATCTCCCGCACATACCGACGCGCTAGGAGGCCGCGAGCAGCAGCCTGCAGCCTCACCGCCGCCGACAGGTGGTCGGTAGCGATCCAAGCCGGACGCGGTGACGACGACGGCTGGAACTTGATCGGTTGGATGGGATTGTCATTGGATGGCGGTGGCGCTGCTGGGAACGAGGTCGTCGCAGTCCCGTCATAGGGCATCCCATGCTGGAACGTGATGACCGGCGCCGTGGTCGCGGCCGAGGGCGGCGGCCATGCGGGGGTCAGCGCCGGTGATGGCGCACCGTCGGGACCGGCGAAGCGGGAGGGCCCGCCGTACTGTTGGGGTGGTGCCGGTGGCGACTGGATTTGCGGCGGCGCCCAGGCCGCCGTATAGATCGGCCCGGAGACGGACAACGGCAGCGGGGGCTGCAGCAGCCTGGCGTCGAGTGGCGGCGACGACAGCAGCAACCTGGCGTCGAGTGGCGGAGACGACAGCAGCAGCCTGGTGTCGAGTGGCGGCGACGACAGCAGCAGCGTCGGCCGCCGCGGCCCGGCAATCACGGCGGAGGCTTCCTGGTGCGGCGGCTGCCACGGTAGCCGCCCCGGCCCATAGGCGGCGACTGATGGCGCGGGCAGCGGCGATCCGTAGGGACCGGCCAGGAAGAGGCAGATCTCTTGGACGGCGGTGGTGAGATCGCGGATTGCTCCGGCAATCTGCTCGGGGGTGTAGACGACGGCGGCCGGCGCGGGGAAGGACGCCGCCATGGTAGCGGTGGCCGCAGTGTAGGCCAGCGGCGCCGTCGGTTGGGGCGGCGGCATGGTGGTGGTGGCCGGCGATGAAGACATGATCGAACAAGGGCAATCGTACTCTAACATAAGGAGTTTTAATGAATGCGAGCAATGCCCTTGAAATGGTCCCTTGACCCTCCAAATAGTGTATTATAGCTCACAAACACTGTGAGATGGGACAAAATCGATGAGTTTTGATGAATGCTGAAAAGGCCAAGCAAATTGTCCCCGGACAACCAAACAGTGTGCTATAGCTCAGAAAACTGAGAGAAAGGTTCAAATCGACGGGTTTTGATGAATGCCAACAATGCCATGAAATTGTCCCAGACAACCAAACAATGTGCTAACAGCTCACGGAAAACTGCGACAAAGGACCAAATCGACGAGTTTTATTGAATGCCATAAATGCCCATGAAATTGTCCCCGGACCCCAAAACAGTATGCTATTGCTTACGAAAACCGCAAGTTAGGACCAAATCAATGAGTTTTCATAAATGCCATAAAATGCCCATAAATTGTCCCTGGACGGCTAGACAATGTACTATAGCTCACGGAAAATACGAGAAAGGACCAAATCTACGAGATTTTAATGAATGTCAGAAATGCCCATGAAATTGTCCCGAACCCCAAAACAGTCTGCTACCGCTCACGAAAACCGCGACAAAGGACCAAATCAACGAGTTTTTCAAAAAAGCCAGAAATTCCCTTAAATTGTCCCTGGACCCACAAACAATGTGCTATAGCTCACGAAAACTACGAGAAAGAACCAAATCGAACGAGTTTTAATGAAGGTCATCATAAATGCCCATGAAATTTTCCCCAGACCCGAACAGTGTGCTATAGCGCATGAAAACTGCGAGAAAAGAAAAAAGTAAGGTTTCTAATGAATGCGAGCAATGCCCTTGAAATGGCCCTTGACCCTCCTAAAATGTATTATAGCTCACAAACACAATGAGATTGGACAAAATCGACGAGTTTGATGAATGCTAGAAATGCCAAGCAAATTGTCCCAGGACCACTAATAGTGTGCTATAGCGAATGAAAACTGTGAGAAAAGAAAAAAATTAAGGAGTTTTAATGAATGCGAGCAATGCCTTGAAATGGTCCCTTGACCCTCCAAATAGTGTATTATAGCTCACAAACACTTCGAGATGGACAAAATCGATGAGTTTTGATGAATGCTAGAAATGCCAAGCAAATTGTCCACGGACAACCAAACAGTGTGCTATAGCTCAGAAAACCTGAGAGAAGGGTTCAATAGACGAGTTTTTATGAATGCGAACAATGCATGAATTGTCCCAAACACCAAACAATGTGCTACAAACTCCCGGAAAATGCGACAACGGACCAAATCGACGAGTTTTATTGAATGCCATAAATGCCCATGAAATTGTCCCGGACCCCAAAACAGTATGCTATCGCTTACGAAAACCGCAAGTTAGGACCAAATCAATGAGTTTCATAAATGCCAGAAAATGCCCATAAATTGTCCTGGACGGCCAGACAATGTACTATAGCTCACGGAAACTACTACGAGAAAGGACCAAATCTACGAGATTTAATGAATGTCAGAATTGCCCATGAAATTGTCCCGGACCCCAAAACAGTCTGTACCGCTCACGAAAACCGCGACAAAGGACCAAATCAATGAGTTTTCATAAATGCCAGAAATGCCCTTAAATTGTCCCTGGACCCACAAACATTGTGCTATAGCTCACGAAAACTACGAGAAAGAACCAAATAGACTAGTTTTAATGAAGGTCATAAATGCCCATGAAATTTTCCCAGACCCGAACTGTGTGCTTAGCGCATGAAAACTGCGAGAAAATAAAAAAGTAAGGAGTTCTAATGAATGCGAGCAATGCCCTTTATATGGCCCTTGACCCTCCAAATAATGTATTATAGCTCACAAAACACTGTGAGATTGGACAAAATCGACGAGTTTTGATGAATGCTAGAATGCCCAAGCAAATTGTCCCGGACCACTAAACAGTGTGCTATAGCGCATGAAAACTGTGAGAAAAGAAAAATTAAGGAGTTTTAATGAATGCGAGCAATGCCTTGAAATGGTCCCTTGACCCTCCAAATAGTGTATTATAGCTCACAAACACTGTGAGATGGGACAAAATCGATGGTTGATGAATGCTAAAAGGCCAAGCAAATTGTCCCGGACAACCAAACAGTGTGCTATAGCTCAGAAAAACTGAGAGAAAGGGTTCAAATCGACGGGTTTTGGTGAATGCCAACAATGCCATGAAATTGTCCCAGACAACCAAACAATGTGCTACAGCTCACGGAAACTGCGACAAAGGACCAAATCGACGAGTTTTATTGAATGCCATAAATGCCCATGAAATTGTCCCCGGACCCAAAACAGTATGCTATCGCTTACGAAAACCGCAAGTTAGGACCAAATCAATGAGTTTTCATAAATGCCAGAAAATGCCCATAAATTGTCCCTGGACGGCCAGACAATGTACCTATAGCTCACGGTAACTACGAAAAAGGACCAAATCTACGAGATTTAATGAATGTCAGAAATGCCCATGAAATTGTCCCCGAACCCCAAAACAGTCTGCTACCCGCTCACGAAAACCGCGACAAAGGACCAAATCAATGAGTTTTTCATAAAAGCCAGAAATGCCCTTAAATTGTCCCTAGACCCACAAACAATGTGCTATAGCTCACGAAAACTACGAGAAAGAACCAAATCGACGAGTTAGTTTTAATGAAGGCATAAATGCCCATGAAATTTCCATAGACCCGAACAGTGTGCTATAGCGCATGAAAACTGCGAGAAAATGAAAAAGTAAGGAGTTTAATGAATGCGAGCAATGCCCTTGATATGGCCCTTGACCTCCAAATAATGTATTATAGCTCACAAACACTGTGAGATTGGACAAAATCGAATGAGTTTTGATGAATGCTAGAAATGCCAAGCAAATTGTCCACGGACAACCAAACAGTGTGCTATAGCTCAGAAAACTGAGAGAAGGGTTCAAATCGACGAGTTTTTATGAATGCGAACAATGCCATGAAATTGTCCAAACAACCAAACAATGTGCTTACAACTCACGGAAACTGCGACAAAGGACCAAATCGACGAGTTTTATTGAATGCCATAAATGCCCATGAAATTGTCCCCGGACCCCAAAACAGTATGCTATCGCTTACGAAAACCGAAGTTAGGACCAAATAAATGAGTTTTTCATAAATGCCAGAAATGCCCATAAATTGTCCCGGACGGCCAGACAATGTACTATAGCTCACGGAAACTACGAGAAAGGACCAAATCTACGAGATTTAATGATGTCAGAAATGCCCATGAAATTGTCCCGGAACCCAAAAAACAGTCTGCTAACCGCTCACGAAAACCGCGACAAAGGACCAAATCAATGAGTTTTTCATAAATGCCAGAAATGCCCTTAAATTGTCCCTAGACCCACAAACAATGTGCTATAGCTCACGAAAACTACGAGAAAGAACCAAATCGCGAGTTTTAATGAAGGTCATAAATGCCCATGAAATTTTCCCCAGCCGAACAGTGTGCTATAGCGCATGAAAACTGCGAGAAAAGAAAAAAGTAAGGAGTTCTAATGAATGCGAGCAATGCGCTTGATATGGCCCTTGACCCTCCAAATAATGTATTATAGTCACAAACACTGTGAGATTGGACAAAATCGATGAGTTTTTGATGAATGCTAGAAATGCCAAGCAAATTGTCCACGGACAACCAAACAGTGTGCTATAGCTCAGAAAACTGAGAGAGAGGGTTCAAATCGACGAGTTTTTATAATGCGAACAATGCCATGAAATTGTCCCAAACAACCAAACAATGTGTACAACTCACGGAAACTGCGACAAAGGACCAAATCGACGAGTTTTATTGAATGCCATAAATGCCCATGAAATTGTCCCGGACCCCAAAACAGTATGCTATCGCTTACGAAAACCGCAAGTTAGGACCAAATAAATGAGTTTTCATAAATGCCAGAAATGCCCATAAATTGTCCGGACGGCCAGACAATGTACTATAGCTCACGGAAACTACGAGAAAGGACCAAATCTACGAGATTTAATGAATGTCAGAAATGCCCATGAAATTGTCCCCGGAACCCCAAAACAGTTGCTACCGCTCACGAAAACCGCGACAAAGGACCAAATCAATGAGTTTTCATAAATGCCAGAAATGCCCTTAAATTGTCCCTAGACCCACAAACAATGTGCTATAGCTCACGAAAACTACGAGAAAGAAACCAAATCGACGAGTTTTAATGAAGGTCATAAATGCCCATGAAATTTTCCCCAGACCCGAACAGTGTGCTATAGCGCATGAAAACTGCGAGAAAAGAAAAAAGTAAGGAGTTCTAATGAATGCGAGCAATGCGCTTGATATGGCCCTTGACCCTCCAAATAATGTATTATAGCTCACAAACACTGTGAGATTGGACAAAATCGACGAGTTTTGATGAATGCTAGAAATGCCAAGCAAATTGTCCCCGGACCACTAAACAGTGTGCTATAGCGCATGAAAACTGTGAGAAAGAAAAAATTAAGGAGTTTTAATGAATGCGAGCAATGCCCTTGAAATTGTCCCTTGACCCTCCAACAAATAGTGTATTATAGCTCACAAACACTGTGAGATGGGACAAAATCGATGAGTTTTGATGATGCTGGAAAGGCCAAGCAAATTGTCCCCGGACAACCAAACAGTGTGCTATAGCTCAGAAAACTGAGAGAAAGGTTCAAATCGACGAGTTTTGATGAATGCAACAATGCCATGAAATTGTCCCAGACAACCAAACAATGTGCTACAGCTCACGGAAACTGCGACAAAGGACCAATCGACGAGTTTTATTGAATGCCATAAATGCCCATGAAATTGTCCCCGGACCCCAAAACAGTATGCTATCGCTTACGAAAACCGCAAGTTAGGACCAAATCAATGAGTTTTAATAAATGCCAGAAAATGCCCATAAATTGTCCCTGGACGGCCAGACAATGTACTATAGCTCACGGAAACTACGAGAAAGGACCAAATCTACGAGATTTAATGAATGTCAGAAATGCCCATGAAATTGTTCCCGAACCCCAAAACAGTCTGCTACCGCTCACGAAAACCGCGACAAAGGACCAAATCAATGAGTTTTCATAAAAGCCAGAAATTCCCTTAAATTGTCCCTGGACCCACAAACAATGTGCTATAGCTCACGAAAACTACGAGAAAGAACCAAATCGACGAGTTTTAATGAAGGTCATAAATGCCCATGAAATTTTCCCCAGACCCGAACAGTGTGCTATAGCGCATGAAAACTGCGAGAAAAGAAAAAAGTAAGGAGTTCTAATGAATGCGAGCAATGCCCTTGAAATGACCCTTGACCCTCCAAATAATGTATTATAGCTCACAAACACTGTGAGATTGGACAAAATCGACGAGTTTTGATGAATGCTAGAAATGCCAAGCAAATTGTCCCCGGACCACTAAACAGTGTGCTATAGAGAATGAAAACTATGAGAAAAGAAAAAATTAAGGAGTTTTAATGAATGCGAGCAATGCCGTTGAAATGGTCCCTTGACCCTCCAAATAGTGTATTATAGCTCACAAACACTACGAGATGGGACAAAATCGATGAGTTTTGATGAATGCTAGAAATGCCAAGAAAATTGTCCACGGACAACCAAACAGTGTGCTATAGCTCAGAAAACTGAGAGAAGGGTTCAAATCGACGAGTTTTGATGAATGCAAACAATGCCATGAAATTGTCCCAGACAACCAAACAATGTGCTACAACTCACGGAAACTGCGACAAAGGACCAAATCGACGAGTTTTATTGAATGCCATAAATGCCCATGAAATTGTCCCCGGACCCCAAAACAGTATGCTATCGCTTACGAAAACCGCAAGTTAGGACCAAATCAATGAGTTTTCATAAATGCCAGAAAATGCCCATAAATTGTCCCTGGACGGCCAGACAATGTACTATAGCTCACGGAAACTACGAGAAAGGACCAAATCTACGAGATTTAATGAATGTCAGAATGCCCATGAAATTGTCCCCGAACCCCAAAACAGTCTGCTACCGCTCACGAAAACCGCGACAAAGGACCAAATCAATGAGTTTTAATGAAGGTCATAAATGCCCATGAATTTTCCCCAGACCCGAACAGTGTGCTATAGCGCATGAAAACTGCGAGAAAAGAAAAAAGTAAGGAGTTCTAATGAATGCGAGCAATGCCCTTGATATGGCCCTTGACCCCAAATAATTTATTATAGCTCACAAACACTGTGAGATTGGACAAAATCGACGAGTTTTGATGAATGCTAGAAATGCCAAGCAAATTGTCCCCGGACCACTAAACAGTGTGCTATAGCGAATGAAAACTGTGAGAAAAGAAAAAATTAAGGAGTTTTAATGAATGCGAGCAATTCCCTTGAAATGGTCCCTTGACCCTCCAAATAGTGTATTATAGCTCACAAACACTGTGAGATGGGACAAAATCGATGAGTTTTGATGAATGCTGGAAAGGCCAAGCAAATTGTCCCGGACAACCAAACAGTGTGCTATAGCTCAGAAAACTGAGAGAAAGGTTCAAATCGACGGGTTTTGATGAATGCCAACATGCCATGAAATTGTCCCAGACAACCAAACAATGTGCTACAGCTCACGGAAACTGCGACAAAGGACCAAATCGACGAGTTTTATTGAATGCCATAAATGCCCATGAAATTGTCCCCGGACCCCAAAACAGTATGCTATTGCTTACGAAAACCGCAAGTTAGGACCAAATCAATGAGTTTTCATAAATTCCATAAAATGCCCATAAATTGTCCCTGGACGGCTAGACAATGTACTATAGCTCACGGAAAATACGAGAAAGGACCAAATCTACGAGATTTAATGAATGTCAGAAATGCCCATGAAATTGTCCCCGAACCCCAAAACAGTCTGCTACCGCTCACGAAAACCGCGACAAAGGACCAAATCAACGAGTTTTCATAAAAGCCAGAAATGCCCTTAAATTGTCCCTGGACCCACAAACAATGTGCTATAGCTCACGAAAACTACGAGAAAGAACCAAATCGACGAGTTTTAATGAAGGTCATAAATGCCCATGAAATTTTCCCCAGACCCGAACAGTGTGCTATAGCGCATGAAAACTGCGAGAAAAGAAAAAAGTAAGGAGTTCTAATGAATGCGAGCAATGCCCTTGAAATGGCCCTTGACCCTCCAAATAATGTATTATAGCTCACAAACACTATGAGATTGGACAAAATCGACGAGTTTTGATGAATGCTAGAAATGCCAAGCAAATTGTCCCAGGACCACTAAATAGTGTGCTATAGCGAATGAAAACTGTGAGAAAAGAAAAAAATTAAGGAGTTTTAATGAATGCGAGCAATGCCCTTGAAATGGTCCCTTGACCCTCCAAATAGTGTATTATAGCTCACAAACACTTCGAGATGGGACAAAATCGATGAGTTTTGATGAATGCTAGAAATGCCAAGCAAATTGTCCACGGACAACCAAACAGTGTGCTATAGCTCAGAAAACTGAGAGAAGGGTTCAAATAGACGAGTTTTTATGAATGCGAACAATGCCATGAAATTGTCCCAAACAACCAAACAATGTGCTACAACTCACGGAAACTGCGACAACGGACCAAATCGACGAGTTTTATTGAATGCCATAAATGCCCATGAAATTGTCCCCGGACCCCAAAACAGTATGCTATCGCTTACGAAAACCGCAAGTTAGGACCAAATCAATGAGTTTTCATAAATGCCAGAAAATGCCCATAAATTGTCCCTGGACGGCCAGACAATGTACTATAGCTCACGGAAACTACGAGAAAGGACCAAATCTACGAGATTTAATGAATGTCAGAAATGCCCATGAAATTGTCCCCGGACCCCAAAACAGTCTGCTACCGCTCACGAAAACCGCGACAAAGGACCAAATCAATGAGTTTTCATAAATGCCAGAAATGCCCTTAAATTGTCCCTGGACCACAAACAATGTGCTATAGCTCACGAAAACTACGAGAAAGAACCAAATAGACTAGTTTTAATGAAGGTCAAATGCCCATGAAATTTTCCCCAGACCCGAACTGTGTGCTATAGCGCATGAAAACTGCGAGAAAATAAAAAAGTAAGGAGTTCTAATGAATGCGAGCAATGCCCTTGATATGGCCCTTGACCCTCCAAATAATGTATTATAGCTCACAAACACTGTGAGATTGGACAAAATCGACGAGTTTTGATGAATGCTAGAAATGCCAAGCAAATTGTCCCCGGACCACTAAACAGTGTGCTATAGCGCATGAAAACTGTGAGAAAAGAAAAAATTAAGGAGTTTTAATGAATGCGAGCAATGCCCTTGAAATGGTCCCTTGACCCTCCAAATAGTGTATTATAGCTCACAAACACTGTGAGATGGGACAAAATCGATGAGTTTTGATGAATGCTAAAAAGGCCAAGCAAATTGTCCCCGGACAACCAAACAGTGTGCTATAGCTCAGAAAACTGAGAGAAAGGTTCAAATCGACGGGTTTTGATGAATGCCAACAATGCCATGAAATTGTCCCAGACAACCAAACAATGTGCTACAGCTCACGGAAACTGCGACAAAGGACCAAATCGACGAGTTTTATTGAATGCCATAAATGCCCATGAAATTGTCCCCGGACCCCAAAACAGTATGCTATTGCTTACGAAAACCGCAAGTTAGGACCAAATCAATGAGTTTTCATAAATTCCATAAAATGCCCATAAATTGTCCCTGGACGGCTAGACAATGTACTATAGCTCACGGAAAATACGAGAAAGGACCAAATCTACGAGATTTAATGAATGTCAGAAATGCCCATGAAATTGTCCCCGAACCCCAAAACAGTCTGCTACCGCTCACGAAAACCGCGACAAAGGACCAAATCAACGAGTTTCATAAAAGCCAGAAATTCCCTTAAATTGTCCCTGGACCCCCAAACAATGTGCTATAGCTCACGAAAACTACGAGAAAGGACCAAATCGACGAGTTTTAATGAAGTCATAAATGCCCATGAAATTTTCCCCAGACCCCCGAACAGTGTGCTATAGCGCATGAAAACTGCGAGAAAAGAAAAAAGTAAGGAGTTCTAATGAATGCGAGCAATGCCTTGAAATGGCCCTTGACCCTCCAAATAATGTATTATAGCTCACAAACACTATGAGATTGGACAAAATCGACGAGTTTTGATGAATGCTAGAAATGCCAAGCAAATTGTCCCAGGACCACTAAATAGTGTGCTATAGCGAATGAAAACTGTGAGAAAAGAAAAAAATTAAGGAGTTTTAATGAATGCGAGCAATGCCCTTGAAATGGTCCCTTGACCCTCCAAATAGTGTATTATAGCTCACAAACACTTCGAGATGGGACAAAATCGATGAGTTTTGATGAATGCTAGAAATGCCAAGCAAATTGTCCACGGACAACCAAACAGTGTGCTATAGCTCAGAAAACTGAGAGAAGGGTTCAAATAGACGAGTTTTTATGAATGCGAACAATGCCATGAAATTGTCCCAAACAACCAAACAATGTGCTACAACTCACGGAAACTGCGACAACGGACCAAATCGAGTTTTATTGAATGCCATAAATGCCCATGAAATTGTCCCCGGACCCCAAAACAGTATGCTATCGCTTACGAAAACCGCAAGTTAGGACCAAATCAATGAGTTTTCATAAATGCCAGAAAATGCCCATAAATTGTCCCTAGACGGCCAACAATGTACTATAGCTCACGGAAACTACGAGAAAGGACCAAATCTACGAGTTTTAATGAATGTCAGAAATGCCCATGAAATTGTCCCCGGACCCCAAAACAGTCTGCTACCGCTCACGAAAACCGCGACAAAGGACCAAATCAATGAGTTTTCATAAATGCCAGAAATGCCCTTAAATTGTCCCTGGACCCACAAACAATGTGCTATAGCTCACGAAAACTACGAGAAAGAACCAAATAGACTAGTTTTAATGAAGGTCATAAATGCCCATGAAATTTTCCCCAGACCCGAACTGTGTGCTATAGCGCATGAAAACTGCGAGAAAATAAAAAAGTAAGGAGTTCTAATGAATGCGAGCAATGCCCTTGATATGGCCCTTGACCCTCCAAATAATGTATTATAGCTCACAAACACTGTGAGATTGGACAAAATCGACGAGTTTTGATGAATGCTAGAAATGCCAAGCAAATTGTCCCCGGACCACTAAACAGTGTGCTATAGCGCATGAAAACTGTGAGAAAAGAAAAAATTAAGGAGTTTTAATGAATGCGAGCAATGCCCTTGAAATGGTCCCTTGACCCTCCAAATAGTGTATTATAGCTCACAAACACTGTGAGATGGGACAAAATCGATGAGTTTTGATGAATGCTAAAAAGGCCAAGCAAATTGTCCCCGGACAACCAAACAGTGTGCTATAGCTCAGAAAACTGAGAGAAAGGTTCAAATCGACGGGTTTTGATGAATGCCAACAATGCCATGAAATTGTCCCAGACAACCAAACAATGTGCTACAGCTCACGGAAACTGCGACAAAGGACCAAATCGACGAGTTTTATTGAATCCCATAAATGCCCATGAAATTGTCCCCGGACCCCAAAACAGTATGCTATTTGCTTACGAAAACCGCAAGTTAGGACCAAATCAATGAGTTTTCATAAATGCCAGAAAATGCCCATAAATTGTACCTGGACGGCCAGACAATGTACTATAGCTCACGGAAACTACGAAAAAGGACCAAATCTACGAGATTTAATGAATGTCAGAAATGCCCATGAAATTGTCCCCGAACCCCAAAACAGTCTGCTACCGCTCACGAAAACCGCGACAAAGGACCAAATCAATGAGTTTTCATAAAAGCCAGAAATGCCCTTAAATTGTCCCTAGACCCACAAACAATGTGCTATAGCTCACGAAAACTACGAGAAAGAACCAAATCGACGAGTTTTAATGAAGGTCATAAATGCCCATGAAATTTTCCATAGACCCGAACAGTGTGCTATAGCGCATGAAAACTGCGAGAAAAGAAAAAAGTAAGGAGTTCTAATGAATGCGAGCAATGCCCTTGATATGGCCCTTGACCCTCCAAATAATGTATTATAGCTCACAAACACTGTGAGATTGGACAAAATCGATGAGTTTTGATGAATGCTAGAAATGCCAAGCAAATTGTCCACGGACAACCAAACAGTCTGCTATAGCTCAGAAAACTGAGAGAAGGGTTCAAATCGACGAGTTTTTATGAATGCGAACAATGCCATGAAATTGTCCCAAACAACCAAACAATGTGCTACAACTCACGGAAACTGCGACAAAGGACCAAATCGACGAGTTTTATTGAATGCCATAAATGCCCATGAAATTGTCCCCGGACCCCAAAACAGTATGCTATCGCTTACGAAAACCGCAAGTTAGGACCAAATAAATGAGTTTTCATAAATGCCAGAAAATGCCCATAAATTGTCCCCGGACGGCCAGACAATGTACTATAGCTCACGGAAACTACGAGAAAGGACCAAATCTACGAGATTTAATGAATGTCAGAAATGCCCATGAAATTGTCCCGGAACCCCAAAACAGTCTGCTACCGCTCACGAAAACCGCGACAAAGGACCAAATCAATGAGTTTTCATAAATGCCAGAAATGCCCTTAAATTGTCCCTAGACCCACAAACAATGTGCTATAGCTCACGAAAACTACGAGAAAGAACCAAATCGACGAGTTTTAATGAAGGTCATAAATGCCCATGAAATTTTCCCCAGACCCGAACAGTGTGCTATAGCGCATGAAAACTGCGAGAAAAGAAAAAAGTAAGGAGTTCTAATGAATGCGAGCAATGCGCTTGATATGGCCCTTGACCCTCCAAATAATGTATTATAGCTCACAAACACTGTGAGATTGGACAAAATCGACGAGTTTTGATGAATGCTAGAAATGCCAAGCAAATTGTCCCCGGACCACTAAACAGTGTGCTATAGCGCATGAAAACTGTGAGAAAAGAAAAAATTAAGGAGTTTTAATGAATGCGAGCAATGCCCTTGAAATTGTCCCTTGACCCTCCAAATAGTGTATTATAGCTCACAAACACTGTGAGATGGGACAAAATCGATGAGTTTTGATGAATGCTGGAAAGGCCAAGCAAATTGTCCCCGGACAACCAAACAGTGTGCTATAGCTCAGAAAACTGAGAGAAAGGTTCAAATCGACGAGTTTTAATGAATGCCAACAATGCCATGAAATTGTCCCAGACAACCAAACAATGTGCTACAGCTCACGAAAACTGCGACAAAGGACCAAATCGACGAGTTTTATTGAATGCCATAAATGCCCATGAAATTGTCCCCGGACCCCAAAACAGTATGCTATCGCTTACGAAAACCGCAAGTTAGGACCAAATCAATGAGTTTTCATAAATGCCAGAAAATGCCCATAAATTGTCCCTGGACGGCCAAACAATGTACTATAGCTCACGGAAACTACGAGAAAGGACCAAATCTACGAGTTTTAATGAATGTCAGAAATGCCCATGAAATTGTCCCGAACCCCAAAACAGTCTGCTACCGCTCACGAAAACCGCGACAAAGGACCAAATCAATGAGTTTTCATAAATGCCAGAAATGCCCTTAAATTGTCCCTGGACCCCCAAACAATGTGCTATAGCTCACGAAAACTACGAGAAAGAACCAAATCGACGAGTTTTAATGAAAGTCATAAATGCCCATGAAATTTTCCCCAGACCCGAACAGTGTGCTATAGCGCATGAAAACTGCGAGAAAAGAAAAAACTAAGGAGTTTTAATGAATGCGAGCAATGCCCTTGAAATGACCCTTGACCCTCCAAATAATGTATTATAGCTCACAAACACTGTGAGATTGGACAAAATCGACGAGTTTTGATGAATGCTAGAAATGCCAAGCAAATTGTCCCCGGACCACTAAACAGTGTGCTATAGAGAATGAAAACTGTGAGAAAAGAAAAAATTAAGGAGTTTTAATGAATGCGAGCAATGCCCTTGAAATGGTCCCTTGACCCTCCAAATAGTGTATTATAGCTCATAAACACTACGAGATGGGACAAAATCGATGAGTTTTGATGAATGCTAGAAATGCCAAGAAAATTGTCCACGGACAACCAAACAGTGTGCTATAGCTCAGAAATCTGAGAGAAGGGTTCAAATCGACGAGTTTTGATGAATGCAAACAATGCCATGAAATTGTCCCAGACAACCAAACAATGTGCTACAACTCACGGAAACTGCGACAAAGGACCAAATCGACGAGTTTTATTGAATGCCATAAATGCCCATGAAATTGTCCCCGGACCCCAAAACAGTATGCTATCGCTTACGAAAACCGCAAGTTAGGACCAAATCAATGAGTTTTCATAAATGCCAGAAAATGCCCATAAATTGTCCCTGGACGGCCAGACAATGTACTATAGCTCACGGAAACTACGAGAAAGGACCAAATCTACGAGATTTAATGAATGTCAGAAATGCCCATGAAATTGTCCCCGAACCCCAAAACAGTCTGCTACCGCTCACGAAAACCGCGACAAAGGACCAAATCAATGAGTTTTAATGAAGGTCATAAATGCCCATGAAATTTTCCCCAGACCCGAACAGTGTGCTATAGCGCATGAAAACTGCGAGAAAAGAAAAAAGTAAGGAGTTCTAATGAATGCGAGCAATGCCCTTGATATGGCCCTTGACCCTCCAAATAATTTATTATAGCTCACAAACACTGTGAGATTGGACAAAATCGACGAGTTTTGATGAATGCTAGAAATGCCAAGCAAATTGTCCCCGGACCACTAAACAGTGTGCTATAGCGAATGAAAACTGTGAGAAAAGAAAAAATTAAGGAGTTTTAATGAATGCGAGCAATTCCCTTGAAATGGTCCCTTGACCCTCCAAATAGTGTATTATAGCTCACAAACACTGTGAGATGGGACAAAATCGATGAGTTTTGATGAATGCTGGAAAGGCCAAGCAAATTGTCCCCGGACAACCAAACAGTGTGCTATAGCTCAGAAAACTGAGAGAAAGGTTCAAATCGACGGGTTTTGATGAATGCCAACAATGCCATGAAATTGTCCCAGACAACCAAACAATGTGCTACAGCTCACGGAAACTGCGACAAAGGACCAAATCGACGAGTTTTATTGAATGCCATAAATGCCCATGAAATTGTCCCCGGGCCCCAAAGCAGTATGCTATCGCTTACGAAAACCGCAAGTTAGGACCAAATCAATGAGTTTTCATAAATGCCAGAAAATGCCCATAAATTGTCCCTGGACGGCCAGACAATGTACTATAGCTCACGGAAACTACGAGAAAGGACCAAATCTACGAGATTTAATGAATGTCAGAAATGCCCATGAAATTGTCCCCGAACCCCAAAACAGTCTGCTACCGCTCACGAAAACCGCGATAAAGGACCAAATCAATGAGTTTTCATAAAAGCCAGAAATGCCCTTAAATTGTCCCTTGACCCACAAACAATGTGCTATAGCTCACGAAAACTACGAGAAAGAACCAAATCGACGAGTTTTAATGAAGGTCATAAATGCCCATGAAATTTTCCCCAGACCCGAACAGTGTGCTATAGCGCATGAAAACTGCGAGAAAAGAAAAAAGTAAGGAGTTCTAATGAGTGCGAGCAATGCCCTTGAAATGGCCCTTGACCCTCCAAATAATGTATTATAGCTCACAAACACTATGAGATTGGACAAAATCGACGAATTTTGATGAATGATAGAAATGCCAAGCAAATTGTCCCCGGACCACTAAACAGTGTGCTATAGCGAATGAAAACTGTGAGAAAAGAAAAAATTAAGGAGTTTTAATGAATGCGAGCAATGCCCTTGAAATGGTCCCTTGACCCTCCAAATAGTGTATTATAGCTCACAAACACTACGAGATAGGACAAAATCGATGAGTTTTGATGAATGCTAGAAATGCCAAGCAAATTGTCCATGGACAACCAAACAGTGTGCTATAGCTCAGAATACTGAGAGAAGGGTTCAAATCGACGAGTTTTGATGAATGCGAACAATGCCATGAAATTGTCCCACACAACCAAACAATGTGCTACAACTCACGGAAACTGCGACAAAGGACCAAATCGACGAGTTTTATTGAATGCCATAAATGCCCATGAAATTGTCCCCGGACCCCAAAACAGTATGCTATCGCTTACGAAAACCGCAAGTTAGGACCAAATAAATGAGTTTTCATAAATGCCAGAAAATGCCCATAAATTGTCCCTGGACGGCCAGACAATGTACTATAGCTCACGGAAACTACGAGAAAGGACCAAATCTACGAGATTTAATGAATGTCAGAAATGCCCATGAAATTGTCCCCGAACCCCAAAACAGTCTGCTACCGCTCACGAAAACCGCGACAAAGGACCAAATCAATGAGTTTTCATAAAAGCCAGAAATGCGCTTAAATTGTCCCTGGACCCACAAACAATGTGCTATAGCTCACGAAAACTACGAGAAAGAACCAAATCGACGAGTTTTAATGAAGGTCATAAATGCCCATGAAATTTTCCCCAGACCCGAACAGTGTGCTATAGCGCATGAAAACTGCGAGAAAAGAAAAAAGTAGGGAGTTCTAATGAATGCGAGCAATGCCCTTGATATGGCCCTTGACCCTCCAAATAATGTATTATAGCTCACAAACACTGTGAGATTGGACAAAATCGACGAGTTTTGATGAATGCTAGAAATGCCAAGCAAATTGTCCCCGGACCACTAAACAGTGTGCTATAGCGCATGAAAACTGTGAGCAAAGAAAAAATTAAGGAGTTTTAATGAATGCGAGAAATGCCCTTGAAATTGTCCCTTGACCCTCCAAATAGTGTATTATAGCTCACAAACACTGCGAGATTGGACAAAATCGATGAGTTTTGATGAATGCTAGAAATGCCAAGCAAATTGTCCACGGACAACCAAACAGTGTGCTATAGCTCAGAAAACTGAGAGAAGGGTTCAAATCGACGAGTTTTGATGAATGCGAACAATGCCATGAAATTGTCCCAGACAACCAAACAATGTGCTACAACTCAAGGAAACTGCGACAAAGGACCAAATCGACGAGTTTTATTGAATGCCATAAATGCCCATGAAATTGTCCCCGGACCCCAAAACAGTATGCTATCGCTTACGAAAACCGCAAGTTAGGACTGTAACACCTGTGGTGTTACCTGTTTGTTTTGGTTGCATCATATGCATCACATTGCATTGCACCATGTTTGCATCAACTGAAAATTTCAAAGCAATTTAAACTTTCACCCTTGCTCAAATTTCCAATTTCAAAATTGCCAACTAAACCACTCTTTGTTCTCCAATAGTTTGAAAATTGTTTAATACAATTGCTTGTTAATTTACTCCCCTCTTGTTAAACCCTAATGACTACTTCCAAATTTCAAAAACAAATCACTCATTAAATTGATGGTTTAATCAAGGCATTAATTCAAGCAATTAATTTCAAATCATTTTCAAATTCAAATCTATTCTCAAAATCAGTACCTTTTTGAACCCATAAAGTTCACCACACCTTTGTACCATTTAAATCATTTTAAATCTTAGGGGTAACCCTATCAAAAATGTTTGTTTTCAATAAGGTTTTATTAATATTGAAAATCCCTCTATTTTGATTTCCAATACAAACTACTATTTTAAATTTCAATTTTTGAAATCCAAGCTTGCAGGGTGGTTTCTAATTACCTAGAAGGCTTAACCAAATTTTTTCAAATTTTTCTATAAGCAAAACCCTACCTTTTTCTTCCAAAAGCAAACTGCAAAAAAAAAAAAAACAGAAAAGAATAAAAAAAGGCAGCAGAAACCAGCGCGCGCGCAGCAGTTAAGCAGCCCAGCCCGCTAGCCTACGCGCGCGCAGCGACCCAGCCCAGCTAACCTCCCACTTACCCCTTCGCACTGCGCCAAGATTCGTGCGGGTCTTCGTTTAGGAGTACGGCAAGCCATCGCGCCGCGCCACCGCGGCCCCCCCCGAGCGACTCCGGCGGCAGACCAGCTCCTGGCCCCTATAAAAGCTACCTAGGACCCCTAGACCTAACGCTAGACCTAGGCCGCACTCCCTCTTCCCCTCGCCCGCCGCCGATCGCCACCTTTCTCCGTCAATTCCTCTCTCTGCTCTGAACCCTCACCGGAGCGCCGCTCTCTGAAACCCCGTCGAGCACCGCCGCCTCGCATCGCCACCTCCCCTTCTAGCCACCAAAACGGAACCCCCACTCCTTCCTCTCCATGTTAGACACCCGAGTGAGGCCGCAAACCTGCTACATCCCCGCCGCCATCAACGCCATCGTCGCCGGCCACCGAGGGCGACCCTCTGAACTTTTGCACGCCGACGACGCAGCCTTCCTCCTCGTCGTGGTTCAGCTACTGGACTTCACCCACCTCTTCCTCCTCTACGACGTGGACACCCACGGGGGCTCGGAAGGGCACGGAAAACGCGCCGCCGTCCTCGACCACCGCGTCACCGCCGTCGTCATCAGCACATCATCACCGGACCTCTGCCACGTCTACAGAACGGTGGTGAGACGCCGATCTCCTTCCCCTCTCTACTCTCTGTGCGTCCACGCGCGTGTTGCACGTCCAGATCCATCAGCTATGCGCGTAAGCACGGCGATCGCCGCCGGCGAGTCCTCGTCTGTCAGTCGAGCAAGGCTCAGTTCGTCAGTTCGTCAGTTAACACCTGAAACTGAAGATCAACCTAGCTGCGTCTGCATCTCTAACAAACGAATCGTTCTAGCGCAGATGGTACTGAACCTTTGCGCGCAGCGCCAGGGCACGGGTTCGAGCCCGCACGCCCCACTTTTTGTGGAATTGTTTCCACTGCCCCTGGCCCACCGTCAGCCTCCCTGGTGGCCACGCAAGCGTGTGCGCCACGCTGGCCTCGCAGGCCCACAGGGCAGTGCCTGTGGGTATGCTTCCAGTGCGTATAAAAAGGAATAAAAAGAAATCTGTTTTAATTTTCTTTTAAATAACAGAATAAAGCAATAAACTTTGAAATCCAATAACTTTTAATCTGTTAAGCCAACAACTAAAAGTTATATATGTTTTCTGTTCAGAATTTAACAAACTTTCCAAATAACTTATTTGTGTTCTGTTTTGAATTTTCAAAATGCAATTTAAATTCAAATCCAAATAATTCAAATGCCATTTGTAAAATTCATAACTAATTCATACTATTTCCAAATAATGCAAACAAAATATGTTTTTCACACCTTTTGAATGTTCTATTCAAATATAAACTTTGTTTTCTGGTTTGAATAATTTAAATTGCTTAAACAATTTGAATCTTGTTTAATTCAATTAAAACTTGTTTAATATTGTTTAATTCCTAAATAATTAATCCAAAGTCCAATTTCAAAATGTGAAACATGTAATCCAACTAAAATTTGATAACCTTTTCAATATCAACTTTGTTGTTTGGTTTGACCAACTTAACTTGATGATAACAACACTACTTGCTTAACACCATTAAGTAACAATAATTTCCAAACTTGATAAATGTTTTCTAAACTTGTTAACCATCCTTCCACTTGCATTTAATATTGTTATATTCTTGTTCTTCATCATGCATGCATCATTATAACTCACTTACACATGATGCTTAGTGTTAGAACAAACTAATTCAACTATAAGGCATGGGTTTGCCATATGCAATCTTTGCATATGGAATCCATTTAAACTTGTGTATCATATCCACTAGTTACTTTGGTGCATCTATTAACCTTGTCATGCATCCATATCTTGATCATGCGGGATCTTTTGCCGTAGTAGTAATTGCTGCGTCCGGTATTTCTTTTAGTTCGTTGCTCTTCCCGGATAGGACGTTGAGATGATGTGAGCAACGACAAGTTCTGCTACCTTGCGGGATCTCAGGCAAGTATACTCACTTGCATGCCATATGGCTGCCTTTCATCAATTGTTACCGATTCTTTCCGTTGATTCTTTTCTGCTAGCCTTAGTAGTAGTTGTTTCTGTTGCGAACCTATCACATGAATCCTTTAACCCTGATATTGCCACACCTCCACTCCTATAACCTTTGCTTGAGCCTGTGTCTTACTATCTTGCTTAGGGTTGCTTTTGCTCGAGCCTGTTGTCGGTTACTTCTTTTACTATCGTACTATTATTGTTGTTACCGTTCCGGGGGCTCGAAATGTTAATCAATCAATCCTGCTAATGCTAATGGTAATAATAAACTTGATGATAAGGCACCGGCGGGAGGCCCAGGGTGGTTTTGAGGCCCGCTAGTGTCGACCCTAATTAGGAAAAGGGTCTTGTTACTGATCCATGATGAGCGCACTACCCGCATTTGGGAGTATGGGCTCCCCCTCAGTTTGACTCGATTCGCATCGTCCAAATCGCCGTACTAGTTCGGGCTTTCCATTTGCTGCATGCATGATCTTGCGAGCCCTTGGTACCCGGGTGGAACTTTCGTAGTCGGCATTTAGGGCGGCGTGGTCTTCCAGTGCTATGAGGGTCCTTTTCTTCGTGGGGCTCGATTAGCGCGCACGCACAGCACGCGGTGCTTTGGGCTTGATGCGAAGAAGGGTTGGGTTGTGCTGAGTGCCCCGCTTGGTGGGAGGCATTCCATCTGGCGGGATATTTCATGAGTGTGGTTACTTTGGTGCACCCCTGCAGGGTAAATCTTCTCGAGAAGCCGTGTTTTCCGCGGTTATGGATTACTTGGTGAAAGTACTGGCTTACAAGTACTCAGGACAACTTCAACATAATGATTAATCATGTTTCACCTAATGATTAATAAATTGACTAGTAATAGGTTATTCACACAATAACTTGACTCATCTTTAATACAACGGTGTGCGTCCTCGGATTGCTTCTTCGGATAAGGGGCGAGATCCAGGATGGGTTTGTTTGGATTTACCTTCTGTTGGTTACTATCACTCGATCTTATCTCCTTTCTGATAGTTGGAAGTAATAGAATCTCTGTAGTTGGTTAGTGCAGCCTGTTGTCGCTTATTTGCAATAACCCCTTCTTCTCCGTTGATCCTAAAGTATTTGTATCTTGTGATGATTGGCTACGCCGGTATTCTTGTGAGTATGGGTTTTATCCCCCTTGCCAGTACTTAACCGTACTGACCCACGAATCTCTTTCGTGGCTGCAAATTCCAACTTGCAGTCAACAGATTTGAAGTCTGACGACGTTAGCTTGGGAATCCCTCCGGCTTGGCCTGGGCAGGGATTGGACGCCTTCGGTTATCTTCAGGACTCTTAGTCCAATTTGGATCTTGTCCGTAGCCGGACGTTTGTTTCTTCCGCTGTTATTTGGATCTTTGTATTGTATCAGTTGTAACCCTGGCTCGTTCGAGTCATCTTGTATCTATCTGTTGCTGTTGTAATTGTGGATTATTCGTGAACTATTGTAATGTTATCATAAATGGCAACCTGGAATCGGTTATTATGCGGATTTGGCGGGAATGCTGAAATCTGCATAGTGCCCGGTCCCGGGGCGTCACAAATGGTATCAGAGCCTTGGTTCCGATTCCCGAGATTGTTTCGATACGAATGGTTATCGAAGCAACGGGTCCGCAAAGCCTGTAGGATAACCTCGCTAACGGTCGTTGTTTCTAGAGTGTCAAAAACTATTTCTGCTAAACTATTTTGGAAAACATCTCAATAGGATTCTTGTTTTCTCCTTAACTCTATTCTTTTTCCCCTCCCATCTTATTTGTCTTGGAGTCTTCCCCCTGTCTATCTTTCAAAGTGCTAGGATCCTACGTGGGTGGACGTTTTCTGAGCCTTTAACCTAATAGCTACGATCATCGGAAGATTCCTGGTGGAAGAACCTCGTCGTCACTCCGAGCAAGAATCCCTTGTTAGTGGTGTCGAGAAACCCTTGTTAGTGGTGTCGAGGAGATCAACTGGAAGCACGAAGAAACGATAGTCGAACTTCTTTCCCCTCCCGGGTTTGCAGGTGGATTGCGAGGGCGCAATCCCTTGTTAGTGGTGTCGTCTGTAACACCTGTGGTGTTACCTGTTTGTTTTGGTTGCATCATATGCATCACATTGCATTGCACCATGTTTGCATCAACTGAAAATTTCAAAGCAATTTAAACTTTCACCCTTGCTCAAATTTCCAATTTCAAAATTGCCAACTAAACCACTCTTTGTTCTCCAATAGTTTGAAAATTGTTTAATACAATTGCTTGTTAATTTACTCCCCTCTTGTTAAACCCTAATGACTACTTCCAAATTTCAAAAACAAATCACTCATTAAATTGATGGTTTAATCAAGGCATTAATTCAAGCAATTAATTTCAAATCATTTTCAAATTCAAATCTATTCTCAAAATCAGTACCTTTTTGAACCCATAAAGTTCACCACACCTTTGTACCATTTAAATCATTTTAAATCTTAGGGGTAACCCTATCAAAATGTTTGTTTTCAATAAGGTTTTATTAATATTGAAAATCCCTCTATTTTGATTTCCAATACAAACACTATTTTAAATTTCAATTTTTGAAATCCAAGCTTGCAGGGTGGTTTCTAATTACCTAGAAGGCTTAACCAATTTTTTCAAATTTTTCTATAAGCAAAACCCTACCTTTTTCTTCCAAAAGCAAACTGCAAAAAAAAATAAAACAGAAAAGAATAAAAAAAGGCAGCAGAAACCAGCGCGCGCGCAGCAGTTAAGCAGCCCAGCCCGCTAGCCTACGCGCGCGCAGCGACCCAGCCCAGCTAACCTCCCACTTACCCCTTCGCACTGCGCCAAGATTCGTGCGGGTCTTCGTTTAGGAGTACGGCAAGCCATCGCGCCGCGCCACCGCGGCCCCCCCCCCGAGCGACTCCGGCGGCAGACCAGCTCCTGGCCCTATAAAAGCTACCTAGGACCCTAGACCTAACGCTAGACCTAGGCCGCACTCCCTCTTCCCCTCGCCCGCCGCCGATCGCCACCTTTCTCCGTCAATTCCTCTCTCTGCTCTGAACCCTCACCGGAGCGCCGCTCTCTGAAACCCCGTCGAGCACCGCCGCCTCGCATCGCCACCTCCCCTTCTAGCCACCAAAACGGAACCCCCACTCCTTCCTCTCCATGTTAGACACCCGAGTGAGGCCGCAAACCTGCTACATCCCCGCCGCCATCAACGCCATCGTCGCCGGCCACCGAGGGCGACCCTCTGAACTTTTGCACGCCGACGACGCAGCCTTCCTCCTCGTCGTGGTTCAGCTACTGGACTTCACCCACCTCTTCCTCCTCTACGACGTGGACACCCGCGGGGGCTCGGAAGGGCACGGAAAACGCGCCGCCGTCCTCGACCACCGCGTCACCGCCGTCGTCATCAGCACATCTCACCGGACCTCTGCCACGTCTACAGAACGGTGGTGAGACGCCGATCTCCTTCCCTCTCTACTCTCTGTGCGTCCACGCGCGTGTTGCACGTCCAGATCCATCAGCTATGCGCGTAAGCACGGCGATCGCCGCCGGCGAGTCCTCGTCTGTCAGTCGAGCAAGGCTCAGTTCGTCAGTTCGTCAGTTAACACCTGAAACTGAAGATCAACCTAGCTGCGTCTGCATCTCTAACAAACGAATCGTTCTAGCGCAGATGGTACTGAACCTTTGCGCGCAGCGCCAGGGCACGGGTTCGAGCCCGCACGCCCCACTTTTTGTGGAATTGTTTCCACTGCCCCTGGCCCACCGTCAGCCTCCCTGGTGGCCACGCAAGCGTGTGCGCCACGCTGGCCTCGCAGGCCCACAGGGCAGTGCCTGTGGGTATGCTTCCAGTGCGTATAAAAAGGAATAAAAAGAATCTGTTTTAATTTTCTTTTAAATAACAGAATAAAGCAAAACTTTGAAATCCAATAACTTTTAATCTGTTAAGCCAACAACTAAAAGTTATATATGTTTTCTGTTCAGAATTTAACAAACTTTCCAAATAACTTATTTGTGTTCTGTTTTGAATTTTCAAAATGCAATTTAAATTCAAATCCAAATAATTCAAATGCCATTTGTAATAATTCATAACTAATTCATACTATTTCCAAATAATGCAAACAAAATATGTTTTTCACACCTTTTTGAATGTTCTATTCAAATATAAACTTTGTTTTCTGGTTTGAATAATTTAAATTGCTTAAACAATTTGAATCTTGTTTAATTCAATTAAAACTTGTTTAATATTGTTTAATTCCTAAATAATTAATCCAAAGTCCAATTTCAAAATGTGAAACATGTAATCCAACTAAAATTTGATAACCTTTTCAAATATCAACTTTGTTGTTTGGTTTGACCAACTTAACTTGATGATAACAACCACTACTTGCTTAACACCATTAAGTAACAATAATTTCCAAACTTGATAAATGTTTTCTAAACTTGTTAACCATCCTTCCACTTGCATTTAATATTGTTATATTCTTGTTCTTCATCATGCATGCATCATTCTAACTCACTTACACATGATGCTTAGTGTTAGAACAACTAATTCAACTATAAGGCATGGGTTTGCCATATGCAATCTTTGCATATGGTATCCATTTAAACTTGTGTATCATATCCACTAGTTACTTTGGTGCATCTATTAACCTTGTCATGCATCCATATCTTGATCATGCGGGATCTTTTGCCGTAGTAGTAATTGCTGCGTCCGGTATTTCTTTTAGTTCGTTGCTTCTTCCCGGATAGGACGTTGAGATGATGTGAGCAACGACAAGTTCTGCTACCTTGCGGGATCTCAGGCAAGTATACTCACTTGCATGCCATATGGCTGCCTTTCATCAATTGTTACCGATTCTTTCCGTTGATTCTTTTCTGCTAGCCTTAGTAGTAGTTGTTTCTGTTGCGAACCTATCACATGAATCCTTTAACCCTGATATTGCCACACCTCCACTCCTATAACCTTTGCTTGAGCCTGTGTCTTACTATCTTGCTTAGGGTTGCTTTTGCTCGAGCCTGTTGTCGGTTACTTCTTTTACTATCGTACTATTATTGTTGTTACCGTTCCGGGGGCTCGAAATGTTAATCAATCAATCCTGCTAATGCTAATGGTAATAATAAACTTGATGATAAGGCACCGGCGGGAGGCCCAGGGTGGTTTTGAGGCCCGCTAGTGTCGACCCCCTAATTAGGAAAAGGGTCTTGTCTACTGATCCATGATGAGCGCACTACCCGCATTTGGGGAGTATGGGCTCCCCCTCAGTTTGACTCGATTCGCATCTCGTCCAAATCGCCGTACTAGTTCGGGCTTTCCATTTGCTGCATGCATGATCTTGCGAGCCCTTGGTACCCGGGTGGAACTTTCGTAGTCGGCATTTAGGGCGGCGTGGTCTTCCAGTGCTATGAGGGTCCCCTTTTCTTCGTGGGGCTCGATTAGCCGCGCACGCACAGCACGCGGTGCTTTGGGCTTGATGCGAAGAAGGGTTGGGTTGTGCTGAGTGCCCCGCTTGGTGGGAGGCATTCCATCTGGCGGGATATTCATGAGTGTGGTTACTTTGGTGCACCCCTGCAGGGTAAATCTTCTCGAGAAGCCGTGTTTTCCGCGGTTATGGATTACTTGGTGAAAGTACTGGCTTACAAGTACTCAGGACAACTTCAACATAATGATTAATCATGTTTCACCTAATGATTAATAAATTGACTAGTAATAGGTTATTCACACAATAACTTGACTCATCTTTAATACAACGGTGTGCGTTATCCTCGGATTGCTTCTTCGGATAAGGGGCGAGATCCAGGATGGGTTTGTTTGGATTTACCTTCTGTTGGTTACTATCACTCGATCTTATCTCCTTTCTGATAGTTGGAAGTAATAGAATCTCTGTAGTTGGTTAGTGCAGCCTGTTGTCGCTTATTTGCAATAACCCCTTCTTCTCCGTTGATCCTAAAGTATTTGTATCTTGTGATGATTGGCTACGCCGGTATTCTTGTGAGTATGGGTTTTATCCCCCTTGCCAGTACTTAACCGTACTGACCCACGAATCTCTTTCGTGGCTGCAAATTCCAACTTGCAGTCAACAGGTTTGAAGTCTGACGACGTTAGCTTGGGAATCCCTCCGGCTTGGCCTGGGCAGGGATTGGACGCCTTCGGTTATCTTCAGGACTCTTAGTCCAATTTGGATCTTGTCCGTAGCCGGACGTTTGTTTCTTCCGCTGTTATTTGGATCTTTGTATTGTATCAGTTGTAACCCTGGCTCGTTCGAGTCATCTTGTATCTATCTGTTGCTGTTGTAATTGTGGATTATTCGTGAACTATTGTAATGTTATCATAAATGGCAACCTGGAATCGGTTATTATGCGGATTTGGCGGGAATGCTGAAATCTGCATAGTGCCCGGTCCCGGGGCGTCACAAGGACCAAATCAATGATTTTTCATAAATGCCAGAAAATGCCCATAAATTGTCCCTGGACGGCCAGACAATGTACTATAGCTCACGGAAACTACGAGAAAGGACCAAATCTACGAGATTTAATGAATGTCAGAAATGCCCATGAAATTGTCCCCGAACCCCAAAACAGTCTGCTACCGCTCACGAAAACCGCGACAAAGGACCAAATCAATGAGTTTTCATAAATGCCAGAAATGCCCTTAAATTGTCCCTGGACCCACAAACAATGTGCTATAGCTCACGAAAACTACGAGAAAGAACCAAATCGACGAGTTTTAATAAAGGTCATAAATGCCCATGAAATTTTCCCCAGACCCGAACAGTGTGCTATAGCGCATGAAAACTGCGAGAAAACAAAAAAGTAAGGAGTTCTAATGAATGCGAGCAATGCCCTTGATATGGCCCTTGACCCTCCAAATAATGTATTATAGCTCACAAACACTGTGAGATTGGACAAAATCGACGAGTTTTGATGAATGCTAGAAATGCCAAGCAAATTGTCCCGGACCACTAAACAGTGTGCTATAGCGCATGAAAACTGTGAGAAAAGAAAAAATTAAGGAGTTTTAATGAATGCGAGCAATGCCCTTGAAATTGTCCCTTGACCCTCCAAATAGTGTATTATAGCTCACAAACACTGCGAGATGGGACAAAATCGATGAGTTTTGATGAATGCTAGAAATGCCAAGCAAATTGTCCACGGACAACCAAACAGTGTGCTATAGCTCAGAAAACTGAGAGAAGGGTTCAAATCGACGAGTTTTGATGAATGCGAACAATGCCATGAAATTGTCCCAGACAACCAAACAATGTGCTACAACTCAAGGAAACTGCGACAAAGGACCAAATCGACGAGTTTTATTGAATGCCATAAATGCCCATGAAATTGTCCCCGGACCCCAAAACAGTATGCTATCGCTTACGAAAACCGCAAGTTAGGACCAAATCAATGAGTTTTCATAAATGCCAGAAAATGCCCATAAATTGTCCCTGGACGGCCAGACAATGTACTATAGCTCACGGAAACTACGAGAAAGGACCAAATCTACGAGATTTAATGAATGTCAGAAATGCCCATGAAATTGTCCCGAACCCAAAACAGTCTGCTACCGCTCACGAAAACCGCGACAAAGGACCAAATCAATGAGTTTTCATAAATGCCAGAAATGCCCTTAAATTGTCCCTGGACCCACAAACTATGTGCTATAGCTTACGAAAACTACGAGAAAGAACCAAATCGACGAGTTTTAATAAAGGTCATAAATGCCCATGAAATTTTCCCCAGACCCGAACAGTGTGCTATAGCGCATGAAAACTGCGAGAAAACAAAAAAGTAAGGAGTTCTAATGAATGCGGGCAATGCCCTTGATATGGCCCTTGACCCTCCAAATAATGTATTATATCTCACAAACACTGTGAGATTGGACAAAATCGACGAGTTTTGATGAATGCTAGAAATGCTAAGCAAATTGTCCCCGGACCACTAAACAGTGTGCTATAGCGCATGAAAACTGTGAGAAAAGAAAAAATTAAGGATTTTTAATGAATGCGAGCAATGCCCTTGAAATGGTCCCTTCACCCTCCAAATAGTGTATTATAGCTCACAAACACTGTGAGATGGGACAAAATCGATGAGTTTTGATGAATGCTAGAAATGCCAAGAAAATTATCCCCGGACAACCAAACAGTGTCCTATAGCTCAGAAAACTGAGAGAAAGGTTCAAATCGACGAGTTTTGATGAATTCCAACAATGCCATGAAATTGTCCCAGACAACCAAACAATGTGCTACAACTCACGGAAACTGCGACACAGGACCAAATCGACGAGTTTTATTGAATGCCATAAATGCCCATGAAATTGTCCCCGGACCCCAAAACAGTATGCTATCGCTTACAAAAACCGCAAGTTAGGACCAAATCAATGAGTTTTCATAAATGCCAGAAAATGCCCATAAATTGTCCCTGGACGGCCAAACAATGTACTATAGCTCACGGAAACTACGAGAAAGGACCAAATCTACGAGTTTTAATGAATGTCAGAAATGCCCATGAAATTGTCCCCGAACCCCAAAACAGTCTGCTACCGCTCACGAAAACCGCGACAAAGGACCAAATCAATGAGTTTTCATAAATGCCAGAAATGCCCTTAAATTGTCCCTGGACCCCCAAACAATGTGCTATAGCTCACAAAAACTACGAGAAAGAACAAAATCGACGAGTTTTAATGAAAGTCATAAATGCCCATGAAATTTTCCCCAGACCCCCGAACAGTGTGCTATAGCGCATGAAAACTGCGAGAAAAGAAAAAACTAAGGAGTTTAAATGAATGCGAGCAATGCCCTTGAAATGGTCCCTTGACCCTCCAAATAGTGTATTAAACACTATGAGATGGGACAAAATCGACGAGTTTTGATGAATGCTAGAAATGCCAAGCAAATTGTCCCCGGACCGCTAAACAGTGTGCTATAGCTCAGAAAACCGCGAGAAAGGTCCAAATCGACGAGTTTTAATGAATTCTAGCAATGCCCATGAAATTATCCCCACACACCCAAACAATGTGCTACAACTCACAAAAACTGCGACAAAGGACCAAATCGACGAGTTTTATTGAATGCCAAAAATGCCCATGAAATTGTCCCGGACCCCAAAACAGTTTGCTACAGCTCACGAAAACCGCGAGTTAGGACCAAATCAACGAGTTTTCGTAAATGCCAGAAATGCCCTTAAATTGTCCCTGGACCCCCAAACAATGTATTATAGCTCACAAAAACTACGAGAAAGGACCAAATCGTCGAGTTTTAATGAATGTAAGAAATACCCATGAAATTGTCCCCAGACCCCCAAACAGTGGGCTATAGCGCACGCAAACTGCAAGATGAGAAAAAATTACCGTACTTTCATGAATGCGAGAAGTGCCCTTGAAATTGTTCCCGGACCCCAAACATTGTACTATAGTTCACAAAAACTATGAGATAGGACCAAATCGACGAGTTCTGATTAATCCTAGAAATGCCCAGCAAATTGTTCCCGGACCGCCAAATAGTTTGCTATAGTTCACAAAACCCCGAGAAAGGTCCTAATCTACGAGTTTTAAGGAATGCCAGAAATGCCGATGAAATTGGTCACGAACCCCCAAACAGTGTACTATAGCTTGTGAAAACTGCGAGAAAGGACCAAATCGACGAATTTTATTGAAAGTCAGAAATGCCCATGAAATTTCCCCACACGCCCAAACAGTGTGCTATAGCGCACGAAAACTGCGAGAAAAGAAAAAATTAACGAGTTTTAATGAATGCGAGCAATGCCCTTGAAATTGTCCCTTGACCCTGCAAACAGTGTATTATAGCTCACAAACACTGTGAGATGGGACAAAATCGACGAGTTTTGATGAATTCTAAAAATGCCCAGCAAATTGTCCCCGGACAACCAAACAGTGTGCTATAGCTCAGAAAACTGAGAGAAAGGTTCAAATCGACGAGTTTTAATGAATGCCAACAATGCCATGAAATTGTCCCAGACAACCAAACAATGTGTTACAGCTCACGAAAACCGCGACAAAGGACCAAATCGACGAGTTTTATTGAATGCCATAAATGCCCATGAAATTGTCCCCGAACCCCAAAACAGTGTGCTATCGCTTACGAAAACCGCAAGTTAGGACCAAATCAATGAGTTTTCATAAATGCCAGAAAATGCCCATAAATTGTCCCTAGACGGCCAAACAATGTACTATAGCTCACGGAAACTACGAGAAAGGACCAAATCTACGAGTTTTAATGAATGTCAGAAATGCCCATGAAATTGTCCCCGAACCCCAAAACAGTCTGCTACCGCTCACGAAAACCGCGACAAAGGACCAAATCAATGAGTTTTCATAAATGCCAAAAATGCCCTTAAATTGTCCCTGGACCCCCGAACAAGGTGCTATAGCTCACAAAAACTACGAGAAAGAACCAAATCGACGAGTTTTAATGAGAGACATAAATGCCCATGAAATTTTACCCAAACCCGAACAGTGTGCTATAGCGCATGAAAACTGCGAGAAAAGAAAAAAGTAAGGAGTTTTAATGAATGCGAGCAATGCCCTTGAAATGGTCCCTTGACCCTCCAAATAGTGTATTATAGCTCACAAACACTGTGAGATTGGACAAAATCGACGAGTTTTGATGAATGCTAGAAATGCCAAGCAAATTGTCCCCGGACCGCTAAACAGTGTGCTATAGCTCAGAAAACCGCGAGAAAGGTCCAAATCGACGAGTTTTAATGAATTCTAGCAATGCCCATGAAATTATCCCCACACACCCAAACAATGTGCTACAACTCACAAAAACTGCGACAAAGGACCAAATCGACGAGTTTTATTGAATGCCAAAAATGCCCATGAAATTGTCCCCGGACCCCAAAACAGTTTGCTACAGCTCACGAAAACCGCGAGTTAGGACCAAATCAACGAGTTTTCGTAAATGCCAGAAATGCCCTTAAATTGTCCCTGGACCCCCAAACAATGTATTATACCTCAAAAAAACTACGAGAAAGGACCAAATCGTCGAGTTTTAATGAATGTAAGATATACCCATGAAATTGTCCCCATACCCCCAAACAGTGGGCTATAGCGCACGCAAACTGCAAGATGAGAAAATATTACCGTACTTTCATGAATGCGAGAAGTGCCCTTGAAATTGTTCCTGGACCCCCCAAACATTGTATTATAGTTCACAAAAACTATGAGATAGGACCAAATCGACGAGTTCTGATTAATCCTAGAAATGCCCAGCAAATTGTTCCCGGACCGCCAAATAGTTTGCTATAGTTCACAAAACCACGGGAATGGTCCTAATCTACGTGTCGGATATATACTGAATAGGGGTATATCAGATGGTAGTCAAAGTGCCGGATTACCAGGGTGGCCCAAGTGGTAGTGGGCTATGGTCTATTGGGCGGCCTAGTAAGCTGACGCGCAGAAGCCAGATTCTAGAAGAACCCGGATCACGGCCCACATGATCTGGCTTAGAGTAGAAGGCGGATTCCTTACTTTCCAAGTTAATAGTTACCGTAGTCTTCTAGGTTTCTTACTCTGTATGCCCTAACCCGGCTATTATATAAAACCAGACGGGAGATATGATAGATAGACGAGAAGCTACAGGCTAGCTCGCCGGGAAGTTGATCCTCAGCGAATAGCTAAACAGAACCTCACGTTGTAATTGTATACACAGGCTTTAGCCCTGATTAGTGAGATTGCAGGAGTAGGAACGCCGCATATTGCGACGTACCGAACTTGGGTATATCCCGTGTCTTTGTCTTCAACGCAACCCCGTTCCCCCACGTCTCTGCCCGTAGTCTCATGGCACCCCCGTCTATGAAAACTACTATGATGTCTCGACAGTTGGCGCCCACCATGGGGCAAACAACGTCAGGCGTTAAGTTCCGATCTGGGATACTCGGCGGAATCGGCAGTTCCATAACTGTCAGAAGCCTGGAGTTCGACAATGACGTCGGACGCTTCCTCGATAATGGATCTTACATACCGGCGCAAAATCATCTGGTAAGTGCCTGCGTGTTACCGATCAGATCGGCTAATATCTTTATCGGACTAACTGCAGAGGCCATGGGGTTTTGCGGTGGAAGCAAATTTTTCCCACCCGCCCTATACCCAGTCAAAGATGACTATGATAACGGATTTTGCTCAGATCGCCGACACAAAAGGAATACACACTTTATCGGTATGGCGCAATCCGAAGTCACCGAAAACACGGACGATGGAAATCCCGTGCAGGAGGTAGAAAACAGCACACCCACTACAGAGGTGGAAGATCCTACATCCGTCAACATGACGATGAACACGGATGCTGACTCTGTGCTAGCCGCCATTGAGGCGAGATTAGAGTCAGAAACCGGATCGGACGATTTCGATTCCGAAGATGAAGATGAGGATGCCTTCGAAAGAAAGGTTAAATCTTTTCAAGAGGGATTCCATGAAGTACTGATGTCAAAACCGGCTAAAAACACGGATGCCGGCAGTCAGGAAAGCCCTAGAACTCCTCCGCCAGAAGAAGAGAGAGAAGACGGAGAAACTTCTCCAATATTTCCCAATGTCAAGGAATTGACAGAGGATGAACCTGCCGAAAAGCCTCCCTCTTCCAAGAAAAAGCACAAGGCCGCTAAAAAGCTCCAGTACAAACTCCGGAAGAAAAAATTGGCTGATCTAGCTAATGAAAGCCCGGAAGAAGGAGATGCAAGCGGAATAAAGTCCGCGGAGAAGAAAACCAAGGGAATCCTTGTTCTGCCAATGACAGAACAAGAAGAACATGATCTATTACAAACGCTAGTGGGACTAAACGAACCCCCTGAGATGCTAGAAGCCAGGAGAGAGCTTTCCAAAGGCAACATCAACATTACTCAGATCTCGGAACACACTCCAAAAAACCCAGGATGACATCAAGCTCATGAAGGAAGAAATCGAGGAGTACGAGAAAAAGAATAGATCTACCATAAAACCTACAAGGTTATCCGGAATCATAAGACCGGAAGTACTGTCGCCAAAGGAGAGGTTTCATAACCCATCTTGGCAAAAGCAGGTAAACGGCAAGGATGCCAGAGGTGAACCAATATACAAAACCACAGCAGAAAACGCGGAAGCAGCGTTCGCCATCGTCAACAACGACATGTACTCCAACGGTGAAAAACTCCAAGGGGTGTATGCGTTCCTAGGAAAAGCATTGCAACAACAACAGTGGGGCCAAGAGCGATCAGGGAAGTTGCACGACGACTCCGCCCTATGCAAAACAGCCACTTGTGCCGCTGGGGCACCTGGACCGGAAGAACCTGGAGATTCAAACAATTCAAAGGATAAGAAAGCGGATCCGAGAAAAGATAAGAAAAATCTCGACAATAGGGATGAAGCGTCTAGAACTGGATCCCATCTCCCGAAAGGTGGACTGAAACCCCACGATCGGGAAGAAAAACACCGGAATGATGACAAAACAATGCCACCTCCAAGACACCCAGCTGAAAAAGCTGGAAGACATGGTGTACCTCACAGCTGTGAGAGATCTCGGACACCTCCCAAGGATAAAGAAAGGCACAGGAGTAGAACTCCACCTCATCCAAAAGGGCGTGATCTCGGAAGAAATAGAGATGATCCCGGAAAAGCGCGTCCGCGCAACAATGGAAAAGAAAGGAGTATATCCCCTTCTGTCCATTCAGCCGGCAGGTATTTCGCGCACATGGATAGGGAGGAAAAGGATGATCTGTACTTTGGACCTAAGTGTTTCACTGATAGGATCCGAAGGATAACCCTGCATTCTGGTTTTGCCAAGGTTGGTCCAACGTACCAAAAATACACCAGCAGTACAAACCCGGATACCTGGCTCTCAGACTACTATACAGCCATCCAGATTAACAATGGGACAGACTGGAAGCTGTAAAGTTTCTTCCCCTAATGTTACTGGATGGAGCCAGAGATTGGATCGATCGATTGCCATCAAGAACCGTCGACAGCTGGGATGATATGGCTCGAGTATTTACTCAGCATTTCCGGGGAACTTATAAACGACCGAACAGCATCAACCAGCTAAACCGTTGCACTCAGTTCGAGGATGAACCATACGTGCATTTCATCTCTAGATGGACTGCAATGAAGAATAGTTGTTCTGGAGTAACTGACGTACAAGCAATGCATGCTTTCGTCAATGGCCTAAAACCCGGACTTGTACCGTTCATGGTTGGTTCCAAACAGCACAAAGATCTCGGATCTATGCTTACAACCGCCAATGAACACGCTGCAGCCGAAGACGACATCAGAGCAAGAGGAGGCAGTATCGATACACTGATACTAGCCAAGAAAAACCCTCGCCCTGAGAAAAAAGGAACTTCAGATGCAACACCAAAACCCAAAGAGGTTAACATAGCATTTGGAAGTGAAAAAGGGAACAGGTGGAAAGGACGCAGTTCAGAACCAATCAATTACAGTAAAGAAGAGTGGGAAAAGAATAAGTCGGAACCCTGTGTCCACCATTCGTAATTTGGTAAACTGTCGCACCCTGGCTTCTAAGGGATACTCATCGTACGAACTGGATAGCAGGTGCTTGGATTATGGGGCATAACTGCTCCCACGTCCCAGCTTCCTGGTAGGCCTGCGCTTATGCGCGACAACACAAGCCCTTCTATTCCACCGTCGATGTAAACTATCCATTAGGAGTCAAAGGCACTACTGTCGACGTACTTCATAACAAGCACGCACTGTACGTCAACAGCTTTGAACGAATGATGATCACAACTTATCTCTAAGACACAAAAGATAGAAATAAAGTTGCAAATGGCCTTCACTAAGGCAGCAAATAGCGAATACAATCATCCAGAGGACACATGTCCAACATAACATTCATTACATCAGCGGAAGCATCAACGGTGTATGAGTACAGACAACCAAAGGCTTAAGAAGCCGGAGGTAATAAAGAAGACGAAGCCCATCCACGTAGGTCCTGGATCCAGCCCTGGCCCAGCTAACTACTCATCTGCAGTCTCGTCAAACTCCACGAAGTAGCCATCCTGGGAAGCATCGTAGTCGTAGTCGTACTCTGCGTAAACCACAGCCCCAACGGGGTCAGTACATCCATGTACTGGCAAGCAAGACTCACTTCATCAAAGAGTTACCCATCAACAAGCATGATGCTTGGGACCAACGGACGAAGGGGTGACATGAAAGTGTTGTGGCTGCTCTAACCAACTACAGAAGATAACTACAAGTCCGGCTAACAGAAGAAGATAAGATCGAGGATTGTAACCAACCGAAAGATAACTTCAACCAACCCATCCTGGATCTCGCCCCTTATCCAAAGAAGCAATCCGAGGATAACTCACACAGTTGTAATAGGGTGAATCAGTTATTGTGTGAATAAAACCTGTTACTAGTCAAGTTATTAATCATTGGGTTGTAACATGATTGATCATTAGGTGAAGTTGTCCTGAGTACTTGTTAGCCAGTACTTTCACCAAGTAATCCATAACCGCGGAAAACACGGCTTCTCGAGAAGATTATCCTGCAGGGTTGCACCAATTTGGCCGTACACGCAAGAATAACCGCCGGATGGGATGCCTCCACCAAGCGGGGTACTCTACACAACCAACCATTCTTCGCATCAAGCCCAAAGAACCTTGGCGCACGGCTAATCAAGCCCCGAACAAAAGGGACCCTCATAGCACTCTAGACGTGTCCCCCTATATGCCGACTACAAAAGTTCCACCTGCGCTGGGGCTCGCAAAACATGCATGCGGCAAATGGAAAACACGAACTAAATGAGGCGATTTGACGAGATGCGAATCAGGTCAAATTGAGGGGGGGCCCATACTCGCTTCCCACATGCGGTTAGTGCGCTCATCATGGATCAGTAGACAAGACCCTTTTCCTATTAGGGTCGACACTAGCAGGCTTCAAAACCTCTCATGGGCCTCCTGCCGGTGCCTTATCATCAAGTTATTATTACCATTAGCAATTAACAGGATTGATTGATTAACATTCGAGCCCCCGGTACAAATAATAAGATAGTAAAAGTAGTAACCGACAACAGACTCGAGTAAAAGCAACCCTGAGCATGCTAGGTAAGACTAAGGCAACAAGCAATGGCTGTAGGTATGGAGGTGAGGCAATATCATTGGTTCAGGGTATCATGTGATAGGTTCGGAGAACAAGCAACGATACATAGGGCTAGCAATAGTAGACAAAAGGATAGTATCGACAACAAGTGTTTAAAGGAACTCGATGATTCATGTGAGTGATAACTTGCCTGGAAGCTCAACAGCCGGGTACTGAGCTAGGTCCTGGGTAGTGGTGTCGTAAGGATCGTCGGTCTCAACGTAGTCGTGTCTATTCGAGAAGAAGCAACAAAACAAAACAGGAATGTAAAACAATCATGGCCATGGCATTGTGCACAATCAAGATGCATTGACAAGTTAATGATTGCATCAAAATAAACTATCTAACAAGATAACACAATTTAAATGGACCCATATGCAAGGGTTGCACATGGAAAAGATCCATTGAAATAAGTGGAAACAATGATTTACAATTATTTATTAGGTGGTAGTTATTATCATGATGCATGCATGAGAATGATAACAAGATAACAACAAATAACAATAATAGATGCAAAGGAAAAGGAAATAAAACAAGTTTGGAAATTATTTATTAAGTTTGGAAAATTTACTTACTTAAACATGTCACACAAACAATTATTGTTTTCACCAACTTAAAGTGTGCAAAACAAATTACAAATTTTATATTTGAAAAGAACATCAAATTTTAGTTGAATTACATGTTTCACATATTGAAATTGGACTTTGGATTATTTAATTATGAATTAAACAATATTAAACAAGTTTTAATTGAATTAAACAAGATTTAAATTGTTTAGGCAATTTAAATTGTTCAAACCAGAAAACAAATTTTATATTTGAATAGGATATTCAAAATGGTATGAAAAACATACTTTATTTGACTTATTTGGAATTAGTATGAATTATTTATGAAGTATTACAAATTGCATTTGAATTTTTCAAATTTGAATTTTAATTGTATTTGGAAAACTCAAAACAGAACACAAATAAGTTATTTGGAAAGATTATGAAATTTGGAGCAATAAACATATACAGTTTTTAGTTATTGGATATACAGAACAAAAGATATCAAATTTTGAAGTTTTATATTCAAATCGGCTATTTAAAATGATTTGGAAATTTCAGAAATTCGCGCAGAACCTTTTGGTACCGAGGGGTACCCTAACCTCAGCCACTGCCCTGTGGCCCCTGCGGCCAGCGTGGCGCGTGCGCGCACGCGTGGCAGTGAGGGTCACTGCTGGGTGGGGTCGCGCGCAAGGGATAAATCCCAAAAAAAGTTTGCGGCTCCGGGGATTCGAACCCTGCCGCTGCGCGTCGAGCGAAAGGAACAAGGCCACTGTGCTGCTGCGAAGTTTTTGACAGATAGCAGAAGGCGGACAAGGTAATCTTCAGAAAACGTTATCTGAACTTTCGTTCAAAACAACTGAACCGAAACGCGGCGATCGCCAGCCGGCGACGATCTCGCGCAGGACTACGCGACAGTGATGCACTGCGTTGCAAACAAACGGACGCACGTTCTACTCGGGATGCGCAAGTGGCAGGAGAGGGAAGGGGAACTGGGAGCAGGCGCTCACCGGCGGGTTGCAGTGGGAACGGCGAGCTCGACGGCGACTCTGCAGTGGATGGCGGCGAGGGTGTGGTCGATCTCTGGTGGCGTTCGGGTGTCCAAGGGGTAGCTGGTAGGGAGGCGACTCCGTTCCAGGAGGTAGGTAGCTAGATGGAGGCGGGAGGTGGCGGCGCCATCGTCGGTTTCAGAGGTGTCGTCGCCGGTGGGGGGAGCAGAGGAGGAATCTCGTCGGGGAAGAGAGCCAACGACGGCGGCGGAGAGGGGAAAGCGACCTAGGGGCTAGGGTTTAGGTGCGGGAGCCCTAGAGCATGTTTTATAGGCCATTGGAGGCTTGGATCGCCGTCGGAGGAGATTTCTGCCGCGGTGGCACCGGTGGATTTCCGCCGTACAGGAGACAGAAGCATCGCACGATTCTCCAAGCAGTAAGTTGCGATAGGGTGGGCTGGGCCTGGCGCGCGCGGTAGATAGGTTGGGCTGGTTCTGTTATCTGCTGCGCGCGCGCAAGGTTTTGTTTTATTTTTTTTTGCTCTCTGTTTTTTTTTTGCTGAAACCAAAAATGGAAGAAAAACACAGTTTTTAAGTTAGGGAAAAAATTTGAAAAAAATTCAGATAAACTCCTTAGGCCAAATGCAACCATTTGGCAACTTTTATTTTCAAAAATTTAAACATTTGATTGCTTTTTGAAATTTGAACCAAATTTGAGTGAAATGGTTGCTATTAATAAACATTAATAAAATCAACCATTTAAATAGGGTAACCCCTATGGTAAAAAGGCAATTTGAATTGATTTGTTTTTGGTAACAACATAAATTCAAAATGGTTCTGTGTTGTGTGCTTTGATTTGAATTTTAAATTGTGTTTGGAAAATGAATAATTGATTTAAAACCAACATTTTCACAAGTGTTCACTATGGAAAAACATGGAACCAAAAGGTTGTTATTATTTGTGAATTTTATTCAAAATTTTGTAACAGAGCAAGTATGAAACCATTTGAATTTGTTTGAGTTCGAATTATGAAAACAAGATAAAACAGATGCAAAACAAATAGTAACAATGCAAACAATAATAAAACAAATGCAATGAGATGATGACATGATGCATTGCTTGAATTAAAACAAGGAACAAAGCATTCTAGGGGTTATTTTCATACTTGGGATGTTACAAAACCCCCCCCCCCCCCTTGAAGGAATCGCACCCCGAGATTCCTTACTGAGTAGTGAAAAGGTCCGGATACTTCTTGCGAAGATCCTCTTCGGTCTCCCATGTTGCCTCTTTATCGGAATGATGCGACCATTGCACTTTCAAGAACTTGGTGCTCTTGTTGCGAGTCTTACGAACGGTCTCATCGAGAATTTGGATAGGGTGCTCCTCATAAGAGAGATCATCTTGCAGTTCAATGGAATCATGATCAACTGCACGATCTGGATCTTTGAAACACTTCTTGAGCTGTGACACGTGGAACACATCGTGCACTTGGGAAAGTTTTTCTGGAAGTTCAAGACGATAAGCATTCTCTGCACGCCTTGAGAGGATGTTGAAAGGGCCAATGTATCTTGGTGCCAGCTTTCCTTTCACACCAAAACGATGAGTGCCCCTGAGGGGAGTTACACGGAGATATGCTTTGTCACCAGGTGCATAGACCATGTCCCGGTGCTTGCTGTCATAGTAACTCTTCTGACGAGACTGAGCAATCTTGAGATTGTCACGAATGATTCGAACCTTCTCCTCGGCTTCCTTAACAATGTCAGGGCCTAAGAGTGAACGTTCACCAGCTCCAGACCAATTGATTGGACTCCTGCATCTGCGACCATACAGTGCCTCAAATGGTGCCATGCCTAGGCTTGCCTGGTAGCTGTTGTTGTAGGAGAATTCAGCATATGGAAGGCAATCCTCCCATTTCATGCCAAAGGAGAGACCACATGCTCTGAGCATATCCTCGAGAATCTGATTGACTCTTTCGACTTGCCCCTGAGACTGAGGATGATAAGCTGTGCTGAACAGAAGTTTAGTGCCCAATGCTTCTTGAAAACTCTTCCAGAAATGAGAAGTGTAGATACTTCCACGGTCTGAGCTTATTTCCAATGGAACACCATGAAGAGGAACAATCCTTGCTGTGTAGAGCTCTGCTAACTGACTAGCTGAGATAGTTTCCTTGACAGCAAAGAAGTGAGCAACCTTAGTGAGACGATCAATAACAACGAAGATTGCATCGTTGCCCTTCTTGGACTTTGGAAACCCAGTAACGAAGTCCATTTCAATCATGTCCCACTTCCACTCAGGAATTTTGAGAGGTTGGAGAAGACCTGCTGTTTTCTGATGGACTGCTTTAACACGTTGACAAACGTCGCATTCAGAAACGTATTGAGCAATTTCACGTTTCATGCCAGACCACCAATACAGAGTCTTGAGATCCTGGTACATCTTTGTACTTCCAGGGTGGATGGATAGAGGAGTTTCATGAGCCTCCTTGAGAATGATATCCTTGAGACTTTGAATCCGAGGAACTGCAACGCGTCCTTCAAATAACACAGCTCCTTTGTCATCAATTGAGAAGGACTTGAACTTATCACTGCCCTCCTTGATTTGCTCTACAATCTTCTTGATTTCAGCATCACGAAGTTGTTCAGAACGAATCTTGTCCTCGAGAGTTGGACTGGCTGTCAAGCTAGCAAGATATCCTTGGGGAACAAGACCAAGGTTCAGCTTCTGGAATTCTTCATGAAGTGGAGGTTGGCTTTCCACCGGTACATTCTCAATTGCAGGAAGAGCTTTAGCATCGAGGTTGAACAGCTGAACAGAACTTGATCCATAAGGAGAATAGACTATCTGGCCTAAAGTGTGGGAGAGAGTTATTGACTTTTGAGCACAGTCAATTTTTGCTTTGTTGGTCTTCAACCAATCCATGCCCAGAATGACATCAATGTCAGAATTTCCCAGTAACATGAGTGAAGCAAGGAATATGCGACCTCCGATCAGGATTTGATTGTCCATGCTTATCTTGGAAGTAATCATTTTAGTTCCCGGAGAGTGAACATAGATTTGATTGCTTAGTGGAACCAGAGGTAAATTGTACGTTGTAGCAAAGATCTTTGACACAAACGAATGCGATGCTCCAGTATCAAACAACACTTTAGCTGGAATAGAGTTTACGGGTAATATACCGAGAACGACGTCAGCAGCTTCCTCAGCTTTGTCGGCCTTGATATGGTTCACCCTCGCGTTCCTCCCGACAGGCCTGTTGTTGGAGTTGAAGGCTTTAGCCGGAGGAGCACGAACCATAGTCTGGTTGGTGTTGGGGCGAGGAGGTGGAGGTAGCTGCCTTTGAGTGCACTTATCAGCATAGTGTCCAGTCTCCTTGCACTTGTAGCAAGTGACGATACAAGAAGGACCTGGCCTTGGCTGCCCCATCGGAACCCTCTGACCCTGCATCTGAGATGGGTTGGGTGGGCGGGGACCAAAGCCTGGAGAAGCTTGGGCATTTGGAGCCCGAGTGATAGCACTGTTTGGCACCCAGATGCGGCGCTTCTGCGGAGGGGTGGTCATGTTGGAGGAGGAACCACCCTCACGCGAGTGCTTGCGGGACTCTTCGAACGCCCTGCGCCCATTCTCCTCATTGAGCGCGGTGTTCACGAGCTCCACGAAGTCCTTGCACTTGATGTTGGTGAGAGCGTACTTCAGTTCCGGGTTAAAACCTCGGCGGAACCTTGCCATCTTCTTGGCTTCAGTGGACACTTCATCACCAGCGTACCGAGCGAGACGATTGAACTCGTTCTGGTAGCCGAGGACGTCCAGCTTGCCCTGTCTGAGAGAGCAGAATTCCTCACGCATCCTTTCCATGAGACCATCTGGGATGTGGTGCTTCAGGAAGGCATCCTTGAAACAGCCCCAGGTGATAGGATAGCCAGCTCTCATGGTCTGGTAGTTCTCCCACCAAGTCACTGCCTGACCCTTCAGTAGGTAGGTGGCATACTTGACCTTATCCTCCTCAGCAACATGAGCTATCTCCAGAGCCCTGGTTATGTCACGAATCCAGTCGTCAGCATCCAGGGGCTCACGTGTTGCCCCGAAAGCTTTCGGGCCCAAGCTGAGGAACTCCTTGATGCCAACTCGCTGATTAGCCTGGTGGATATGCTGATTTGCCTGGAACTGGGCCATCTGTGTCACCACTTGGGTCATCTGAGCTAACAGTTCCCCCATTGGTGGTGGCGGAGGCGGGTTGTTCCTGGTTGGAGGCATCCTGAACAAAAATGCATTTTAGCACAACAATAGAACAGGATAGACTTGGTAACCGAAAGATAGATTAATCCGCCGCATGAATAGATAACCAACAGGTACATCATCACATGTTCAAATACATCAGAATCTCACACCATACATGGTTCGAAAACGAAAGGATAAACTAGACACAGCTAGTAATGGATACATCGGTACTCCCATGCTCATCACGCCGGACGGCGGCGAGTACGGCGAGTGGTACGGCGAGGAGGAGTCAGCTCACGGAAGTAAGTATCACGACGATCCATGTAGATAGGAACTGCTCGGAGAGGGACCCTCGGTGTGGTGAAGTAGAAAGCATCCTCTCCCTGTGCTCCAAAGAGAGGGATACCAGTGTAACCTGCTCCAAGGTTGAGGAGAGGACCTCTGATCGGCTCGTAACCTCCAGCATCTGGCAGAGGAAGACCAGCTGGCTGAGTGAAACGCGCAAAGCGCTCGTCTCCAACGAAGTCTGTGGTGTACGTCGCCAGACGCGTCAACGCGAGGTAGAGCTGGTCCCTGACTGAGGCCAACTCCTGAGCAAGTGTGGAAGCAACGGCATCACTGTGCCTGACGAACTGAGCTGTGACGTGCATCCTGGAGCTATCATCCTCGTCAGGCTCCAAGTAGGAGTGGAGAGTGAAGTGAGCTCCCGCCGAAGTGATGTAACCACGGGGGATGTGACGGTAGATAGATCTATCAAACCCCCAGTAGTCAGCACGAAGGACGGTGAGACTCACATACGCTGCCTGCTGCACAGCCATGTCCACAGTGGTACCTACTGCCTCGTAGCGGTGGACTATGCTCCTGCCATCATCCGACAGAATGTAGACGATGGCTCGGTAGAAAGTCTGGTCGAACTCGCGCTGGTGCTCGTAGACCTGGTACTCTGGTGCCCAACGGAACCCCAGATAGGTAACCATGTCCCTCAGCGTCTCCGGATAACCGGCAGTGTCCTCACAACGGGTCATCCGCACCACCTGCGGGTAGTAGCTGAGACCCATCTGCAGATTATTTTGGGAATTTGATTAGACTCCGGTAGAAACAATGGAAGTGGAAACAACAACAAGTTTCAACGGACGATAGGTTCTTGAGAGAAAGCATGATATTGAAGCAACATCGGGAAAACGAGACCAAAAACCTGAGGTACTACGGAGAACCCAAAACACGTGAAATCCTAACTTGAAAGTTTAGGTGAGAAAAGAAAACAACGTTGCACTTCCTTACCAGAAAAGGGGTGGGTGGTGGGGAAAGAAGAAAAATGGCAGAATTCCTACTCTCACGTTTCATTTTTCCTATATAGCTACAAAATAGTTTCTAGACTCAACTGCGACCAGTAAAAAGGGATCCTACAGGCAGACAGGCTCTGATACCATTTGTCGCACCCTGGCTTCTAAGGGATACTCATCGTACGAACTGGATAGCAGGTGCTTGGATTATGGGGCATAACTGCTCCCACGTCCCAGCTTCCTGGTAGGCCTTCGCTTATGCGCGACAACACAAGCCCTGCTATTCCAGCGTCGATGTAAACTATCCATTAGGAGTCAAAGGCACTACTGTCGACGTACTTCATAACAAGCACGCACTGTACGTCAACAGCTTTGAACGAATGATGATCACAACTTATCTCTAAGACACAAAAGATAGAAATAAAGTTGCAAATGGCCTTCACTGAGGCAGAAATAGCGAATACAATCATCAAGAGGACACATGTCCCAACATAACATTCATTACATCAGCGGAAGCAATCAACAGTGTCTGAGTACAGACAAAACCAAAGGCTTAAGAAGCCGGAGGTAATAAAGAAGATGAAGCCCATCCACGTAGGTCCTGGATCTAGCCCTGGTCCAGCTAACTACTCGTCTGCAGTCTCGTCAAACTCCACGAAGTAGCCATCCTGGGAAGCATCGTAGTCGTAGTCGTACTCTGCATAAACCACAGCCCCAACGGGGTCAGTACATCCAAGTACTGGCAAGCAAGACTCACACTTCATCAAAGAGTTACCCATCAACACAAGCATTGATGCTTGGGACCAACGGAAGAAAGGGGTGACATGAAAGTTGCTGCTGGCTGCTCTAACCAACTACAGAAGATAACTACAAGTTCCGGCTAACATAAAGAAGATAAGATCGAGGATTGTAACCAACTGAAAGATAACTTCAACCAAACCCATCCTGGATCTCGCCCCATATCCAAAGAAGCAATCCGAGGATAACTCCCACAGTTGTAATAGGGTGAATCAAGTTATTGTGTGAATAAACCTGTTACTAGTCAAGTTATTAATCATTGGGTGTAACATGATTGATCATTAGGTTGAAGTTGTCCTGAGTACTTGTTAGCCAGTACTTTCACCAAGTAATCCATAACCGCGGAAAACACGGCTTCTCGAGAAGATTATCCCTGCAGGGTTGCACGAATTTGGCCGTACACGCAAGAATAACCCGCCGGATGGGATGCCTCCCACCAAGCGGGGTACTCTACACAACCAACCATTCTTCGCATCAAGCCCAAAGAACCTTGGGCGCACGGCTAATCAAGCCCCGAAGAAAAGGGACCCTCATAGCACTCTAAGACCGTGTCCCCCTATATGCCGACTACAAAAGTTCCACCCTGCGCTAGGCTCGCAAAAACATGCATGCGGCAAATGGAAAACACGAACTAAATGAGGCGATTTGGACGAGATGCGAATCAGGTCAAATTGAGGGGGGCGCCCATACTCGCTTCCCACATGCGGTTAGTGCGCTCATCATGGATCAGTAGACAAGACCCTTTTCCTATTAGGGTCGACACTAGCAGGCTTCAAAACCTCTCATGGGCCTCCTGCCGGTGCCTTATCATCAAGTTATTATTACCATTAGCAATTAATAGGATTGATTGATTAACATTCGAGCCCCCGGTACAAATAATAAGATAGTAAAAGTAGTAACCGACAACAGACTCGTGTAAAAGCAACCCTGAGCATGCTAGGTAAGACTAAGGCAACAAGCAATGGCTGTAGGTATGGAGGTGAGGCAATATCATTGGTTCAGGGTATCATGTGATAGGTTCGGAGAACAAGCAACGATACATAGTGCTAGCAATAGTAGACACAAGGATAGTATCGACAACAAGTGTGGAAAGGAACTCGATGATTCATGTGAGTGATAACTTGCCTGGAAACTCAACAGCCGGGTATTGAGCTAGGTCCTGGGTAGTGGTGTCGTAAGGATCGTCGGTCTCAACGTAGTCGTCGTCTATTCGAGAAGAAGCAAACAAACAAAACAGGAATGTAAACAATCATGGCCATGGCATTGTGCACAATCAAGATGATGCATGACAAGTTAATGATTGCATCAAAATAAACTAGCTAACAAGATAACACAATTTAAATGGACCCATATGCAAGGGTTGCACATGGAAAAGATCCATTGAAATAAGTGGAAACAATGATTTACAATTATTTATTAGATGGTAGTTATTATCATGATGCATGCATGAGAATGATAACAAGATAACAACAAATAACAATAATAGATGCAAAGGAAAAGGAAATAAAACAAGTTTGGAAATTATTTATTAAGTTTGGAAAATTTGGTTACTTAAACATGTCACACAAACAATTATTGTTTTCACCAACTTAAAGTGTGCAAAACAAATTACAAATTTTATATTTGAAAAGAACATCAAATTTTAGTTGAATTACATGTTTCACATATTGAAATTGGACTTTGGATTATTTAATTATGAATTAAACAATATTAAACAAGTTTTAATTGAATTAAACAAGATTTAAATTGTTTAGGAAATTTAAATTGTTCAAACCAGAAAACAAATTTTATATTTCAATAGGATATTAAAAATGGTAAGAAAAACATACTTTATTTGACTTATTTGGAATTAGTATGAATTATTTATGAAGTATTACCAATTGCATTTGAATTATTCAAATTTGAATTTTAAATGTATTTGGAAAACTCAAAACAGAACACAAATAAGTTATTTGGAAAGATTATGAAATTTGGAGCAATAAACATATACAGTTTTTAGTTATTGGATATACAGAACAAAAGATATCAAATTTTGAAGTTTTATATTCAAATCGGCTATTTAAAATGATTTGGAAATTTCAGAAATTCGCGCAGAACCTTTTGGTACCGAGGGGTACCCTAACCTCAGCCACTGCCCTGTGGCCCCTGCGGCCAGCGCCGTGAGGGTCACTGCTGGGTGGGGTCGCGCGCAAGGGATAAATCCCAAAAAAAGTTTGCGGCTCCGGGGATTCGAACCCTGCCGCTGCGCGTCGAGCGAAAGGAACAAGGCCACTGTGCTGCTGCGAAGTTTTTGACAGATAGCAGAAGGCGGACAAGGTAATCTTCAGAAAACGTTATCTGAACTTTCGTTCAGAACAACTGAACCGAAACGCGGCGATCGCCGGCCGGCGACGATCTCGCGCAGGACTACGCGGCAGTGATGCACTGCGTTGCAAACAAACGGACGCACGTTCTACTCGGGATGCGCAAGTGGCAGGAGAGGGAAGGGGAACTGGGAGAAGGCGCTCACCGGCGGGTTGCAGTGGGAACGGCGAGCTCGACGGTGACTCTGCAGTGGATGGCGGCGAGGGTGTGGTCGATCTCTGGTGGCGTTCGGGTGTCCAAGGGGTAGCTGGTAGGGAGGCGACTCCGTTCCAGGAGGTAGGTAGCTAGATGGAGGCGGGAGGTGGCGGCGCCATCGTCGGTTTGAGAGGTGTCGTCGCCGGTGGGGGGAGCAGAGGAGGAATCTCGTCGGGGAAGAGAGCCAACGACGGCGGCGGAGAGGGGAAAGCGACCTAGGGGCTAGGGTTTAGGTGCGGGAGCCCTAGAGCACGTTTTATAGGCCATTGGAGGCTTGGATCGCCGTCGGAGGAGATTTCTGCCGCGGTGGCACCGGTGGATTTCTGCCGTACAGGAGACAGAAGCATCGCACGATTCTCCAAGCGGTAAGTTGCGATAGGGTGGGCTGGGCCTGGCGCGCGCGGTAGATAGGTTGGGCTGGTTCTGTTATCTGCTGCGCGCGCGCAAGGTTTTTTTTTTTTTTTTTTGCTCTCTGTTTTTTTTTTGCTGAAACCAAAAATGGAAGAAAAACACAGTTTTTAAGTTAGGGAAAAAATTTGAAAAAAATTCAGATAAACTCCTTAGGCCAAAGGCAACCATTTGGCAACTTTTATTTTCAAAAATTTAAACATTTGATTGCTTTTTGAAATTTGAACCAAATTTGAGTGAAATGGTTGCTATTAATAAACATTAATAAAATCAACCATTTAAATAGGGTAACCCCTATGGTATAAAGGCAATTTGAATTGATTTGTTTTTGGTAACAACATAAATTCAAAATGGTTCTGTGTTGTGTGCTTTGATTTGAATTTTAAATTGTGTTTGGAAAATGAATAATTGATTTAAAACCAACATTTTCACAAGTGTTCACTATGGAAAAACATGGAACCAAAAGGTTGTTATTATTTGTGAATTTTATTCAAAATGTTGTAACAGAGCAAGTATGAAACCATTTGAATTTGTTTGAGTTCGAATTATGAAAACAAGATAAAATAGATGCAAAACAAATAGTAACAATGCAAACAATAATAAAACAAATGCAATGAGATGATGACATGATGCATTGCTTGAATTAAAACAAGGAACAAAGCATTCTAGGGGTTATTTTCATACTTGGGATGTTACATAAACCCACCCATACGAACGCACAATGCCGGCTGAACAAGCACATGAAAGGCAGTGCAGGATCCGGAAATAAGGGGAAGAGTTCGAAAAGGAAATTTTCTAAGCAAAATCCAGAAGATGAGAAAGAAGACAATGAATCGGACAGTGACGAAAAAATCCAGGAACAACAACAAAAAGGCGAACCCAAATTTCCGAGAGTTGACGGAGAATGTGCTCTAACTTTCCTAGCAACTCCATCGGCAAAAGTGGCAAAAAGAACGCTTCGAGAAATAAACGCGGTTGTTCCAGCAACCCCTAAATTCTTGAAGTATTCAAATACGCCAATTACCCGGGATCAGACTGATCATCCCGGGAATATCCCTGAACCAGGCACACAAGCTCTTGTTGTAAGCCCTATTGTCCAGAACACTAGGCTAAAAAGAGTGCTGATGGACGGAGGATCCAGCATTAACATAATGTATCTGGATACGCTGAGGCATCTGAAAATCTCCGAGACCCAGCTCAATTACAGCAACATACGCTTCCATGGCATTGTTCCTGGCAGGCAAGCACGATCCCTAGGAGAAATTTCCCTAGATGTCAATTTCAGAGAAAAAGATCACTTCCGTCAGGAAAAAGTATCCTTCGAGGTGGTGCCGTTTGAAAGCGTGTATCACGCAATACTGTCCATCTTTCGCCAAATTTATGGCAAGATCATGTTTCATCTATAACAAGCTGAAAATGCCGGGGCCGAAAGGAGGAGTAATCACGATAACTGGAGACTTCAAACTAACGAACAATCTGGAAAAAGAAAACGCCCTTTGTGCTGAGAAGATCATAGCAAAGGAAGAACTAAAGGAGCTGGCTAAGGAGGTATCGCCGACAGAAATGCCGGCAGGTAAAGAAACTCGGAAGCCAGCAGATAGCTTCAAGGCATCCGAGAATACAAGACAGGTAATCCTAGATCCCAAAGATCCAACAAAATTTGTCGTAGTAGGAACTGGGATGACCGACAAATAGGAAGGCGAGCTCATCAAGTTCCTCCGTGAGAACTGGGATATTTTCTCCTGGTGTCCGGCTGACATGCCAGGCGTACCCAGGGAACTTGCTGAGCATCAACTTAAGGTGATTCTAGGCTCCAAACCCGTCAAACGAGGTCTCCGTCGAGTCGACGGAAGAAGACGGAAGGCTATTGGCAAGGAAATTATCCGGCTTTTAGCAGCAGATTTCATCCAGGAAGTAATACACACTGAATGGTCTGCAAATCCGGTATTAGTACTGAAGAAAGACACTACTGCCCTTAGAATGTGTATAGATTACACCGGTTTGAACAAACTATGTCCAAAAGATAGGTTCGCGTTACCGCGAATCGATCAAATAATAAATGCCACCGCAGGCTCTGAGCTTTTATGCTTTTTGGATGCATATTCCGGGTATCACCAAATACGCATGAAAAAGGAAGATCAAATTAAGACTTCTTTTATAACCCCTTACGGGACGTACTATTACATAACCATGCCATTTGTCCTGAAGAACGCAGGTGCAACTTACCAGCGTTGCATGCAACATTGTTTGCATAGTCAGATTGGCAAAAATGTCCACGTTAACGTGGATGATATTGCTGTCGTAACCAAGGAAAAAGATACGCTCCTTGAAGATTTTCGAGAAACCTTCGAAAACTTGCGCACTTACAAGATGAAGTTAAATCCATCAAAGTGCGTATTCGGGGTTCCCTCAGGAAAACTTCTGGGTTTCATCGTTTCTCATAGAGGAATAGAAGTTAACCCAGAAAAGATTAAAGCAATCTTAAACAGCTCCAAAACTATGTGTGTAAAAGATGTCCAAAGATTGACGGGTTCCGCTGCAGCTGTCAGCAGATTAATTAGTCGGCTGGGGAACAAAGGCTTACCACTCTACAAGTTGCTGAAAAAATCCGACAAATTCGTGTGGATAGAAGAGGCCGATGCAGCATTAACCCAGTTGAAGGAAACTTTGATGAAAGCTCCAATTTTGGCATCCCCAAAAGACGAAGAACCTATGTTATTGTGCCTCACTGCTACAAATAGGGTTATCAATGCAGTAACTGTTGTGGAACGGAAGAAAGACGAACAGAGCATACCAGATCAACATCCGGTGTATTACATAAGCGAAGTTTTCTCCGAGTCCAAGCAAAGGTACCCACACTATCAAAAACTGGCATATGGCGTATTTTTCGCATCTAGAAAGTTGCGCCATTACTTCCAAGGACATTCCATAACAGTGGTATGTAAAGCACCACTAGGGGATATAATTAACAATGCGGAGGCAACTGGCCGTGTAGCCAAATCGGGCATCGAGCTAGCAGCCTTCGACATTAAGTATCAGCCAAGGACGACAATAAAATCCCAGGTTTTGGCAGATTTTGTCGCCGACTGGACGGAAGCAATGGAGAAAACACCGATGCCGGCGTCCGAGTACTGGATCATGCACTTTGACGGATCCAAGATGAAGGAGGGCGCTGGAGCTGGTGTAGTTGTAAAATCCCCTAAAGGAGACACAATGGAGTAAGTATTACAAATACACTTCAACGCCAGCAATAACGTGGCAGAATACGAAGCTCTGCTTCATGGCTTGCATATTGCAAAAGAAATAGGCGTCAAACGCATCTTGTGCTACGGCGACTCGGACTTGGTACATCATCAGCTTAACCAAACCTAGGACGCAAAAAGCCCTATAATGGCCGAATACCGGAGAACGGTGGACGAGTTCGCCATTAGTTTTTTCGGATTCGAAGTACTCCACGTTAAAAGGGAGGAAAATTGGAACGCGGATGCGTTAGCCCGCATGGGTTCAGAAAGGGTAAAAATCCTACCACCAGGTGTATTCGTCCAGCATTTGTACGAACCATCCATAAAAGGTAGAGATATTGACTATCCTCTGGCTTCCGAGTCAATTGAAGTTATGCTCGTCAACCCGGACTGGACAATTCCATATTTAAACTTCTTAGTCATCCAGAAGTACCCGAAAGAAGCAGACGAAGTCTTGCAGAGACAAATATAGCGTCGATGCAAAGGATACACGGTAATTGACAATTGCCTATATAAACGCAGTACTTCCGGAATTTTTCTGCGATGTATTTCACCAGAAGAAGGACGAGAAATCCTGCAAGAAATCCACGCCGGAGATTGCGGACATCATGCCCAATCAAAAAGCATAGTTAAAAAAACATTCCGTGCTGGTTTTTTCTGGCTAACAGCCAAGAGAGATGTTGAGCACATAATGAATACATGTGCAGGGTGTCAATATTACGCCAAGCAGACTAATATGCCGGCCCAAGCACTCAAAACTATCCCAATTACATGGCCGTTTGCGGTCTGGGGGCTAGATATGATGGGACCATTCAAAACTGCGCGAGGCGGACTTACACCTCTACTTGTAGCTGTGGATAAATATACCAAATGGGTGGAGGCTAAACCCATCAAAAATCTTGACGGTGTAACTGCCAGAAATTTCATCATTGACATAGTCATGAGATAAGGCGTTCCACACAGCATAATAACCGACAACGGGACAAATTTCTCCATTGGAGAGTTGGCAAAATATTGCCGACAAACGGGAATTCGCCTAGACCTTGCATCCGTGGCACACCCGCAATCCAATGGACAGGTTGAGAGAATGAATAGCTTAATCCTGCAAGGAATACGCCCAAGACTCGAATCTCCTCTTCATAGAGCAGCTGGAGCATGGGTAGAAGAGCTACCTTCCGTGCTTTGGAGTATTTGAACGACACCAAACAGATCAACTGGGCAAACTCCATTTTTCCTAGTTTATGGTGCAGAAGCTATCCTTCCAACGGACATGATCCATGATAGCCCAAGTGTGCGGGATTTCGACGACTCGGATGCCGAAGAAGCACGAAAGGATGCCGTCGATCTCTTAGAAGAGGAACGAGAGCTTGTGCGTCAAAGATCCGCCGTTTACCAGCAAGGTTTACGACGTTACCATAGTCGGAAAATCGGGCATCGTTCTTTTAAAGAAGGTGACCTAGTGCTGAGATTGGTGCAGCAAAGGAAGCGCAAACTGGCCCCAGTATGGGAAGGACCATTTGTCATTAGTAAAGCCATGAAGAATGGATCATATTAACTTGTCGACATTCGAGACACGGAAGACGATCCCGAGAAGCTGAATCGGAAAAGAAAGAGAAAGATAGATGATGAACTAGGAGAGACAAAGAGGCCCTGGAGTATCCAGCAGTTACGTCCCTTCTATACTTAGTTCAATTTCTATGTAAACATCTTTGAGATCATGAAATAAAGTTGTCAGAATTTTTCTATCCATGTTTTTACAAATTTATTATAGTACAAAACATGATTCCACCTTATCTATTTCCCAATGATCTTACAAAATACTCAATGTTAACCCGAATTGTGCCTGCCTGCTCGGTGTTTAAAAACTGAATGATTTTCAGCCTACTAACGGCTAAAGGAAACTCGGATTGTGCATGCGTGCCCAAGTTTCATTCAAAAACTTCCTTACTTTTCTCTAAGTATTATCTGGTTGTTTATATGTTGGGTCACTGGAGCTAGTTAGTAAAAATGCCCTTAGTATGATCCATGTTCCCGAGTTCGAACTGATTGGTTTTAGCCAGTAATTCGGCATGATGATTCATAATACTATTGAGCCATTTCAAACACTAAGGACAGTTAAAACACATAAGCCAGAGAACTTAGAAGACAAAGGAATATTATAATCCGGAAACCTTGCAAAGAATTTCATAATTAAACTGCAAAAGGTGGAGTTCTTGTTTATACGAAAGGAATAGAAGCATTACAATATAAATTACATTGTAAAAGTACAGTAATGCTCCTATTTTCTACTTCCACCATCCAGGTTAAGGACAGCCCTTCAAGCATCCGAGTCTTCTTCGCTGCTGTCATTCTCGGGGGCTTCGGGGATCTCCTCTTCAGGATAAGTGATGGAGATGTTCACCATGGAGGCGATATTGGTGGCGTGACCTTTAATTTCATACAAGATGGTGGTCCGCTGGGTTTCCGTGTATCCTTGAGGGATACCGGACGCCACGCGCCAAGATTTGGCACCCGGGTAATGCATAAACATATGGCCGAGAGCCATGCGTGCACCGCCCCGTGCTGCGGAGCGTAAGGTGGATTCCTTGGACTCCACCACCTCTAGGATAGGACCCAGAAGTTTCTCAACTTCCGAGAATTCCTCAGTCCTTGTGGGAAGGAACTTTTTGACCAGCTGCATTTCAGCAGCTCTGATCGCCGTCGACACCTTCCCAAAGGCTCGGATTCTATCAATCCGAGTTAGATCTGGGTTATCTCCTGTTTTTTCAGACAAAACAGCCAAAAGGTTAAGTGAAAAAGCAGAGAAAGAAAGCAAGACATGGAAAAACCGGTAAATAAAATAAACTTACCGAGAATCTTGTCGATTTCGGAGCCTTCCTCCAGGCGCAGGTTTAAGGCATTCTCCAACTCCTGGATAGTGGACTTGTCCTTTTCCGCCTGTTTGGAAGCCTTGGATTGAGCGATTCCAAGGGCCAGATTGCTGGCTTTCAGATCTTTTTGAACCTTCATAAGCTCCTTATGAAGGTCCAAATTCTCCTAACGGAGACTGGCAGCATTACCGGCATCTTCAGCTATTTCCTTCGCCTTAGCCAAATTAGCTGGAAAGTAAGCAAAAAAATTCCGAGTTCAGAAAAAACTCAGGAAAAGTACTTAGACAAAAAGCTGAATCAAAAACATCAGAGAAAAAAGTATACCTGTTGTTTCTGACAGCTGCAGCTGAGACGATGCCAGCTCCGCCTCTTTAGAAAGAAGATTTCTAACCTCTTTATTCTTGACGGAAAGTTTATTGAAAATATCCATGTTTATGGTTTCAGCGGTTTGCTGGAACACGGAAATGAAAAAATCATGACATTGAAAAACATCAAGTGAAAAGTAGACATTTTACTTAATGCTTGGGGGTGAGGACAATACCTGGCTCATCCGTTGTAACCCTACTAAGTTTTCAGTGAACTCTTTTACGTACTCCGCAAAAATAGTCCCGGCCGCGCTAAGGCCATCGCTGATATTCTTGAAGTCCTTATCAAAGGTGGGGATTTCCTCCTCAGTTGTTCGAGAAGGACCTCCAACCTCAGGAGCCCCCCTTTCCCTCGTGTCTGTTTCCGGCACAATAGGTTGGCTGGGCTCCAAAGACTCGGTGGTGGGGGCTGCAGCATGCTCTTCTGTCATCGTGGACGGCGTGTCCGGCGCGGTGGCAGGAGAAGGGTGATGGCCTCTGCTGGATACAACCTTGTGCCTCTTCAGCTTTTTTGGCTTTAGAGTAGAGGGAGGCAGGCTAAAAGAAAAAAGTCGGAAAAGTTAAAAATCTGAAAGCAAAAGAAAACTCCGGCAAAGGAAAGAAACCCGGATGCTCTAACCTGGAGGTGGCGACGGGAACCCCGTCAAGATCGATGATTTCTTCAGAGGAGGAGATCTTATTGCGCTTTCGCCCACCCGCAAAGGTGGCGCGCAACGCTTCCAGGTCAGGGTCGGAAGCCAGATCCGACTCAGGAAGGTTGGTAATCTATCAAAAAGAAAAAGCCGAGTTAGAAGCAAAAAATCCGAGAAAACATGGAAAAACTTAAATCCCAAAAGACAGAAAATAATACCCTGGGAGCCGGATTGTTGGCCGTATACATTGGCCGACTCGCTTCATATTGGTCGCGTGATGCGACCAACTGGTTCACGCGCCTCCGCAAGTCTCTCGCGGCCCAGCCTTTGCTGGTTGTCCGCATCTTGTCACGGTGCCCGTATACTCGCAAAGGAGGCGGCCACCATGGTTGGCTAACAATTGGATCCGCCTATCTAACCAGCAAAGGACTGTGTCCACGCCGGTTAGAGGCGGATCAGAAGAGGTGAGTTTTGCGATGCGCCGCTTGATCCTTAGAAGATCAGGCGGCAGAATTTGGACGGCTTCAATTCCCCAATTTTCTTGGGAAACAGCAGCAGTGTTCGTGAAAGGTGGAACCCCGATGGACTTTTTAGGGAAAGGAACATCAGGATGATAAAAGAAGGAACCCGTCCAAAATTTGACGAATTCCGAAGTCTTTATATTGGGGAATCAATCCTCCCTAAATCTTCGAAGAGTGAAGGAAATGGTTCCGCAAGTTGGGAGTGTGCCCTCCGAAGAGTTCCGCTTAACCTCGAAATGTAACACCTGGGGTGTTACCCTAGATAGAAAGTTGGTTGTTGCATTGCATCACATGCATCCTATGCATTGCATCATGTTTTCAAAAACAAATCAAAGATTCAAACCAAATTAAAACTTTCACACTTGTCCAAAATTTCCAAATTGAAAATTGCAAACCAAACAAATCCAATTGTTTTCAATAGTTTGAAGTTGAGTTGCTTGTTAATAATCTTTTCCCTCTTGTTGAAAACACTAATGGTAAATTTCCAATTCAACTTAAATTTCAAATCATTTCAATCTTAAAGGGCATGATCGAATGGTGGTTTAAAAATCAAATTCTTGCCAACTATTAAGTTCAATGATGATTGCAAAATTGCTTGAGATTAATAAATATAATTTGTTTATTTTCCAAAATCCCAAACCAAACCCTAATTGAAAATCACCCAACAATTTAATATCAAATTAATAATTTCAAATTATTCAAAATAATTTAAACCACCTTTGTTGCTGCTTTGCAATTAATAAAGAAAATGTTCATCAAATGAATAACCCCCCCAACCTATTCTTTCTCTCTCTCCCTCTTTTATTTCTTGCAAAAAAATAAATAAGGGAAAAAAAATAAAGGCCAAGGAGAGAGGAGTCAGCCCTTTTCCCTCAAGCCCATTTCCTTCCTGTTGGCCCACCCCTCTCCTTTACTTTTCCCCCAGCCCATCTAATCTTGTCGTCTTCCTCCTCGACATGTCGTCAGCATGTACGATCGCAGCTCCACCGCAAGATCGTCGCCTCCCCCTCCCGATTGCTGCCAACCGAGCTCGAGCTCCCCCTTAAAACAGCCACCCTCCCCGAGCCCTACCTAACCCTAGCTAGTTCCTTCCCCAGCGCCGCCGATTCCTTTCTTCCCCTCGCTACTTTCTGTTCCTCTGACACATGTCTGAACATCGACACCGAAAAAACCACCGTGAGCTCACCACCTCCTCCCCTCATCGCCGGTCACCCCTTCCACCTCGAGGAGCACCGAGGGCGGGAATGAGACCGGGGCGTTCCCCTGAAGATCCTCGCCTCGTCGCCAGCTGCTGGGGTCCCCGGTGTGGCCCGCGCCGTCGCCGGAGAGGTGCAGCTCTGCCACTGCCCGTCGGCAGTCGTCGACGGCCAGCGCAGGTGAGCAGCGCCTCCTTTTTTCCCCTCGCCCCTAGTCTGTCACGGCCACTGCACGCACCCGCACGCTACATCCACCATCCCGCTCAGCCTCGACGTGGTTCTCCGGCGAGCCATCGTCCCAGTTCCGATCGCTGCCCTCGACGTGGTTCAACGGTTCAGTTAACTGAATCGAATTCAGTTAACAGGCGAAAGACCACCTCTTATTTCCCCGCGCCCCTATCCTATCACCAAGCCACATCATAGCCGCACTGGCACGGGCCTCGCGCGCGCTCGGGACAGACGCGGGTTCGAACCCCACTTGGAGCATTGTGCTCCAACTTTTTGCGAAATTTTTCCGCACTGGGCGGGGCCCATCTGTCACTCTCCCTGAAAGGCCGTCTCAGCACGCAACCGCGCCAGTCAGCGCCGCGTGGCCCTCGGGCCCGCGCGTCAGCGGCAGCGGCTGGGGTCCCTCCCGGTGAGAAACGACCCCAGATCCAGATCTGGATCTGGCGGTTCGCACCTAGGCCCCTGGCCTTCCCTTTTTTTTTACACCGAAGCCCTTCTCTGCTGTTTTTTTCTCACAGTCAAGTCCCTATCTTTTGCAAATAAAACCTAAGATTTCAAATGATCCCAACTTTCAAACCCCAAATCCAAATAATACAAATTTTATATGTATCCCAACCAAAATTCCATGAACTTTTCAAATATCACATTTGTTTTATATTTTGAACTTTCAAAATGCAATTCAAATTTGAATTCAAATAATTCAATTGTAAATTGCAACAATTCATAAATAATTCATATTAATTCCAAATCAAACAAATAAAATATGTTTTCCAATCAGTTTCATGTCCTTAACATGTTCATGCCATTCATATCTCTGTTTGCATCTTATCTTGTGCATTTTAGATCTTGTTATGCATGTTCACCTATATGACAACATATGGAATGTGTGGGCTAATTAATTCCAGCTGTTGCCCCATTCCATTTAAATTGCCTAACTCATCTACTTTATTGTTTTCCATGCTAAACAACATTTAACTTGATGGTTAGCTAAACAACTTGAACCAATTCCTATTTCTCCGGACTCCGGTTCCGATTAAATTGCTTAAGTTGTTTTCCCTGTTGCATCTTGCCATGTCATGCATATAAAATAGGATCATGCTGGATCTTTTGCCGTAGAAGTAATTGTTGCATCCGGTGTTTGTTCGAGGTTCGTTGCTTCTTCCCGGATAGGACGTTGAGATGATGTGAGCAACGACAAGTTCTTCTACCTTGCGGGATCTCAGGCAAGTATACTCACTTGCTGCCATATGGCTGCCTTTCATCACTTGTTACCGATTCTTGCCGTTGTTCCTTTTCTGCTAGCCTTAGTAGTAGTTGTTTCTGTTACGAACCTATCACATGAACCCTTTAACCCTGATATTGCCTCACCTCCACACCTATAACCATTGCTTGTGCCCGTGTCTTACTAGCATGCTTAGGTTGCTTTGCTCGAGTCTGTTACCCGTTACTTTCTGTTGTTACTTCATTATGTTCTGGGGGCTCGATGTTAATCAATCAACCTGTTATTAATAATATGCTGACAAGGCACCGGCAGGAGGCCCTTTGTGGTTTTGAGGCCTGCTAGTGTCGAACTTAATTAGGAAAAGGGTCTTGTCTACTGGTCCATGATGAGCGTTCTCACCGCATCCGGGTGGTGGTATGGGACCCCCCTCGACTTAGATCTGATCTGCAGCTTGTCCGAAGAGCCACACTTAGTTCGGGTGTTCCATTTGCTCCTTGCATAATGGGTTGATCACCCATGGTTACTGATGATGATGATGATGCATATAGGGTGAGGCCCGTAGTGCCGGGGTGTTGTGTCCTGCGGGAGTTTTGCACACCTGCGCTGAGTATTCGGCTGCGTGGCTGGGACCTTATAGCTCCGTGGCTCCGAGGATGGGTTGTAGAGATGGTTTGGGTCGTGTCAAGCCAACCTGAGTTTTAGTTGGTGGCTTGAGTGTGTACGGGTACTGGAGCACACCCTGCAGGGATAAATCTTCTCGAGAAGCCGTGTTGTCCGCGGTTATGTGACGACTTGGTGAAAGTACTGGCTAACAAGTACCCAGAACAACTTACACCTAACTAATGATAACTTGACTAGTAATAGTCTTATTGACACAACAACCTGATCCATTATTCATTAATCCAACTGTGTGAGTTATCCTCGGATTTCTTCTTTGGATAAGGGGCGAGATCCAGGATGGGTTTGTTTGAAGTTATCTTTCAGTTGGTTACGATACTCGATCTTATCTTCTTTCTGTTAGCCGGAAGTTGTAGTCTCTCTGTAGTTGGTTAGTGCAGCCTGTTGTCGCTTATTTGCAATAACCCCTTCCTTTCCGTTGATCCTAAAGTATTTGTATCTTGTGATGACTGGCTACGCCGGTATGTTGTGAGTATGGGTTTTATCCCCCTTGCCAGTACTTAACCGTACTGACCCACGAATCTCTTTCGTGGCTGCATATTCAACATTGCAGTCAACATGTTTGAAGTCTGACGATGTTAGCCTGGGAAATCCCTCCGGCTTGGCCTGGGCAGGGATTGGACGCTCTCGGTTATCTTCAGGACTCTTAGTCCAATTTGTATCTTGTCCGTAGTCGGACGCTATGTTGTTTCTTCCGCTGTTATTTGGATCTTTGTATTGTATCAGTTGTATCCCTGGCTCGTTTGAGTCATCTTGTATCTATCTGTTTCTGTTGTAATTGTGGAATATCCGTGAACTGTTGTAATTTTATCATAAGTGGCAACCTGGAATCGGTTATTATGCGGATTTGGCGGGAATGCTGAAATCTGCATAGTGCCCGATCCCGGGGCGTCACAAAAGGTATCAGAGCCAAGTTCCGATTCCCGATATTGTTTCGATACGAATGGCTATCGAAGCAACGGGTCCGCAAAGCCTATAGGTTAACCTCGCTAACGGTCGTTGTTCCTAGATTGTCAAAAACTATTTCTGCTAAACTACTTTGGAAAAACGTCTCAATAGGATTCTTGTTTTCTCCTTATCTCTATTCTATTCCTCTCCCATCTTATTTGTTTTGGAGTCTACTCTCGTACTCAATCTTTCAAAGTGTTAGGATCCTACGTGGGTGGACGTTTTCTGAGCTTTTAACCTAATAGGTCCGATCATCGGAAGATTCCTGGTGGAAGAACATCGTCGTCACTCCGAGCAAGAATCTCTTGTTAGTGGTGTCGAGGAGATCAACTGGAAGCACGAAGAATCGATAGTCGAACTTCTTTCCCCTCCCGGGTTAGCAGGTGGATTGCGAGGGCGCAATCCCTTGTTAGTGGTGTCGTCTGTAACACCTGGGGTGTTACCCTAGATAGAAAGTTGGTTGTTGCATTGCATCACATGCATCCTATGCATTGCATCATGTTTTCAAAAACAAAGACCAAATTAAAACTTTCACACTTGTCCAAAATTTCCAAATTGAAATTGCAAACCAAACAAATCCAATTGTTTTCAATAGTTTGAAGTTGAGTTGCTTGTTAATAATCTTTTCCCTCTTGTTGAAAACCCTAATGGTAAATTTCCAATTCAACTTAAATTTCAAATCATTTCAATCTTAAAGGGCATGATCGAATGGTGGTTTAAAAATCAAATTCTTGCCAACTATTAAGTTCAATGATGATTGCAAAATTGCTTGAGATTAATAAATAAAATTTGTTTATTTTCCAAAATCCCAAACCAAACCCTAATTGAAAATCACCCAACAATTTAATATCAAATTAATAATTTCAAATTATTCAAAATAATTTAAACCACCTTTGTTGCTGCTTTGCAATTAATAAAGAAAATGTTCATCAAATGAATAACCCCCCCAACCTATTCTTTCTCTCTCTCCCTCTTTTATTTCTTGCAAAAAAATAAATAAGGGAAAAAAAATAAAGGCCAAGGAGAGAGGAGTCAGCCCTTTTCCCTCAAGCCCATTTCCTTCCTGTTGGCCCACCCCTCTCCTTTACTTTTCCCCCAGCCCATCTAATCTTGTCGTTGTCGTGGGATAATCACGGCAGATGTTACCGGGGGTAACTGATCTTGGGGCAAGACGACACAGGCAATCAAAGTCGCCGAGTCTCCGATCTTGATATAATAACTCAACCCTGGGATTACACTCGATGCTTGATATCACGCAATATTGCTAGGGTTCTTAGATCTCTGTCTAAACTAGACCTGGGGGTCGGTTTATAAAGCACCCGTACCCCCTGGCTTACCCTCCAAGGCGCATCATGGATCCTACCCGGACACGGCGCACAAACCCCAGCTTTCCTTTACCATAACCCACAATCCGGGTTACTGGGCCTACGAGCTAGGGCCTTCACAGGTTTCCTTATCCTTAGCCGGATCCTGCGCAGCGTCCTTTGGGCCGGGTTACTCCTTGGAGTTTGGCCTACCGGGTTATCAGCCCCCCATCAGTAGTCCCCAGAATAGCCTGGGCTTCATGGATCCTCCTTGAAGCGCTCGCTATTCCCTGCAAAGATATCAAACATACAGGCATATGGAGGCCGGGTTAAGACGTTTTGATATCCAGCTAGTCCTCACTCCATGGTGGCCATGTAGTAACCCGGGTTTTTCCTCCGAACACTTTTGTTGAAATTTCCAATTCCAAACCATAATAAAAATGCCAAGATCCCATGCTCAATAATCAATCCTGTCATCACGAGGCAGATCCCCTTCTTCTTTTATCCAAATGCCTTGCTCAACGTTTGGCGCATATCTCGCAAAATCCTCATGGATAACCATTACCCCACGATTTCCGGCTTCTGGCCGTTTCGATAGACTCACCCTCGCCTTATAAATAGCACTTAGAGGGCAACCCTAAACCTCATCACTACGCCTCAGCTTCCCCTTTCCTTCCTTGCTCTTAACACCCTCACAGCACCACCGCAAGGAGCTCGAGCCCGTTACCGGCGCAGTATCACCATCGGCCGCGCCCGCCCTCGAGTCATCTTGCGCCGCCGTCAAGTGTCACCGTCACGCCTCTATTCCTCTCATTCGAGCCACGCCGCTCGCCGCCATCGCGTTAAACTCCAATCTCCCCAGTAAGCCTCTCGCTGCCGTTTAATTCAGCCTCGCAATTTTTCAATCCATCCAAGATCGGATCTAGGTCAACCCACGAATCATTTGTCCGATTGCATCAAATTAGATCGATTCGATGCTTGCCAACTCCTTTAATCATCTGCTTGATAGTCGCAATTGATCCCCCAACCACTACTAATCACCAAATCTACTGAAAAATCGCCCGCAAACTTTCCCATCTAGATCCGTTCCTCCTTGATTTTCCGCTCATCGCATCAACACCCGGAAAACCCTCCCTTTCCAGCTATTTTACTTGCGGTATAAACATGGGCAACCATCCGTCATCCCCAAATGCTTTTCCATACGTAAGTGACCAACAATTTCCACAAGTACACTTAACACCCGGATACCTTGTGATTTCCACTTCATAGCATGATACCCGGATAACTCTTAGCTTCATACTTTCTTGATACCTTATACTCGGATAATTCAACACTCCCGGGTCTTATTTCATATGCCTCTTTCTTGTGTTTGCAGGTTGATCCCATGGCTCCCAAACGACAAGGAAGACAACCAACTCAGGCGAGGACTACCCAAACCATATCCGCCAACTGGGGGCGTTCCACAACTACGAAGGCCAAGCTGGACGAGCTAGCCGAATTAGGAACTCTCCCTTCTCAGAAGGACATTCACTGGAGGGCGCCGGGCAACGAGACCCGGCCCACACCTGCTGATAACGAGGTAATATGCTTCGTAGAGCACGTGACCCGGGGATTCCGTCCTCCCGGTCACCCTTTCTTTAGGGAGGTCTTAAGCCATTATGGCCTCCGGGTATTCGACATAGGGCCTAACTCTATGTTGAATATCACCCACTTCATCGTTCTATCCGAGTCGTACTTGTGCATGCCACCAAGTTTGACTCTTTTCATCGAACTATTCCAGTGCAAGCCGTGCCGCGAAAGCGGTGACGGAGCACTTCTTACTTGTGGCGGGGTATCTATCCAGCGCCGCAAGAATTCACCGATGCCAACCCTCAATTTAAACTCCCACGTCAAACATTGGCAGCTATCTTTCTTTTATTGCCACGATACTTCCCCAGACGGCGAAAAGAAACTGCCGGGTTACTCGGTAAGCCTCCTCGAACCTTCCGAGTCTTTTAGTGCCTTTGCTCCAGATTCGGATAGAGAGGCGATCCTTCCCTCATTAACCAAAATAGCCATCCTTTTAGCCCAAGGCCTCCTCGGGCTAAACTTAGTAAAAACATGGGTTGATTTTCGGATCCAGCCTAACTCCATCCGCACCAAGTTGATGTGCGAGTATTCGGCGCACACCACAGATGCACTCCGATACTCCACCAAGACCTTTGCGACCGGTGACACCAACTAGACCATCAAGGGCTTCTTGACAGAGAAGCTGGAGGTGATAAAGGGCATCACCGGGTTACCCCCGTTCACTCGGGAAAACCCAGCTCCAGCGGTAATATTTGACACTCATAACTTATTTCCATATCTTGACTTGATACAACTTCTGACCCTTAATCTCGTTCTTTTGACTTAGGCTGATGATCCTTTCTGGAGAGTTGAACCCTCTCCTCCTTCCAGAGACCCGGAAGGCGAAGATGAGCCGGCTGATAGTAGTGAAGGTACTTGCACAGGATCTGTATATCTTTACTCGTAGTACTTTCCTTTCGTTTACCTTTTTTCCAACTAACACACACCCGGTTCGCAGGGCTGGAAGACGAAGGTGGGGCCAACGAGGATGACCCGGAGGCAACCGAATAACACCAAGAAACAACAGTCGGAGCCAAAAGGAAGGCCAGAGGGGCAGTGTCCAAGGTTCCCTTTTCCTCGTTATCCTCTGAACCTTACTCCTTTGACGCCATGCGACGACTTAACCATCAATTACCAAATTCATCGTGCTTGAAGGACTCTTTCCCAGCCAAACGCAGAATAACCCGGAGCTCCCCGGGTGAAGATCCCCTTAACCCGGGCATCTCTACCGCTTCGGTCCCCCGTGCCAGCGTTCCTCCGGCTCGCCCTTCCGACTCTCCTCAACGCCATCCTTCGCCTAACCATCCACGTGCCGGGAAATTCCGGGTTCCATTAGTGGTCCCTGTGACAACCTCATCTGCTTCCAGCGGCGAGCTCCCGCCCGACTACACCGTGAATGCCGGGTAAGTTTTTGCTACCTGATATCCTTTTACATTCGACAAATTTCCACTCAAGCCGCTGTCACCACTAATGACTGCCTTTTCTCACCTTTCTTTCAGCACTCAAGTCACCGTCAGTGACCCGGAAAACATAGAAACAGATAACCACGGGGTGGGGGAACCGACTGATAATGCAGACGACGCGACTGGCGGTGATACGGCGAATAACCGGGATCAAGGCCCTCTGAACAATCCACTTCCCCGAGCCGCCGGATCTCCTTCCTCATCGGAACCCGTGGACGAGGAGATCGAGGTTCTGGATACAAGGATGGGTTCTCCCAACCCGGGTACTCAAACTGTCCGAGTCTCGACCCCAAAGGCGGGGAGTGCTCCCCCACCAGGCGACTAGGGTGCCGGCTCTTCCGGTACTCGACCCGAGGAACTGACATTTGCCCAGATGCTGGAAAACCTACGCACCTTACGGGCCAGTGAAGAAAACATATTGGGGGCCTTAATAGCCAAACACGAGGTAAATCCGACTGATATTGCTTGTACCCTTCTCCAGTCCCCAAGTTCCGAGTAAATTGACTCATGATTTGCTTGGGACTATGTTTATACAAGCAACTGATAACTTGTCCCGTTACCGGACTAACCCTTGTTGGCATTCATGCAGTCTTTCGTGACTCAATCTGAAGAGAAATTGTCTGACGCCATTAAGATGGTTGAAAAGGAGGTAGCTTTGCGTCAAGCAGCCGAAGCTGAGGCGAGGAGGAATAGGCTGATAATGAGGAAATATAGGAGAAGGGCTCACAAAGCAGAAGACGACCTAACAAGCCTTTCTGTCCAAATATCTGACACATATCGTGCTTTACTTGGTAGGTTCCCTCCTCCGGGTTTATCCTTTTGATAGATAGCAAGGATTTTCCCGACTTATGTTTCCGTTTTGTAACATCCCAAGTATGAAAACTCCCCTTAGAATGATTGATTTCTTGTTTATTTAAGTATTGCATCATGTCATCATATTGTTGCATTTGTTTCTGTTGTGTTGCATCTGTTATTCTCTGTTTTCACAACTCAAATTCAAACCTTACCCAAACATTGTTTTCATACTTGTTCTGTTACAACTTTTGGAATAAAAATAACAAATGAAAACAACCAAATTGTTCCATTTTATTCCTTGTTGATCACTCATTAAATTGTTGGTTTCAATCAAACAATTAATTCAATCAATTATCTCCAAATCATTTCCAAACTCACACCATTTCTCAAAATCTTCACATTCTTGAATCCATGAAGTTCCCCACTATTTGGAGTTCCTTAAAACACTTCAAACCCTAGGGGAAACCCTATTGAAAAGGCATTGTTTTTCTTATATTAATTAATATTGGGAAATTTCAATTAACTTGGTTTAATTTCTAAACAACAAGCAAACTTTCAACTTTTTGAAAACCAAAGCCACCAAGTGTTTGCTTTTGGTCTAATAAAACTCCCCAAATTTTTCTAAATTTTTCTATAAACTAAAGCCTAGCTTTTCCTTCCAAAAGCAAAACTACAAAAAAATAAAACAAAAAAAAAAAATAAAAAAGCAAAGGAGAAAGCAGCAGCTCACCTAGCTATCCCTCAGCCCAGCCCACCTAATCTGGCCCAGTACCCCTTCGTGAGCATCTTCTTCCTCGCGTGACGTCAACTGTGTACGAACACAGAAACCACCACACGATCAGACTCTCCCCTCCTCGATGCAGCTCCGTACCAAGCCCCTCTCCCTATATCTATCTACCCTACCCCGAGCCCTAACCCTAGGTCGCTGTCCCATCCGCCCCGCCGCCATTTTTCTTCCATCGCTTCCACCTCTGCATCTGTTCTCTGAACCTGACCGAAACAACCACCGAACCACCTCTGTTCCCCGCCACCAATCACCCGCCATGGCCACCTCGAGGAGCAGCCGGGCGTGGGAATGGAGCCGCCCCGCTCCCCTCGTCCTCCCGGTGCCCTCGGCTCGAGCCGGGAGGGTCCCCACCGCCGGCGCCGTCCGCTCAATCGCCGGCCCGGCGCCCTGCCTGCTGCTCCGCTCCCTGCCTGCAGCGACCCGACCCCTTCTGCCCCGATCGCCTCCAGATCGCCAAGGTGAGGCCGTCCCCCCTCCGGTTCCCTCCCTCCTTTCCTCTAGGTCACCGCACCACCCCCACGGCGCCTCCCTATTCCCTCTCCGGCGAGCAGCCGATCGGCCCTGTGCGTTCCCTGTCCGCTGGTTCAGTTGCCTGTTAACTGAATTTTTCAGTTAACTGCGCGAAACCCCAACACTTACACCCCGAGGCCCCCCTTCCTAACACAACTAGAGCACCAGCCCACTGGTTTGGTTCCCCAGCGCAAGCCAGAGGAGGTGGGTTCGAATCCCACCTCCCACCAATAAATCTTTTATTTTTCTTTGCAAATTTTTGGTACAGAACTTTACCAGAAATCACCAATAGGCCCCTGGCACTTAAAATCTAGCCCCTGGAAAATATTTTCTAAGCCCCTAGTGCAGTAAAAATGGCAGATTTGCACCCAATTTTGGAAATTGCCTAAATAAATCATCCTAGCCCCAAATCCAACATTTTTGATATGTTTTCAATACCAAATTAAATGATCTATTCAAATATAAAATTTGTTTACTGTTTTGAATATTTTAAATTGGTGCAAAATTTGAAAACTTGTCAAATTCACTTAAATTTGCAAAATTCATAACTTGGGCATAAAAATTCCAAATTTCACAAACCAAATATGTTTTCCAATCAATTTTTCATGTACTTTCCAAATATAAATTTTGTTTGCTGTTTTAAATAATTTAATTTGCTGAAAACAACTGTTTCTTGTTTATTGCAATTAAAATTGCCAAAATAATAACTTGCTCATTTCAAATCCAATTTCAACAAATGAAATATGTTTTCCATGCAAAATTAAACCCTCTTTCCAAATATAAACTTTGTTATTTGTTTGGAACACTTTAACTTGTTGAAAACAACAATTACTTGTGTGACATGTTTTAGGTAACCAAACTTTCCAAACTTAATCAATGATTTCCAAAACTTGTTCCAATCCTTTTTCACTTGCTTCTATCATTGTTATTTGTTGTTATTATGTTGTTATCATCATCCATGCATCATGCTAATCCACTTTCATATGATGATTAATTGTAAAACAATTAATTCAACCATAATTCATGGGCTTTTCATATGCAATCCAATTGCATGTGGGTCCATTTAATCCTGTTTCTATCTTGTCAATTAGTTTATTTTGATGCAACCATTAACTTGACATGCATCATCTTTGATTGTGCACAATGCCATGATAATGATTGTCTACCTTTTCTGCAATGTTTGTTTGCTTCTTCTCGGATACACGACGACGTTGAGACCGACGATACGTACGACATCCCTTCTAAGGAGTTAGCTCAGTACCAGGCTACTGGGTTTGCAGGCAAGTTATCACTCACATGAACCACTGTGTTCCTTTCAACATTGGTTACCGATACTTTCCGTTGTTCTTTTCTGCTAGCCTTAGTAGTAGTTGTTTCTGTTACGAACCCATCACATGAATCCCTTAACCCTGATATTGCCTCACCTCCAATCCTATCACCCCTTTGGTTGAGCCCGTGTCTTACCTAGCATGCTTAGGTTGCTTTTGCTCGAGTCTGTTATCCGTTACTTTCTGTTACTATATCATTTACGTTGTCGGGGCTCGATGTTAATCAATCAATCATGCTAATGTTACTATTAATAATAAATTTGATGATAAGGCACCGGCAGGAGGCCCATGAGATGTTTTGAAGCCTGCTAGTGTCGACCCTAATAGGAAAAGGGTCTTGTCTACTGATCCATGATGAGCGCACTACCCGCATTTGGGGAGTATGGGCTCCCCCTCAACTTGACCTGATTCGCATCTCGTCCAAATCGCCTCATTTAGTTCGTGTTTTCCATTTGCCGCATGCATGTTTTTGCGAGCCCAGGCCAGGGTGGAACTTTCGTAGTCGGCATATAGGGGGACACGTTCTTAGAGTGCTATGAGGGTCCATTTTCTTCTGGGCTCGATTAGCCGTGCGCCCAAGGTTCTTTGGGCTTGATGCGAAGAATGGTTGGTTGTGTTGAGTACCCCGCTTGGTGGGAGGCATCCCATCTGGCGGGATATTCATGAGTGTACGGCCAAATTGGTGCAACCCTGCAGGGATAATCTTCTCGAGAAGCCGTGTTTTCCGCGGTTATGGATTACTTGGTGAAAGTACTGGCTAACAAGTACTCAGGACAACTTAAACATAATGATCAAACATGTTACACCCCATGATTAATAACTTGACTAGTAATAGGCTTATTGACACAATAATTTGAACCATCATTATTTCAACTGTGTGAGTTATCCTCGGATTGCTTCTTTGGATAAGGGGCGAGATCCAGGATGGGTTTGTTTGAAGTTATCTTTCAGTTGGTTACAATCCTCGATCTTATCTCCTTTCTGTTAGCCGGAAGTGATAGAATCTCTGTAGTTGGTTAGCGCATCCAGTTGCAGCATCTTTTATATCCCCTCTCTTCCGTTGAACCCAAGGCATCTGTGCTTGGTGTTGACGGGTTACACTTTGGTGAACTGTGAGTCTTGCTTGCCAGTACGTTTATGTACTGACCCCTTTGGGGCTGTGGTTCCGCAGACCTACGTTTCCGAGGATCTACATGGTGGCAACTACGTGGAGTATGACGAGACTGCTGACGAGTAGATAGCGGACCCGGGCAGGATCCGAGACTTCGTGGATGGGCTCCGTCTTTTCGTTTCCGGCCTCTTAGGCCTATTTGGTTCTTGTCTGTACTCAGACATGTTGAATGCTTCCGCTGTATGATAATGATGTATTGTTGGGACATGTGTCCTCTGAATGATTGTATTTGCTATCTCTGCTCTAATGAGAGCCATTTGCACTTATTTCGATCTTTTGTGTCGTAGAGATCTGTTGTGATATCACTTGTTAAACGCCGTTGACGTACCATGTGTGTATGGTTTGAAGTACGTCGACGGAAGTGCCTTTGATCTCTAGTGGATAGTTTACATCGACGATGGAATAGCAGGGCTTGTGTTGTCGCGCATAAGCGCAGGCCTACCAGGAAGCTGGGACGTGGGAGCAGTTATGCCCCATAATCCAAGCATCTGCTATCCAGTTCGTACGGTGAGTATCCCCTAGAAATCAGGGTGCGACAAATGGTATCAGAGCCTGTCTGCCTGTAGGATCCCTTTTTACTGGTCGCAGTTGAGTCTAGAAACTATTTTGTAGCTATATAGGAAAAATGAAACGTGAGAGTAGGAATTCTGTTCTTTTTCTTCTTTCCCCACCCACCCTCCCTTTTCTGGTAAGGAAGTGTAACGCTGTTTTCCCTTCTCATCTAAACTTTCAAGTTAGGATTTCACGAATTCTGGTTTCTCTAGGATGGTTATATCTACTAGACCATAGGAATGGAGGTGGTTGTGACGTGATTTATCATGTTGCCTACTCATGATTGAGAACGGAGGCGTGTAAGCCCCGGAAACAAATCCTCTATTCCTTAAGCGGTAGATATTGATCCTTTAGAAGCCCGGATGGGTTTTCTGTAGTACCTCAGGAGTTTTGTTCTCGTTTTCCCCGATGTTGATATTCTGTTCTTCTCAACATCCTTTTCGTCCGTTGAAATCTTGTTGTTGTTTTCCACTTCAAATCTTCTACCGGCGTCTAATCAAAACTTCCTCGTAAACTCTTATCCAGTTAAAGTGTTATTTGATACCGGAGCATCACATTCCTTTGTGTCAACAATCTTTTCCACAACATACAACCCAATTCTGGTTCCACTAAGCAATCAAAACTCCCTTCACTCTCCGGAATCTCAACTGTTGACTTCCAACATAAGTAAGAACAATCCAATTCTAATGAGAGGCCACATATTCCTCGTTACTCTCATGTTGATGATTCTGACATTGATATCATTCTTGGTGTTCAATTGATGTCAATAACCCTGTTCAACCATTCTAGCCAGATAATCTATTCTCCAAATAAACCAAATTCTTTTCAACTATACATCCTCCATAATACCTCTCCCTTTTACTTGAAAATATTCCGGTGGTTTCCAAATTCCCTGACGTCTACCCAAGAAGTTTCCGGACCTTTTCTTTTCTCAGTAGGAATCTCGGGGCGCGATTCCTTCAAGGGGGGGCGTTTTGTAACATCCCAAGTATGAAAACTCCCCTTAGAATGATTGATTTCTTGTTTATTTAAGTATTGCATCATGTCATCATATTGTTGCATTTGTTTCTGTTGTGTTGCATCTGTTATTCTCTGTTTTCACAACTCAAATTCAAACCTTACCCAAACATTGTTTTCATACTTGTTCTGTTACAACTTTTGGAATAAAAATAACAAATGAAAACAACCAAATTGTTCCATTTTATTCCTTGTTGATCACTCATTAAATTGTTGGTTTCAATCAAACAATTAATTCAATCAATTATCTCCAAATCATTTCCAAACTCACACCATTTCTCAAATCTTCACATTCTTGAATCCATGAAGTTCCCCACTATTTGGAGTTCCTTAAAACACTTCAAACCCTAGGGGAACCCTATTGAAAAGGCATTGTTTTTCTTATATTAATTAATATTGGGAAATTTTCAATTAACTTGGTTTAATTTCTAAACAACAAGCAAACTTTCAACTTTTTGAAAACCAAAGCCACCAAGTGTTTGCTTTTGGTCTAATAAAACTCCCCAAATTTTTCTATATTTTTCTATAAACTAAAGCCTAGCTTTTCCTTCCAAAAGCAAAACTACAAAAAAATAAAACAAAAAAAAAATAAAAAAGCAAAGGAGAAAGCAGCAGCTCACCTAGCTATCCCTCAGCCCAGCCCTAATCTGGCCCAGTACCCCTTCGTGAGCATCTTCTTCCTCGCGTGACGTCAACTGTGTACACAGAAACCACACCACACGATCAGACTCTCCCCTCCTCGATGCAGCTCCGTACCAAGCCCCTCTCCCTATATCTATCTACCCTACCCGAGCCCTAACCCTAGGTCGCTGTCCCATCCGCCCCGCCGCCATTTTTCTTCCATCGCTTCCACCTCTGCATCTGTTCTCTGAACCTGACCGAAACAACCACCGAACCACCTCTGTTCCCCGCCACCAATCACCCGCCATGGCCACCTCGAGGAGCAGCCGGGCGTGGGAATGGAGCCGCCCCGCTCCCCTCGTCCTCCCGGTGCCCTCGGCTCGAGCCGGGAGGGTCCCCCCGCCGGCGCCGTCCGCTCAATCGCCGGCCCGGCGCCCTGCCTGCTGCTCCGCTCCCTGCCTGCAGCGACCCGACCCCTTCTGCCCCGATCGCCTCCAGATCGCCAAGGTGAGGCCGTCCCCCCTCCGGTTCCCTCCCTCCTTTCCTCTAGGTCACCGCACCACCCCCACGGCGCCTCCCTATTCCCTCTCCGGCGAGCAGCCGATCGGCCCTATGCGTTCCTGTCCGCTGGTTCAGTTGCCTGTTAACTGAATTTTTCAGTTAACTGCGCGAAACCCCAACACTTACACCCGAGGCCCCCTTCCTAAACAACTAGAGCACCAGCCCACTGGTTTGGTTCCCCAGCGCAAGCCAGAGGAGGTGGGTTCGAATCCCACCTCCCACCAATAAATCTTTTATTTTTCTTTGCAAAGTTTTGGTACAGAACTTTACCAGAAATCACCAATAGGCCCCTGGCACTTAAAATCTAGCCCCTGGAAAATATTTTCTAAGCCCCTAGTGCAGTAAAAATGGCAGATTTGCACCCAATTTTGGAAATTGCCTAAATAAATCATCCTAGCCCCAAATCCAACATTTTTGATATGTTTCAATACCAAATTAAATGATCTATTCAATATAAAATTTGTTTACTGTTTTGAATATTTTAAATTGGTGCAAAATTTGAAAACTTGTCAATTCACTTAAATTTGCAATTCATAACTTGGGCATAAAAATTCCAAATTTCACAAACCAAATATGTTTTCCAATCAATTTTTCATGTACTTTCCAAATATAAATTTTGTTTGCTGTTTTAATAATTTAATTTGCTGAAAACAACTGTTTCTTGTTTATTGCAATTAAATTGCCAAATAATAACTTGCTCATTTCAAATCCAATTTCAACAAATGAAATATGTTTTCCATGCAAAATTAAACCCTCTTTCCAAATATAAACTTTGTTATTTGTTTTGAACACTTTAACTTGTTGAAAACAACAATTACTTGTGTGACATGTTTTAGGTAACCAAACTTTCCAAACTTAATCAATGATTTCCAAAACTTGTTCCAATCCTTTTTCACTTGCTTCTATCATTGTTATTTGTTGTTATTATGTTGTTATCATCATCCATGCATCATGCTAATCCACTTTCATATGATGATTAATTGTAAAACAATTAATTCAACCATAATTCATGGGCTTTTCATATGCAATCCAATTGCATGTGGGTCCATTTAATCCTGTTTCTATCTTGTCAATTAGTTTATTTTGATGCAACCATTAACTTGACATGCATCATCTTTGATTGTGCACAATGTCATGATAATGATTGTCTACCTTTTCTGCAATGTTTGTTTGCTTCTTCTCGGATACACGACGACGTTGAGACCGACGATACGTACGACATCCCTTCTAAGGAGTTAGCTCAGTACCAGGCTACTGGGTTTGCAGGCAAGTTATCACTCACATGAACCACTGTGTTCCTTTCAACATTGGTTACCGATACTTTCCGTTGTTCTTTTCTGCTAGCTTAGTAGTAGTTGTTTCTGTTACGAACCCATCACATGAATCCCTTAACCCTGATATTGCCTCACCTCCAATCCTATCACCCCTTTGGTTGAGCCCGTGTCTTACCTAGCATGCTTAGGTTGCTTTTGCTCGAGTCTGTTATCCGTTACTTTCTGTTACTATATCATTTACGTTGTGGGGGCTCGATGTTAATCAATCAATCATGCTAATGTTACTATTAATAATAAATTTGATGATAAGGCACCGGCAGGAGGCCCATGAGAGGTTTTGCCTGCTAGTGTCGACCCTAATAGGAAAAGGGTCTTGTCTACTGATCCATGATGAGCGCACTACCCGCATTTGGGAGTATGGGCTCCCCCTCAACTTGACCTGATTTGCATCTCGTCCAAATCGCCTCATTTAGTTCGTGTTTTCCATTTGCCGCATGCATGTTTTTGCGAGCCCAGGCCAGGGTGGAACTTTCGTAGTCGGCATATAGGGGGACACGTTCTTAGAGTGCTATGAGGGTCCATTTCTTCTGGGCTCGATTAGCGTGCGCCCAAGGTTCTTTGGGCTTGATGCGAAGAATGGTTGGTTGTGTTGAGTACCCCGCTTGGTGGGAGGCATCCCATCTGGCGGGATATTCATGAGTGTACGGCCAAATTGGTGCAACCCTGCAGGGATAATCTTCTCGAGAAGCCGTGTTTTCCGCGGTTATGGATTACTTGGTGAAAGTACTGGCTAACAAGTACTCAGGACAACTTAAACATAATGATCAAACATGTTACACCCCATGATTAATAACTTGACTAGTAATAGGCTTATTGACACAATAATTTGAACCATCATTATTTCAACTGTGTGAGTTATCCTCGGATTGCTTCTTTGGATAAGGGGCGAGATCCAGGATGGGTTTGTTTGAAGTTATCTTTCAGTTGGTTACAATCCTCGATTTATCTCCTTTCTGTTAGCCGGAAGTGATAGAATCTCTGTAGTTGGTTAGCGCATCCAGTTGCAGCATCTTTTATATCCCCTCTCTTCCGTTGAACCCAAGGCATCTGTGCTTGGTGTGACGGGTTACACTTTGGTGAACTGTGAGTCTTGCTTGCCAGTACGTTTATGTACTGACCCCTTTGGGGCTGTGGTTTCCGCAGACCTACGTTTCCGAGGATCTACATGGTGGCAACTACGTGGAGTATGACGAGACTGCTGACGAGTAGATAGCGGACCCGGGCAGGATCCGAGACTTCGTGGATGGGCTCCGTCTTTTCGTTTCCGGCCTCTTAGGCCTATTTGGTTCTTGTCTGTACTCAGACATGTTGAATGCTTCCGCTGTATGATAATGATGTATTGTTGGGACATGTGTCCTCTGAATGATTGTATTTGCTATCTCTGCTCTAATGAGAGCCATTTGCACTTATTTCGATCTTTTGTGTCGTAGAGATCTGTTGTGATATCACTTGTTAAACGCCGTTGACGTACCATGTGTGTATGGTTTGAAGTACGTCGACGGAAGTGCCTTTGATCTCTAGTGGATAGTTTACATCGACGATGGAATAGCAGGGCTTGTGTTGTCGCGCATAAGCGCAGGCCTACCAGGAAGCTGGGACGTGGGAGCAGTTATGCCCCATAATCCAAGCATCTGCTATCCAGTTCGTACGGTGAGTATCCCCTAGAAATCAGGGTGCGACACGTTTCTTTCAGGCCCAGACGAACCCATGCCGGAGGAAGATGACCTTGCCAAGCTGAAAACCATAAAGAGCGTTATCCGGCAACTATGTGCCGGAACCAAATGGATCCTTCAGGAATTACGGTGGCCGGGTAAAGGACATATTGATCTGAAGAGGATGCTGGATTCCTTCTCCACTATTCCTGAGTGGATCTGGCACTGGAAACGCTCGTCTTGCCGGGTTGGAGTGACCCGGGGGCTTGCACTTGCCAAGGCTTACTTCCCCAAGCTCGAGCTAGCGAAGCTTATGGGTGGCTTCCCAGAGTTCAAGCTCGATGGATCCAAGTTCTCGGCGAAGGATTTCCAGGCCGTCCAAAAGGAGGTTCGCCACCCGGCTAGCGTGATTGCTGACGAACTGGATGTTAATATTCTTGTTCCAGCATATGATGCCACCGGTGAAGTAATTAAGTCGGATCTTCCCGAGCCGTATGATATGCTGGCTCGGTGGAAGGAGGAAGGTGCTGCGTTCAGGGCGGAGGCTGCCAAGAAGCAAACTGGAGCCGGTTCTGCCCCTGCTTCCTCAACGCCGGTCGTTCCCCCTCCTGCACAGGCTGGTACCGCTGATACGGGTGCTACTGCTACCAACAATGACAGCAAGGGTAAGGCCAAGATGAACGCCGAGTGATTTCTTATCTGTAATGCCTCTTCTTATGCACTGGTTGATCAACTGCTTAAACAGTTATATTTTTGGGTGGTGCGTATGTGCCTTTGATATCCTTTCACCAGGGTTTTGTAATGCACAGTAATGTCTTGATATACTTTATGCCTCTGTCGGCCTTCTTTAAATTTATCCATTATTGAGCTCATCTGTTCTTGATATCCGGCTATCTTTACTGTTCCTCTTGTGAAAACTCAAGTTCCGGGTCTCATGGGTATTGACAAGCGGATTTGCTTCTAAGTCCCCAAGCCCCCAAGACCCGGATATTTGGTTTTGTGTAATTTCTATAAGTACGCAATTTTTTCTCTTTTCAAGATTTTAAGTCACCCGGACCAGGATCTCCGAGTCTCGGACACTTGACCTTGAAAGGGGAACGAACTGCCTACTGCTAGATTCACAACGATCCCTGAGTCGTTTCACATAGGATTTGAAGTTATGCTTAATAATCGTTGAATTTCCAGCTGTTTTAGCCTTGTACTCTGCATAACTTGTGGTTTAGATGACCCTTTTGACTATCTTGTACTGTAAGCCGGCTTTCGCGTGGATACCATGTTGTTACATCTATACGAAACATAGGTAGCCAAGCCCCGTCGGGTTTCATGACTAGCTGTAGTCGTAAGCGAACGAATCATGCCACTTTAATGTGAGTCACATCGAGCTTAAGTAAGAATAGCCAAGGAATTTGGACTTTTTTGTCCGGTTATAAGATTGTAGTCGTACTCGTTTGCGAGTAATCGACCCTTATAACTCATAGGCATCATGGCCGGGTCTTTGAGTTTGTAACTGTGCTATTCAAGCGACCAGCCCCCAAGACCTAGATATACGCATCATACTGAGAGTACATAATCTGATAAAACATCTCTTTTCTTGATAAAACATCTCTTTTCTTGATATAAAAAGTCTAGGTCAGCAAGCCGCCTCATTAAAAACCCATCCAGTCCCCAAGGGTACCCTGGATAGGAAAAGAGTACGTCTGAAAACCTGCCGCCTATTACATCGTTCAATTCCATATGCCAATGTCATTTTTTTTAAGTATAATACGGACGTAGCTGAGCCACGTTCCACGGCCTGTCTCTTTCTTGCATAGACGAAGTGGTGCGAGCAGTGTCATTAACTGTGGTCGACTCTTCCCTTGCATCTATCAAGTAATATGATCCATTATGCAGATTCCAGCTTATGATAAATGGTCCTTCCCATGGTGGTGATAATTTGTGTTTTCCTTCATTTGACTGTACCAGGCGCAGAACCAGGTCTCCTTCCTGGAATACCCGGGTTTTCACGCGCCGGCTATGATACCTCCGTAGGTCTTGCTGATATATGGCTGATCTTTCCAGGGCTTGTTCTCTTTACTCTTCTAACATGTCTACGGCGTCCTGCCGGGTTTTTTCGTTCTCCACCTCGACGTAAGCTGATACTCGCGGTGAGTCGTGAATAATATCACTCGGTAATACTGCCTCCCATAGACCATGAAGAAGGGCGTCATCTGAGTGGATCTGTTAGGTGTAGTGTTGATACCCCAAACCACAGAAGGAAGTTCTTCGACCCATGCACCAGCAGCCCTGACACAGGGAACTCGCAATCATGGTTTTAACCCGCGAAGCAATTCTTGGTTTGCTCTCTCCACTTGTCCGTTGGCCTGCGGGTGAGCCACCGATGCAATATCAAGCCGGATTCCGTTGTTGCCGCAGAACTTCTCCATCTCACCAAGGGACATGTTGGTTCCATTGTCGGTAATTATACTGTGGGGATACCCGAAACGGTAGATAATCCTTTTCAGGAACTTGACTGTCGTAGCTGCTTCGCAATTAGTAACTGGCATAACCTCAACCCACTTGGTAAACTTATCAATAGCCACCAAAAGATGTGTCTTCTTGCATGGTGACATATGAAAGGGGCCCACCATGTCCATACCCCAGACAGCGAACGGCCAAGTTAACGGGATGGTCTGTAACTCCATAGCCGGCACATGGGTTTGGCGAGCGTACCTTTGACATCCGTCACACCTTGCTACCAATCGTTCCGCATCCGCTAGAGCCGTGAGCCAGAAAAATCCGTGTCGATAAGCTTTAGCCACAAGGGATCTTGTGGATGCATGATGTCCACAGTCGCCTTCATGGATTTCCTTGAGAATCTGTCGGCCTTCTTCTGGCGCTACGCAGCGCAAAAAGACTCCTGCTGCGCTTCTCTTGTATAATTCTCCATTAATGATAGAATATCCCTTTGCTCGCCTCAAAATTTGCCTTGCTAATACCTCCTGCTGTGGTAGCTCGCCTCGTGACAGGAAGGCCAAAAACGGTTCTGTCCATTCGGGAATAGTGCTTACGGTAGCCACAAGTCCTGAATCCGGGTCTTTATTTGCCACTTCCCCCTCTGACTTGGTCTTAACTGATGGCCGCCATAGTTCATCCAGGAAAACGTTAGGTGGAACCGGCTCTCTACGCGAGCCGAGTCTAGCGAGCGCGTCGGCTGCCTCATTCTTTCTTCTGTCTATATGCTCCACCTCATACCCAGAAAAACATCCTGCAACCCTATCAACTTCCCGGCGGTATGCTGTCATAGTTGCGTCCTTTCTATCCCAAGTTCCTGATACCTGCTGCACCACAAGGTCCGAATCTCCAAAGCACCGTATCCTCTTAACGTTCATCTCTTTCGCTTCCCTTAGGCCGTGCAATAGGGCCTCATACTCGGCTACATTGTTGGAACAATCGAAGTGAATTTGTAGTACATAGCTTAATTTATCTCCTTTGGGTGAGGTTAGCACCACCCCAGCTCCTGATCCCTCGTATTGCTTGGATCCATCGAAGTACATGATCCATGATTCGGAACTTGGAACCGTCGCAGTCATGCCTGTATGTGTCCAGTCGTTAACGAAATCAATTAAAGCTTGGGACTTGATTGCTGACCTGGGTTCGTAGTTGATGTGATAATCCCCCATCGCTATTGCCCACTTGGCTATTCTTCCCGTCGCGTCCGAGTTTCTGATGATATCCGACATTGGTATTGAACTAACCACTGTTATGGGATGTTCTTGGAAATATGGCTTCAACTTTCGGCTAGCCATAAAGACCCCAAACACCAACTTTTGCCAATGTGGATAGCGCTGCTTTGCTTCTGATAATACCTCACTGACGTAATAAACCGGCCTCTGAACGGGTAACCTTTCCCATCTCTTTGCGCTCCACAACAACTACTGCGCTGACGGCTCGGGGGCCAGCTGCACGTAGCAACATAGGCTTTTAGGACCGGCGCCGCTAGTACTGGTGCTTCAGATAACTGTTCTTTAGTGCCTCAAACGCCTCATCGCCTCTTGATCCCACACGAATTTATCTGATTTCCGCAAGAGCGGTACAAGGGTATCGCTTTTTTCTCCGAGTCTGGATATGAATCTCAAGGCTGCTACGCAGCCCGTAAGCTTTTGGACATGCTTCAAATTTTCCGGTTTTTTCAGACTCTGGATGGCCTTGATTTTAGGGTTTGCCTCGATTCCTCTCTCGGAAACTATAAAGCCGAGTAATTCCAGCTGGAACTCCAAACACGCACTTTGTCGGGTTAAGCTTCATCTGGTACCTCCTCAAGTTTTTGAACGTCTCCTTTAGATCATCGATAAATGTCTCCGCCTTCCTGGTCTTAATGACCACATCATCCACATAGGCATGGACGTTGCGTCCGATTTGGTCCTTGAAGCACTTTTGAATACACGTTGGTAAGTTGCGCCGGCGTTCTTCAACCCAAACGTCATAGTTTATAACAGAAGGCCCAAAAGGGGTTATGAATGATGTTTTCTCCCAATCCTCCCTCTTGAGCTTGATCTGATGATACCCGGAATATGCGTCAGGAAGCATAACAGATCGCTTCCAGCTACTGCATCTATAATCTGATCTATCCTTGGTAGCGCGAACGGATCCTTTGGGCAATGTTTGTTGAGACTCGTGAAATCAATGCACATCCTCCACTCATTGGTCTTTTTCATCAATAGAACCGGGTTAGCCAACCAATCCGGGTGAAATACTTCCATGATAAAGCCGGCTGCCAATAGCCGAGCGATCTCTTCGCTATAGCCTTCCTTCTTTCCTCGTTCATTTTCCTCAAACCTTGCTTCACGGGCCTGGACTTGGGATCCACATGCAAACTGTGCTCAGCCAGTTCTGTAGGGATACCCGGCATGTCGCTAGGTGTCCAGGCAAAACATCTGCATTCGAACGAATAAACTCCACGAGCGCTTCCTCCTGCTCTTTTCCCAAGTTAGACCCTATGGTAAACTGCTTAGTGGAATCCCCTTCGACGAAATCTATCTTCTTGGTGTCTTGTGCTGCCTTGATTTGCTCTCTCATCCTCGGTATTCGGCTTTTTTCAAGGCTGTTCTATCGTCCGGATTTACTTGAGACCGGTAATATTCGAGTTCTTCCTTTCTGCATGCTTGCTCAGCCATAACCGAATCTCCTTCGTCACACTCGGCCGCTATATCCCGGTTCCCATGTATAGTGATGGTCCGTTTAGGACCCGGGATTTTTAGCTGCAAATACACGTAGCACGGCCTGGCCATGAATTGGGCGTAAGCCGGCCTCCCGAACAGCGCGTGATAAGGACTGCGCAATTTGACCACCTCGAACGTGAGCCACTCAACTCAATAATTATCCGTCGATTCTCCAAAAGCAACTTCCAAGGTGATCCTTCCCTCGGGGCTCGCTGAGTGACCTGGCACGATCCCATGAAAGATTGTCGAACTTTTCTGTAGCTGGGACTCTTTGAGACTCATCCGTAAGAAGGTTTCCCAATAAAGGATGTTAATGCTACTTCCACCGTCCATCAGGACCCTCTTCAGTTCGTAACCATTAACTGCGGAGCAACCACCATGCCAAGACTCCTGGATGCTCTACTTTCTCCGGATGGTCTTTTCTACTCCACGTTACCTCTTGTTCTGCCCATCTGAGATATCCCGGCACGGCCAACGACACCGAGTTTGCCGCTCGCTTTAATGTCTCCTTGTTCCTGCTGAAAGTTCCTGTAGTATGCACATGATATTGTCCTTTTAAATTAGACGTTCGTACCGTGCCGATGAAGATGCTGATCCGGCCGATCGTCACCATAGATCCGGACTCGAGGTGATCCGACTCTGGCCCCCAGCCGGAATCGTCCACCACCTTTTCTCCTTCGTGGTTGATGTAGATTTCGCCGATGACAAGATTCTTCATGCCCTTCCGAGCTTCTCCCGTGATGTAAACACCTTTGGACGCAGGCCCCACGGTGGGCGCCAACTGTCGTGGGATAATCACGGCAGATGTTACCGGGGGTAACTGATCTTGGGGCAAGACGACACAGGCGTTTGGGAGAGGGTTTAGCTCAGAGGAAAACATGGTGCAATTCGATCTGGTAGCCGGCAATCAAAGTCGCCGAGTCTCCGATCTTGATATAATAACTCAACCCTGGGATTACACTCGATCTTGATATCACGCAATATTGCTAGGGTTCTTAGATCTCTGTCTAAACTAGACCTGGGGGTCGGTTTATAAAGCACCCGTACCCCTGGCTTACCTTCCAAGGCGCATCATGGATCCTACCCGGACACGGCGCACAAACCCCAGCTTTCCTTTACCATAACCCACAATCCGGGTTACTGGGCCTACGAGCTAGGGCCTTCACAGGTTTCCTTATCCTTAGCCGGATCCTGCGCAGCGTCCTTTGGGCCGGGTTACTCCTTGGAGTTTGGCCTACCGGGTTATCATCCCCCCATCAGTCGTCTTCCTCCTCGACATGTCGTCAGCATGTATGATCGCAGCTCCACCGCAAGATCGTCGCCTCCCCCTCCCGATTGCTGCCAACCGAGCTCGAGCTCCCCCTTAAAACAGCCACCCTCCCCGAGCCCTACCTAACCCTAGCTAGTTCCTTCCCCAGCGCCGCCGATTCCTGTCTTCCCCTCGCTACTTTCTGTTCCTCTGAAACATGTCTGAACATCGACACCGAAAAAACCACCGTGAGCTCACCACCTCCTCCCCTCATCGCCGGTCACCCCATCCACCTCGAGGAGCACCGAGGGCGGGAATGAGACCGGGGCGTTCCCCTGAAGATCCTCGCCTCGTCGCCAGCTGCTGGGGTCCCCGGTGTGGCCCGCGCCGTCGCCGGAGAGGTGCAGCTCTGCCACTGCCCGTCGGCAGTCGTCGACGACCAGCGCAGGTGAGCAGCGCCTCCTTTTTTTCCCCTCGCCCCTACTCTGTCACGGCCACTGCACGCACCCGCACGCTACATCCACCATCCCGCTCGGCCTCGACGTGGTTCTCCGGCGAGCCATCGTCCCAGTTCCGATCGCTGCCCTCGACGTGGTTCTCCGGTTCAGTTAACTGAATCGAATTCAGTTAACAGGCGAAAGACCACCTCTTATTTCCCCGCGCCCCTATCCTATCACCAAGCCACAGCATAGCCGCACTGGAACGGGCCTCGCGCGCGCTCGGGACAGACGCGGGTTCGAACCCCAGTTGGAGCATTGTGCTCCAACTTTTTGCGAAATTTTTCCGCACTGGGCGGGGCCCATCTGTCACTCTCCCTGAAAGGCCGTCTCAGCACGCAACCGCGCCAGTCAGCGCCGCGTGGCCCTCGGGCCCGCGCGTCAGCGGCAGCGGCTGGGGTCCCTCCCGGTGAGAAACGACCCCAGATCCAGATCTGGATCTGGCGGTTCGCACCTAGGCCCCTGGCCTTCCTTTTTTTTACACCGAAGCCCTTCTCTGCTGTTTTTTTCTCACAGTCAAGTCCCTATCTTTTGCAAATAAAACCTAAAATTTCAAATGATCCCAACTTTCAAACCCCAAATCCAAATAATACAAATTTTATATGTATCCCAACCAAAATTCCATGAACTTTTCAAATATCACATTTGTTTTATGTTTTGAACTTTCAAAATGCAATTCAAATTTGAATTCAAATAATTCAATTGTAAATTGCAACAATTCATAAATAATTCATATTAATTCCAAATCAAACAAATAAAATATGTTTTCCAATCAGTTTCATGTCCTTAACATGTTCATGCCATCCATATCTCTGTTTGCATCTTATCTTGTGCATTTTAGATCTTGTTATGCATGTTCACCTATATGACAACATATGGAATGTGTGGGCTAATTAATTCCAGCTGTTGCCCATTCCATTTAAATTGCCTAACTCATCTACTTTATTGTTTTCCATGCTAAACAACATTTAACTTGATAGTTAGCTAAACAACTTGAACCAATTCCTATTTCTCCGGACTCCGGTTCCGATTAAATTGCTTAAGTTGTTTTCCCTGTTGCCTCTTGCCATGTCATGCATATAAAATAGGATCATGCTGGATCTTTTGCCGTAGAAGTAATTGTTGCATCCGGTGTTTGTTCGAGGTTCGTTGCTTCTTCCCGGATAGGACGTTGAGATGATGTGAGCAACGACAAGTTCTTCTACCTTGCGGGATCTCAGGCAAGTATACTCACTTGCTGCCATATGGCTGCCTTTCATCACTTGTTACCGATTCTTGCCGTTGTTCCTTTTCTGCTAGCCTTAGTAGTAGTTGTTTCTGTTACGAACCTATCACATGAACCCTTTAACCCTGATATTGCCTCACCTCCACACCTATAACCATTGCTTGTGCCCGTGTCTTACTAGCATGCTTAGGTTGCTTTGCTCGAGTCTGTTACCCGTTACTTTCTGTTGTTACATCATTATGTTCTGGGGGCTCGATGTTAATCAATCAACCTGTTATTAATAATATGCTGATAAGGCACCGGCATGAGGCCCTTTGTGGTTTTGAGGCCTGCTAGTGTCAAACTTAATTAGGAAAAGGGTCTTGTCTACTGATCCATGATGACCGTGCTCACCGCATCCGGGTGGTGGTATGGGACCCCCCTCGACTTAGATCTGATCTGCAGCTTGTCCGAAGAGCCACACTTAGTTCGGGTGTTCCATTTGCTCCTTGCATAATGGGTTGATCACCCATGGTTACTGATGATGATGATGATGCATATAGGGTGAGGCCCGTAGTGCCGGGGTGTTGTGTCCTGCGGGAGTTTTGCACACCTGCGCTGAGTATTCGGCTGCGTGGCTGGGACCTTATAGCTCCGTGGCTCCGAGGATGGGTTGTAGAGATGGTTTGGGTCGTGTCAAGCCAACCTGAGTTTTAGTTGGTGGCTTGAGTGTGTACGGGTACTGGAGCACACCCTGCAGGGATAAATCTTCTCGAGAAGCCGTGTTGTCCGCGGTTATGTGATGACTTGGTGAAAGTACTGGCTAACAAGTACCCAGAACAACTTACACCTAACTAATGATAACTTGACTAGTAATAGTCTTATTGACACAACAACCTGATCCATTATTCATTAATCCAACTGTGTGAGTTATCCTCGGATTGCTTCTTTGGATAAGGGGCGAGATCCAGGATGGGTTTGTTTGAAGTTATCTTTCAGTTGGTTACGATACTCGATCTTATCTTCTTTCTGTTAGCCGGAAGTTGTAGTATCTCTCTGTAGTTGGTTAGTGCAGCCTGCTGTCGCTTATTTGCAATAACCCCTTCCTTTCCGTTGATCCTAAAGTATTTGTATCTTGTGATGACTAGCTACGCCGGTATGTTGTGAGTATGGGTTTTATCCCCCTTGCCAGTACTTAACCGTACTGACCCACGAATCTCTTTCGTGGCTGCATATTCAACATTGCAGTCAACAGGTTTGAAGTCTGACGATGTTAGCCTGGGAAATCCCTCCGGCTTGGCCTGGGCAGGGATTGGACGCTCTCGGTTATCTTCAGGACTCTTAGTCCAATTTGTATCTTGTCCGTAGTCGGACGCTATGTTGTTTCTTCCGCTGTTATTTGGATCTTTGTATTCTATCAGTTGTATCCCTGGCTCGTGTGAGTCATCTTGTATCTATCTGTTTCTGTTGTAATTGTGGAATATCCGTGAACTATTGTAATGTTATCATAAGTGGCAACCTGGAATCGGTTATTATGCGGATTTGGCGGGAATGCTGAAATCTGCATAGTGCCCGATCCCGGGGCGTCACAAATGGTATCATAGCCAAGTTCCGATTCCCGATATTGTTTCGATACGAATGGCTATCGAAGCAACGGGTCCGCAAAGCCTGTAGGTTAACCTCGCTAACGGTCGTTGTTCCTAGATTGTCAAAAACTATTTCTGCTAAACTACTTTGGAAAAACGTCTCAATAGGATTCTTGTTTTCTCCTTATCTCTATTCTATTCCTCTCCCATCTTATTTGTTTTGGTGTCTACTCTCGTACTCAATCTTTCAAAGTGTTAGGACCCTACGTGGGTGGACGTTTTCTGAGCTTTTAACCTAATAGGTTCGATCATCGGAAGATTCCTGGTGGAAGAACATCGTCGTCACTCCGAGCAAGAATCTCTTGTTAGTGGTGTCGAGGAGATCAACTGGAAGCACGAAGAATCGATAGTCGAACTTCTTTCCCCTCCCGGGTTAGCAGGTGGATTGCGAGGGCACAATCCCTTGTTAGTGGTGTCGTCTGTAACACCTGGGGTGTTACCCTAGATAGAAAGTTGGTTGTTGCATTGCATCACATGCATCCTATGCATTGCATCATGTTTTCAAAACAAATCAAAGATTCAAACCAAATTAAAACTTTCACACTTGTCCAAAATTTCCAAATTGAAAATTGCAAACCAAACAAATCCAATTGTTTTCAATAGTTTGAAGTTGAGTTGCTTGTTAATAATCTTTTCCCTCTTGTTGAAAACCCTAATGGTAAATTTCCAATTCAACTTAAATTTCAAATCATTTCAATCTTAAAGGGCATGATCGAATGGTGGTTTAAAAATCAAATTCTTGCCAACTATTAAGTTCAATGATGATTGCAAAATTGCTTGAGATTAATAAATAAAATTGTTTATTTTCCAAAATCCCAAACCAACCCTAATTGAAATCACCCAACAATTTAATATCAAATTAATAATTTCAAATTATTGAAAATAATTTAAACCACCTTTGTTGCTTCTTTGCAATTAATAAAGAAAATGTTCATCAAATGAATAACCCCCCCCAACCTATTCTTTCTCTCTCTCCCTCTTTTATTTCTTGCAAAAAAATAAATAAGGGAAAAAAAATAAAGGCCAAGGAGAGAGGAGGCAGCCCTTTTCCCTCAAGCCCATTTCCTTCCTCTCGGCCCACCCCTCTCCTTTACTTTTCCCCCAGCCCATCTAATCTTGTCGTCTTCCTCCTCGACATGTCGTCAGCATGTACGATCGCAGCTCCACCGCAAGATCGTCGCCTCCCCCTCCCAATTGCTGCCAACCGAGCTCGAGCTCCCCCTTAAAACAGCCACCCTCCCCGAGCCCTACCTAACCCTAGCTAGTTCCTTCCCCAGCGCTGCCGATTCCTGTCTTCCCCTCGCTACTTTCTGTTCCTCTGAAACATGTCTGAACATCGACACCGAAAAAACCACCGTGAGCTCACCACCTCCTCCCCTCATCGCCGGTCACCCCATCCACCTCGAGGAGCACCGAGGGCGGGAATGAGACCGGGGCGTTCCCCTGAAGATCCTCGCCTCGTCGCCAGCTGCTGGGGTCCCCGGTGTGGCTCGCGCCGTCGCCGGAGAGGTGCAGCTCTGCCACTGCCCGTCGGCAGTCGTCGACGACCAGCGCAGGTGAGCAGCGCCTCCTTTTTTTTCCCTCGCCCCTACTCTGTCAAGGCCACTACACGCACCCGCACGCTACATCCACCATCCCGCTCGGCCTCGACGTGGTTCTCCGGCGAGCCATCGTCCCAGTTCCGATCGCTGCCCTCGACGTGGTTCTCCGGTTCAGTTAACTGAAACGAATTCAGTTAACAGGCGAAAGACCACCTCTTATTTCCCCGCGCCCCTATCCTATCACCAAGCCACAGCAGAGCCGCACTAGCACGGGCCTCGCGCGCGCTCGGGACAGACGCGGGTTCGAACCCCAGTTGGAGCATTGTGCTCCAACTTTTTGCGAAATTTTTCCGCACTGGGCGGGGCCCATCTGTCACTCTCCCTGAAAGGCCGTCTCAGCACGCAACCGCGCCAGTCAGCGCCGCGTGGCCCTCGGGCCGCGCGTGCGGCAGCGGCTGGGGTCCCTCCCGGTGAGAAACGACCCCAGATCCAGATCTGGATCTGGCGGTTCGCACCTAGGCCCCTGGCCTTCCTTTTTTTACACCGAAGCCCTTCTCTGTTGTTTTTTCTCACAGTCAAGTCCCTATCTTTTGCAAATAAAACCTAAAATTTCAAATGATCCCAACTTTCAAACCCCAAATCCAAATAATACAAATTTTATATGTATCCCAACCAAAATTCCATGAACTTTTCAAATATCACATTTGTTTTATGTTTTGAACTTTCAAAATGCAATTCAAATTTGAATTCAAATAATTCAATTGTAAATTGCAACAATTCATAAATAATTCATATTAATTAATCCAAATCAATCATTTCATGTCCTTCAGTTCATGCCATCCATTGCTCTGTCTCTCTTATGTGCATTTTAGATCTTGTTATGCATGTTCACCTATATGACAACATATGGAATGTGTGGGCTAATTAATTCCAGCTGTTGCCCCATTCCATTTAAATTGCCTAACTCATCTACTTTATTGTTTTCCATGGTAAACAACATTTAACTTGATGGTTAGCTAAACAACTTGAACCAATTCCTATTTCTCCGGACTCCGGTTCCGATTAAAATTGCTTAAGTTGTTTTCCCTGTTGCATCTTGCCATGTCATGCATATAAAATAGGATCATGCTGGATCTTTTGCCGTAGAAGTAATTGTTGCATCCGGTGTTTGGTCGAGGTTCGTTGCTTCTTCCCGGATAGGATGTTGAGATGATGTGAGAAACGACAAGTTCTTCTACCTTGCGGGATCTCAGGCAAGTATACTCACTTGCTGCCATATGGCTGCCTTTCATCACTTGTTACCGATTCTTGCCGTTGTTCCTTTTCTGCTAGCCTTAGTAGTAGTTGTTTCTGTTACGAACCTATCACATGAACCCTTTAACCCTGATATTGCCTCACCTCCACACCTATAACCATTGCTTGTGCCCGTGTCTTACTAGCATCCTTAGGTTGCTTTGCTCGAGTCTGTTACCCGTTACTTTCTGTTGTTACTTCATTATGTTCTGGGGGCTCGATGTTAATCAATCAACCTGTTATTAATAATATGCTGATAAGGCACCGGCAGGAGGCCCTTTGTGGTTTTGAGGCCTGCTAGTGTCGAACTTAATTAGGAAAAGGGTCTTGTCTACTGATCCATGATGAGCGTGCTCACCGCATCCGGGTGGTGGTATGGGACCCCCCTCGACTTAGATCTGATCTGCAGCTTGTCCGAAGAGCCACATTTAGTTCGGGTGTTCCATTTGCTCCTTGCATAATGGGTTGATCACCCATGGTTACTGATGATGATGATGATGCATATAGGGTGAGGCCCGTAGTGCCGGGGTGTTGTGTCCTGCGGGAGTTTTGCACACCTGCGCTGAGTATTCGGCTACGTGGCTGGGACCTTATAGCTCCGTGGCTCCGAGGATGGGTTGTAGAGATGGTTTGGGTCGTGTCAAGCCAACCTGAGTTTTAGTTGGTGGCTTGAGTGTGTACGGGTACTGGAGCACACCTGCAGGGATAATCTTCTCGAGAAGCCGTGTTGTCCGCGGTTATGTGACGACTTGGTGAAAGTACTGGCTAACAAGTACCCAGAACAACTTACACCTAACTAATGATAACTTGACTAGTAATAGTCTTATTGACACAACAACCTGATCCATTATTCATTAATACAACTGTGTGAGTTATCCTCAGATTGCTTCTTTGGATAAGGGGCGAGATCCAGGATGGGTTTGTTTGAAGTTATCTTTCAGTTGGTTACGATACTCGATCTTATCTTCTTTCTGTTAGCCGGAAGTTGTAGTATCTCTCTGTAGTTGGTTAGTGCAGCCTGCTGTCGCTTATTTGCAATAACCCCTTCCTTTCCGTTGATCCTAAAGTATTTGTATCTTGTGATGACTGGCTACGCCGGTATGTTGTGAGTATGGGTTTTATCCCCCTTGCCAGTACTTAACCGTACTGACCCACGAATCTCTTTCGTGGCTGCATATTCAACATTGCAGTCAACAGGTTTGAAGTCTGACGACGTTAGCCTGGAAAATCCCTCCGGCTTGGCCTGGGCAGGGATTGGACGCTCTCGGTTATCTTCAGGACTCTTAGTCCAATTTGTATCTTGTCCGTAGTCGGACGCTATGTTGTTTCTTCCGCTGTTATTTGGATCTTTGTATTGTATCAGTTGTATCCCTGGCTCGTTTGAGTCATCTTGTATCTATCTGTTTCTGTTGTAATTGTGGAATATCCGTGAACTGTTGTAATGTTATCATAGGTGGCAACCTGGAATCGGTTATTATGCGGATTTGGCGGGAATGCTGAAATCTGCATAGTGCCCGATCCCGGGGCGTCACACGAAACAATACAGCCAGAAATCTAATCTAGGTTCTATGCCTAGATAACCCTCGAAAAGGGCCTGAAAGCCGGCTAAGTACAGGATGGAGTTTGGTGGCAGGTTGTGGGGCTGGATGTTGTAGTGGGAGAGGACCTGGAGGAAGAAGGCGGAAGGTGGGAGACCCATACCTCTCAGTAGGTGGGAGGAGAGAAGAACCCGTTCTCCGTCATTCGGCATGGGTTCATTCTCGTCCTCCGGAAGCCGTTCTCCGTCATTCGGCATGGGTTCATTCGGCATGGGTTCATTCTCGTCCCTTTAAGCACTAACCCCTCCTTTTCCATGGATCGAAGGAGGGACGACGGAATGCTGCAGGCAATCCAATTCTCGTCGCCGGCGGCGTGCACTGGGGAGTCCAGTTGAGGATCCATCGTGTTGATGATGTCCTCGATTTCTTGGGCGACGGTGCAGGCTGGCGAGGACGACGGAGAAGCCATCACGGAGCAGCGCTTGGGCGTCTCCGGTGAGGGCTTGGACGCGGTGACGTTCGGGAGATTTTCTCTGCTGGGAGCTTGGGCGTTGCAATGGCGTTCGAAGTGAGGAGCGGAAGGTTTTCCAGAGGACGAAGAAGGCTATTTTAAGCCGGAAATCCGTCAGGATGCGTGCTAACGGCTCTTTTGACCGTTGGATGTCCAACGCGTGTCACTCGCCGAAGAATCCGGGAAATGAATCGACAGGGTGATTATGGTAATCTCCTCGTTTCCCGCGAGAATCTGTCAGAGATATGTTTCTGGGTTTCCCGCTTGAAATCCAAACGTCCCTTACGTCAGCATGATTAAAGCGCTGACGTAGGAAGTTCCTTCTCCGCGAAGGATCGTGTGAGAAAAGCCGGATTTCCAGGATTCCGAGTTTTACGTTACCATCTCTTTTAAAGAAGAATAAGAAGAATCATGACTGCTGGCCAATATTTCTTGGACAATATCCATTTGGCGAAAGACGGCGAATCAGAGTTTTAATCCTTCTTGGGGGCTACTGTCGGATATATAGTGAATAGTGGTATATCAGATGGTAGTCAAAGTGCCGGATTACTAGGGTGGCCCAAGTGGTAGTGGGCTATGGTCTATTGGACGGCCCAGTAAGCTGACGCGCAGAAGCCGGATTCGAGAAGAACCCGGATCATGGCCCACGTGATCTGGCTTGGAGTAGAAGCCGGATTCCTTACTTTCCAAGTTAATAGTTATCGTAGTATTCTAGGTTTCTTACTCTGTGCCCTAACCCGGCTATTATATAAAGCCAGACGGGAGATACGATTGATAGACGAGAAGCTACAGGCTAGCTCGCCGGGAAGTTGATCCTCAGGGAATAGCTAAACAGAACCTCACGTTGTAATTGTATACACATGCTTTAGCCCTGATTAGTGAGATTGCAGGAGTAGGAACGTCGCATATTGCGACGTACCGAACCTGGGTAAATCCTGTGTCTTTGTCTTCAACGCAACCCCGTTTCCCCACGTCTCTACCCGTATTTTCATGGCACCCCCGTCTATGAAAACTACTACGATGGCTCGACACTACGAGTTTTAAGGAATGCCAGAAATGCCGATGAAATTGGTCACGAACCCCCAAACAGTGTACTAAAGCTTGTGAAAACTGCGAGAAAGGACCAAATCGACGAATTTTATTGAAAGTCAGAAATGCCCATGACATTTCCCCACACGCCCAAACAGAGTGCTATAGCGCATGAAAACTGCGAGAAAAGAAAAAATTAACGAGTTTTAATGAATGCGAGCAATGCCCTTGAAATTGTCCCTTGAACCTGCAAACAATGTATTATAGCTCACAAACACTGTGAGATGGGACAAAATCGACGAGTTTTGATGAATTCTAAAAATGCCTAGCAAATTGTCCCCAGACCGCCAAACAGTGTGCTATAGCTCAGAAACCCGCGAGAAAGGTTCAAATCGACGAGTTTTAATGAATGCCAGCAATGCCCATGAAATTGTCCCCAGACAACCAAACAATGTGCTACAGCTCACGAAAACTGCGACAAAGGACCAAATCGACGAGTTTTATTGAATGCCAAAAATACCCATGAAATTGTCCCAGACCCCAAAACAGTGTGCTACCGCTCACGAAAACCGTGAGTTAGGACCAAATCAATGAGTTTTCATAAATGCCCTTAAATTTTCCCCGGACCACCAAACAATGTACTATAGCTCTCGGAAACTACGAGAAATGACTAAATCGACGAGTTTTAATGAATGTCAGAAATGCCCATGAAATTGTCCCCACCCACCCAAACAGTGGGCTATAGCACACGAAAACTGCAAGATGAGAAAAAAATTCACGTACTTTAATGAATGCGAGAAATTCCCTTGAAATTGTTCCCGGACCCCCCAAACAGTGTACTGTAGCTCACAAAAACTATGAGATAGGACCAAATCGACGAGTTTTAATGAATGCCAGCAATGCCCATGAAATTGTCCCCGGACACCCAAACAATGTGCTGCATCTCACGAAAACTGCGAGAAAGGGCCAAATTGACGAGTTTTGTTGAATGCTAGAAATGCCCATGAAATTGTCCCCGGACCCCAAAACAGTGTGCTATAGCTCACGAAAACCGCGAGTTAGGAACAAATCAACGAGTTTTCGTAAATGCCGGAAATTCCCTTAAATTGTCCCTGGACCCCCAAACAATTTACTATAGCTCACGAAAACTACGAGAAAGGACCCAATCTTCGAGTTTTAATGAATGTCAGAAATTCCCATGAAATTGTCCCCAGACCACCAAACAGTGGGCTATAGCGCACGCAAACTGCAAGATAAGAAAGAATTACCGTACTTTCATGAATGGGAGAAACGCCCTTGAAATTGTTCCCGGACCCCCCCAAACATTGTACTATAGTTCACAAAAACTATGAGATAGGACCAAATCGATGAGTTCTGATTAATCCTAGAAATGCCCAGCAAATTGTCCCCGGACCGCCAAATAGTTTACTATAGCTCACAAAACCCCGAGAAATGTCCTAATCTACGAGTTTTAAGGAGTGCTAGCTATGCTGATGAAATGTATCACGAACCCCCAAACAGCCTACTATAGCTCGTGAAAACTGCGAGAAAGGACCAAATCGAAGAGTTTTAATGGAAGTCATAAATGCCCATGAAATTTTCCCTAGACCCCCAAACAATGTGCTATAGCGCACGAAAACGGCGAGAAAAGAAAAAGTTAACGAGTTTTAATGAATGCGAGCAATGCCCTCGAAATTGTCCCTTGACCCTGCAAACACTGTGAGATTGGACAAAATCGACGAGTTGTGATGAATGCTAAAAATGCCCAGCTAATTGTCCCCGGACCGCCAAACAGTGTGCTATAGCTCAGAAACCTGCAAGAAAGGTTCAAATCGACGAGTTTTAAGGAATGCCAGCAATGCCCATGAAATTGTCCCCAGACAACCAAACAATGTGCTCCAGCTCACGAAAACTGTGACAAAGGACCAAATCGACGAGTTTGATTGAATGCCAAAAATACCCATGAAATTGTCCCCAGACTCCAAAACAGTGTGCTACTGCTCACGAAAACCGCGAGTTAGGATCAAATCAATGAGTTTTCATAAATGCCAGAAAATGCGCTTAAATTTTCCCCGGACCCCCAAACAATGTACTATAGCTCTCGGAACTACGAGAAATGACTAAATCGACGAGTTTTAATGAATGTCAGAAATGCCCATGAAATTGTCCCCACACACCCAAACAGTGGTCTATAGCGCACGAAAACTGCAAGATGAGAAAAAATTCACGTACTTTCATGAATGCGAGAAATTCCCTTGAAATTGTTCCCGAACCCCCCCCCCCCAAACAGTGTACTGTAGCTCACAAAAAATATGAGATAGGACCAAATCGACGAGTTTTAATGAATACCAGCAATGCCCATGAAATTGTCCCCGGACACCCAAACAATGTGCTGCATCTCACAAAAACTGCGAGAAAGGGCCAAATTGACGAGTTTTATTGAATGCCAAAAATGACCATGAAATTGTCCCTGGACCCCAAAACAGTGTGCTACAGCTCACGAAAACCGCGAGTTAGGAACAAATCAACGAGTTTTCATAAATGCCGGAAATGCCCTTAAATTGTCCCTAGAACCCCCAAACAATTTACTATAGCTCACGAAAACTACGAGAAAGGACCAAATCTTTCAGTTTTAATGAATGTCAGAAATTCCCATGAAATTGTCCCCAAACCCCCAAACGGTGGGCTATAGCGCACGCAAACTCCAAGATGAGAAAAAATTACCGTACTTTCATGAATGTGAGAAACGCCCTTGAAATTGTTCCCGGACCCCGCAAACATTGTACTATAGTTCACAAAAACTATGAGATAGGACCAAATCAATGAGTTCTGAATAATCCTAGAAATGCCCATCAAATTGTCCCCGGACCGTCAAACAGTTTGCTATAGCTCACAAAACCCCGAGAAATGTCCTAATCTACGAGTTTTAAGGAATCCTAGAAATGCCGATGAAATTGATCACGAACCCCCAAACAGTCTACTATAGCTCGCACTACTAGGAAAAAGCTTACCCGTGACGCACCAATTCGCTTATCCGTGACGCACCAGGGCGCGTCACGGCTATCACGCCGCGCCTATTGGTTTATCCGTGACGCACCGAGCTGGTGCGTCGCGCCTATTGATACCCGTGACGCACCGTCACGGTGCGCCGCGGATATCGGGAGGCACGTCACGCCTAACTAAGGAGGTGCGCCACGGCTAGGAATATTGGTGCGTCACGGCTAAGTAATGCCTCCACGGCTAAGTTACTGGGTGCGCCACGGGTATGAACTTCTGCGCGTCACGGCTATCCTCCCTGGTGCGTCACGGGTATCCTTTTTGGTGCGTCACGGGTATACTGTGTTGTATTTTTTTGAAATACACGGTACCGTATTTATACAGGTATATACACAGCTCAAATACAGAAAAATATCAGTAAACAAAATGTATCAAAACAGTTCTCTGACTAACAAATGATATATTATAGTTGATCATACTGTTTAATTAGAATTCCGAATAGCTACGTCAAAACAGTTGATTATGAATACAACAAAGTGTTTATCATGGCAAATAGACCTACATCATACGGTTAATCATCGGGACCGATTACATCGATCGATGATGCTTCATCATCGGGACAAGTGACCTATCTAGTCGCCGATAACCTAATCATCTAACTAGGAACCATAGCATGACGAGCGAGGCGACGGCGACAAGAGCGGCTGCAATGGTCTTCATCCACGTGTTGTTCTTCTTCTTCTTATTTTGTTCCTCCTCGAGATGGATGAACCACCTAGCTTCCGCCGCCACTCTTGTGTTGTAGGATTTGTAGGCATTCCCTTTGAACTTGTTCACCTGCTCGAAGCAGTCTTCCCAGTGATCGTAGACTCCTGGAACCCTGCCTCTAAACACCACGTAGCACCTCGGCATCTGTAATGACAAGAAAGAAAAGCAAAAACAATAGTTTTAAACATGTCTACAATAAGTAGTAAGTGGAGAAATATAAAAGGCCATCTGAGTGTGAACCAACTCTTTTAATCATCGGCATTTATACAAAAGATCGAACGAACATAGGACCGGAATAATATAAAAGCAATATAATCAAGCATTGACATAATTGAGCATCAGTTACGAATGGACGACTCATAACCGTAACGATGTGTGCCTCATATTTAGGGTGGACACATACAAGCGGCCGTAGCTGGTGCCGCTGCGCCAAGTGGGATGCACAAGATCGTAACTTTGTGAAAATCACAAGGCGCAACGGACCACCTAGGCCATCTGAGTGTGAACCAACTCTTTTAATCATCGGCATTTACTTATTCAAAAGATCGAACGAACATAGGACCTGAATAATATAAAAGCAAGATAATCAAGCATTGACATAATTGAGCATCAGTTACAGAATGGACGATTCATAACCGTAACGATGTGTGCCTCATATTTAGAGTGGACACATACAAGCGGTCGAAGTGGTGCAGCTGCGCCAAGTGGGATGCACAAGATCCCAACTTTGTGAAAATCACAAGGCGCAGCTGACCACCTCGGCCATCTGAGTGTGAACCAACTCTTTTAATCATCGGCATTTACTTATTCAAAAGATCGAACGACCATCACAAGTAGGACCGCAATAATAAAATGCAAGATAATCAAGCATTGACATAATTGAGCATCAGTTACAGAATGGACGATTCATAACCGTAACGATGTGTGCCTCATATTTAGGGTGGACACATACAAGCGGCCGTAGGCGGTGCCGCTGCGCCAAGTGGGATGCACAAGATCCTAACTTTGTGAAAATCACAAGGCGCAACGGACCGCCTAGGCCATCTGAGTTTGAACCAACTCTTTTAATCATCGGCATTTACTTATTCAAAAGCTCGAACGACCATCACAAGTAAGACCGCAATAATGAAAAGAAAGATAATTAAGCATTAACATAATAAAGCATCTGTCACACGATGGACGATTCATAACCCTAACGATTGAGTTCGACTAATTTCGGAAAATGTAGCAAGCCTTACAATAGTTCTCACTCCTTCTGACTCATCCTCCCAGGGATTACAACGGGACAGCCCTCCTGAGTGATGAAGGGCCTGTCGTCACAGGCAGTTGCTAGGTAGGTATATATGTCGCAGTTCGGCATGTTGAACCGGCAGTAAAATGTCCCACTCCTGTTCACCACTTCATGAACGATTTTCGTGGCAAAGCACTTCTGGATATCATATATCTCTTCTCTAACCTTGTCATCGCCGACCGTCGACAAGCGGGAGGCCCATTGCTGGACTTGACTAGGCAGGGTAAGGAACTGTTGATCCCGTACATACGCCCGCATATGATGGAGGACATAGTATGCGTCTCGGTTACTGCCCGCCGGCTTCTTGACGCACGCGAAAGTCGTCGTGTGGGTGAACACCCGAGCGCCCTGAACGACCTTCCCCCTAGTGATTTTGCCCCCCCTTGCGTGGTAGCCGGTGAGAGCATTATCTAAAACTTTCTTCACGTTGGAGTAGTCTTTCTTCACCGCACTCCCTGAGTCGAGATACGTGGCATGCGAATGACTGATACAAATGCAGATGAGTGTGCATTGTGTATATCTGCGCGGAATAATCCAAACAAAGTGTTGGAAAGGAGCGATGAAAATCTAAAGAAAATCACTTTCGATTCGGCTAATAATATTGACTTACCCGGCAAAGTAAGGCACGAGGATGTAATCCTTGGTCTGGTTCGCCAGCATGAAGTCCCGGAGATATGTCGACGCGACTACCTGGTTCCCAACGCCGCACAACACGTCATGGCGCATGTAGAAGGGGTCCGCTATCGCGATGCCCGGTGTATTATTCCTGATGACTTGCACCGCCAGACTGAGCGAGTATAGGCGGATCATGGAGTAGTGCAGCGGATTGCTATGGAACATATCGAAGATGTCCGAAAACCGCAATACTATTCTATCCGCGCCGGTTGACTCGACGAAGCCCAAGTCCTTTGGCACCATGGCAATGAAAACCGGGTATGATGGATCCTTGGATTCAAGAAGACGCGATTCAAGAAAAAGAATGCTGTCATGCAAACTCCGCATATCCCCACTTGCGGCCTTGAGCTTGCTCTAGCTAAGCATAGGCTGACCAATCACATGCATCTTCGTATGCTTAGATGTAGGTGGGCCGTCCTGAACACGGAGCGGTATCTTAGCAGGCTGGCTCGCGGACTTTGCGGCCTTGGATCTAGGTCCTCTTTTCCGCGGCTTTGGCGCTTTCGGAATGATCTCCTTCTCAATCTCCTCATTAGCCGCCTTACGGATTGTGCTAGGGCTGAAAATAACTCCACCCTTCGCACTTTTCTGAGTCTCGGTGCAGTGGCCGACATCTGGAGGCGTGTCTTCCTGAGAACCGAAGAGACGCTTGCAATTGGATTTATCCGCAGGAGGAGCCTCACCACGAGCCTCCGTGCTATGGTAGGGTTCTTCTGGAGGAGGAGCAACGTAATCTCCGCCATCAAAGTCATCAGCGATGAAATCCATGGCATCAAGATCAACGTCATTCTCCTGGTCTTGTGCCATCTCCATGTCACGGGTAGGCGACGGCGCGGCGACGGTCTTGCCATGGCTCCGCTCCGGAGCTTCTAGAGGGGTTGTCTTCGAGGTGGTGCCTCGCGCCGGTAGTTCTAGAGGCGATGTCCGCGGGGTGGCACCCCTCTTCCCCAGGCGAATCTGGCTCTTCGGCCATTCCATGTTCCAAGGCATGCACTGGAGCAGTGTCAGGGTATCGGGGTCATCTTCTTCTTGGTAGGGTTGAATGGGAGGCAACAAGTCGTCGTAGCCCGCCAGCACCCGAAGCACTCGAACTCTATATACGTCTTCACGCATCGGCCTGTTGTGGAACCTGCGGGTTGACGGTTGAACGATCATACCCACAGCAACATCCTTCAACACGCCGTCCACTTTGTGTAAGAGAGTGCATGGAACGTCGTCGTTCTGCGGAAAACATGCAGGGCGTCAGAGAGGCCAGTCTAAGGCAAAGGAAGATCGACGCTCCAACGCTTAACTATTTACCTGGCTGGCGAGGGCGTCGAGCTCCTCTAGTGGCGAGGGGCCCACGACGACGGCGGGCGTGCTACTGTTCAATGGCGAGGGAGAACCGGCAGCGGGCGTGGAACCGATGGCCAGGCGGCGGTTGTTCGTTGGTGCACGCTCTTCATTCGGCGGAGGACCGCCCACTGTGGGCGTGCAACGGATGGTCAGGCGGGTAGAGGCGGGCGGAGTCACAATTGGCGCCGTGGTGTAGGCGGGCGGAGTCACAAGTGGGTCCGCCATCGTGGCGTTGGCCGGCGAGACTCTGGACAAGTCTCTTGAGTTGCTGCCCTGCACGCTAGGCACGGGCACGGCCCCCTCGACCTCCTTCATTCCATCGAGTAACCACATCGTAGATGGTAGGCAAAACGCTGCCCATTTGTTCTGCCAAAGCTGTTTTGACAATATTAGGAATATCGGCAACTTTGGCCTTGAGGTCTGCAATCTCGCGATCGCGGGCTTCGTCACCTTGGATATCTTCGATGCTCCTCTTTCTATTCCTTCTCACCTCCCTGGGCTCCTTGAAGTACTCTCTGAGCTTCGTCGTCGTGCCCAGGCCACAAACTCGGCCACCTGACGGCCTTTTGTGCTTTTCCTTCCCCTGCGTCACGTTCACCGCCCTATTTAAAGTGTCGTCCACGGGCCGTGCAGCCTCGGCATGGATGACGAGGTTCCACCACTTTCGATTTCTAAGTTCTGCACAATTAGCGTGAACCGTTTAGAATTCCACCAGTACACTATGATGCAATCGACTTGATCGTCGAGAGCAAACTAACTAGGGTGGTGTATTTACTTACCAAGTTGTCATACAACGTCTTCACCTTCTCATCATCGGTAGTATACTCATTAGCTACCGGGTCATATGTAAACCGGGCCCTGATGAAGTTTTTTGTCCGCGGCGAGTACTTTGCGAGAGGGTCAGGGATGCCCTGTTCTGCACGTTTGGCGTCCTCCTTCTCCCAATTGGGAATCGCCGCTCTGTAACCGCCGCATCCCAGTTTGTGGGTACCAATGTTCAACTTCCGCATCCTCTGCCCCCAACCAGAGTTAGCCTTGGCGACTTCGCTCTCGCAAATTAGCTTGAAGTCCCGGAGTTCAGCTTCGGTGATTCTCGGCTCACTCGCTAAAACATCCTGCAAGCTATTTTTGGGGTCCAAGACCTTAACCTTCACCCGGTGTTTCCAGTTGGCCAAGGCGGTGTTCATCTTACCAATGGCGGAATGGTTGACCTTATTCCCCTCCAGATTGTCGTTATTGTACTTAAACGGCTCGTCTGGCGGATGCGGGTACAAGTATCGTCCGTGCAGCTTTCTAAAGAGAATAACCCGATAATGGGCATTCTCTTTTTTCCTTAGATCATTGGTTAAGATCCTGACAGTGTCCGGACAATGCAACCAATCTGGTTGCCGAATCCTTTGACCACCTTCTCGGGCGCGATTGGACACCCAAAGCTATCAATTTCCGTGATCTCTTCACGGTAGGTGCGGAGAGTGTTACATTTCCGTTTTCTCGTTGCCGTCCTCTTCTTGGCTTTGCTACCACCATCTGTCTGACCGCCGGCATCAGTGGTGTCATTTCCGCCGGCGGCGCCACTAGTGGTATCACCGGCGCCACTAGTCGTGGCGTCATCCTCCTCGCCACCGCTAGTGTCTGTGTCAGCCCCGGCATCCGCTGTGGGGTCGTATTGCTCATCTTCTTCGTCGGTGATTTGCCAGAATGGCTTAGAACCGCCGGCCTCGTCGTCGTGTGCCATGTTCTGAAGGGGGAAATTATTGGTTAATCTAAAGGAAACAAAAAATCGACATACTACTCGATCACGGGAAAACGGCTAAGTCCTAAATTCACGGGAAAATTTCGGCATGACCTTTGCTAATTTTCTAACACTAGAGTGCCCGATTTTCGCCGAAACGGAAATTAATCAACATTTCGACGAAAATATGCAACTCATTTGAATTCCCTGCAAAGTTTTAAATGGCTCGATGGCCGGAAAGATTTCCAAATGTGGTACCAACACCAAAAGTGGTACCAGCACCAGCACCAGCACCAACACAACACCACACCAGCACCAACACAAGAAAACCAGCAGCAGAACACCTTCAAAAATCAGCCACAACTCCCTGTGATAGGCAGCAACAGCAGCTAGGAGCAGCAACAGCAGTGCAACAGCAGCTAGAGTACCTATATGATTACATCACTTGTAGCAGCAATATATCACAGTATCTTCTTAACCAAATGTGTTGGTAATATAACACATCTACAACATTTCACTATGTTCTGAAGCAAATGTGTTGGTAATATAACACATCTACAACATTTCACTATCTTCTGAACTAAAAAACAGAGCAAGATTTCTCAAAAAAGAAAAGAAAAACAGAGCAAGCTAAATTCCAAAGCATACAACCGCTTGTCTATTAATTTCCATGTACGGATTGCCAAGAATACATCGTATCATATCATGGGCCGGCTCCAAGTCCAACCGTAGGATAACATGACAGCCATGTGTACTGAAGAATAATGACTCTGGAGTGTGGTGGTTCTACTGACCAAGACCAAGCCGCTTATCAAATCGAAGCACCCAGATTAGACATCAATTGCATGCAAGTGCATTCATCAATCTCGTTGTCACACGTTCAGTTATCTGAAGGTTGTTGTGGACTGATCAAAACTGACTACTCATGGCTGATCAAAACTGTTGGCTTTTATAGGTGATGATCCAGAGCGATGGTGATAGTGAAAGCTAGGCTCAAGTGTTGGAAGCAGAGTGTTTCTCTTGCGGGAATTTGCTCGAGCACATAGCTGGCTCTGGGAAGAGGGGGGAGCCGCTGGCCACAGGGAACACGGCGAGGACACAGGGAGTCCGTCTGCATCGAGGGAGAAGAAGAGACTTACCCTGTAGGTGGAAGGCGTCGAGCGGGTCAATGCAGATGGCCGGCGGCGCGGCGCTCCTCCTCCCTCGATGCAGACAGGCGGCGCGGTGCTCCTCCTCCTCCCTCGCTGCTCCTCCTCCTCCCTCGATGCAGACGGGCGGCAGACGGCGCGGTGCTCCTCCTCCCTCGATGCAGACGGGCTTTAGACGGCGCGGTGCTCCTCCTCCTCGATGCAGACGGCGCGGTGCTCCTCCTCCTCCCTCGATGCAGACGGGCTAGGTGGAGTCTACGGTGGTGCGTGAGGCTGGTGTGCTGTGGACGATGGTGGAGTCTACGGTGGAGAGCGACGGCGGCGGTGGAGACTGGAGGAAGCGAGGGAATGGGCCGGGAGAAGGAAGGGGAACGGGGAGAAGAAGGGGAACGGCCGGGCGCCCTCCTCGATCTATATCAGCTATACCCGTGACGCACCGCAGCTAGGCGCGCCGCGGATTAGATAGCCGTGACGCACGTCTGGATAGTGCGCCGCGCATTATATAGCCGCGACGCACGTCTGGATGGTGCGCCGCACATCAGATAGCCGCGACGGGCATCACTGCCGTGCGCCACGCCTATTCGCATAATATGTTCAAAATGTTATGTTGCCTATTAATATCACAACTGCTTCGTTAGCCCAGTGGTTGATACTGTGATGTGCCCCAGCACCCGGGTTCAAATCCCCCACACCCAATTTTTTTGGAAGTTTTGGAAAACACAATATAAATCAACATAAACACAATATAAATCAACATAAATTCATATAAATCAATATAACTTTCAAAATAAAATCTCAATTCATGTGTTGACTAATTTAAACACCACATCTTAGTGCATACATATAAAATACATCATCATACATTGTCATCACTGCCTCGAATGCATGCAAACACACGACACATATATCGTTGTTCTTAGAGTTAGCGTTTTACAATTTTCTTTCCCTTTTTTGTCGCGGTTGAGTAATTCAGTCCCGGAACACCGTGACTTCTTCGGTGGAATGGGCGACCTGTAGGTAGCGTTGTCCTGCTTCTTCTTGTTGTGTATTTCGTTCCATCGTCATTGTCATCTTCCATTTTCGGGTCGCCGTACTGGTCAAAGTCTTGCTCGTTGGCTACTCCATCCATTCCGATGATGTTTCTTTTGCCTCTCCGCATGTCGGGGGGTTACCCCCGAGTAGGGTAAAGGCAAGTGGTAAAGGCGACTAACAGAAGAGAGGTTTGGTCGAGTAGCCGACTACCTAGTACTTGCTACCCGGTCGACTGCTACTCGGTCTCACCTCAAGATGACCGAAAGGAGATAACAATCAAGTTCTGTCCATTCGAGTAGAAGAGTTGGCCCGAGTAAAATTGGCGGGAACCTACTCGGGCCAGAAAGTCAAAGGAGCCGTTCTGACACAGGATCCCGCGTATCCTGAGTCCGTACTTGGTACTGTTCGAACTACTGTTCATCTGGGACCGGCCTGCCTGACAGTGACAGCATGGAAGCAGGCGGTGGCAGGATAAGGGGGGCCTACTCTGCGTTTGGCACAGTGATACCAGTCTGTCCCCTTGGTTTTGCCCAACGACTTTACAGAAGCAGCCAAGATTAGGAACCAAAGCTGTCAGCGGGAACTCGGAAGAAGGAAGATGTGCACACTATGTCGACACTTGTCTAGGTTTGGACGTATCCGGCTGGGCACCATGTATATAAGGTGCTCCGCCGCCTCCTGCGCGAGGCACCCCAGAATCGCACACCAGAAACCCTAAGTCCTTGACCTAGTTCTTCACGTAGAGAGGAGAGCAGCTACTCGGTCGCAATATTCTTTGTACTGTGGCTACTCGGAGAGACATCATAATACATACAGAAAGGAAGGAGTAGGGGTTTTACCTCCTCACGAGGGACCTGAACCTGGGTAGATCGTGTTGTTTGCAGTGTGTTGTTCTTACCTCACGCGGCTAGTCGTCGCGTGATCCCTCTCCGAGCACCTCCAGCGTCCTTCGTCCCCACATCTTTAGCCATCCCATGGCATCTGCCGTGACACCACCACGACAGTTGGCGCCCACCGTGGGGCAACCAGCGGCGCTGGCTGGAGTTTCTGTTCGGACGGGATCTTCTTCAGCGGAGCGCGTGGTCTCTGGCCTTGTCCACAGATTCGGCTCCTTCGACTTCGTCACTGACAACGCCGGCGACTTCGGTGGCAAGGCCATGCCGGAGGGCGGCACGGTGATCTCCTTCGGCTCTCATCTCGTCTACGTCGCCACCGTCATCGACCACGTGTACCCTGAGCCGGTGCACGACGCGGAGGATCCTCCCGCGGTGATCGCTGCCCGCGGAAGGCCCGCGCACCATTCTGGGTGCTGTGCTGAGGTGATGGTGACTGGCTTGGCGGCGGGCGCCGGCACGGGTGCTGGTGGCGCCGCGACCGTCGTTGAGGATCTTGCTGCACCGGCTGCTGGTGGCAGGACTCACCGGCCCTACGAGAAGGAGTGCAACTTGCCTCCTTCCACTTCTACGGTTATTCCCGCGTCGGCTACGCGACCCAGCATGCCGACTCCCACCGACATCGAGCTCCTAGCCATGAGGGAGCAGCTCGAACGGCAGCGCCAGGAGCTGCTTGCCGAGCAGGCGGAGTTGGATAAGATCAGGCTTGAGCTGAGTCTAGACCAGCTCGAGTACAACAAGGCTCACGGCTTCACGCCCGTCACCAGGAAGGCTAGCAGAGTAGGCGCCACGCGGCGTAACTTGGGTGCCGAGATGGCAACCGTTGCTGAGGTCCCTGCTCAGTCCGCCACCGCAAACACTTCCAACAGGCCAAGGTACAGTACGCCCGCCAAGACACTCAGAGCTGCGGAGGCCGTGGCCGCCGAGTTGCCGCGTCTCGATGGTGAGGCGAAGGCTAGGCAGCAGGAAAGACTTAACGAGTTGGTGCTGGAAGCAGCCAGGCAGAATGAGGAGTTCCGGAAGGCCAACCCGGGTGCTGGGGGTGGGGTGGTTCATCTTGCCGGCGTCGCTAGGTCTAACGATCAAGCCTCGTCTCCGCACCCCAGCCGCGAGAAGAGCCGCAGCGGACGTACAGGCAGAGATAGGCAACTGCAGGTGTACGACCCGACTGTTGCCGCGAAACAGCCCGCTGTGCCGCAGCAGTCCGGTCAGGAACACAACGCTGCAGGAGCAGGCTTTCATGCCCATAAAGCTCAAAGCCAAGCCCGAGATGGAGAGCGTCTAGGCCCTTCTCGACGTCCTGCAGCTCAGCCTACTCGGCAGAGGCAGCAGCCGCGCGCAGTGGCGCCAGTCGCCAACCCGGTGGAGCAGCCTGCAGCTGTGCAGGTGGACAGATATGATGATGGCTACTCGGCCATGGAGATGGCTGGCTATGATATTTATGACCGTGTTGGCGAGCGCGTGTTGGCGCCTGGAGATGCGAGGCATCAGCTGGACAGGATCAACTTGTCGGCGCGGCTTGAGAGCACGGGTCCTCCTGGCCTCGAGTGCTTTGGCCCGCGCATCATGAACGAGCCGTCCGTGAAGAACTTCCAGCTTGCAAGGGGCACCAAGAGCTACAATGGCAGCACCAAGCCTGAAGATTGGCTCAATGGTTATGTCACCGCGGTCCATATCGCAAATGGCAACAGAAGATGGGCTGTGCGCTATGTTCTGCAGATGCTAGAGGGTCCAGCCTGCACTTGGCTCAACAACTTGCCCAAGAACAGCATCAATTGCTGGCTGGACTTCTCGGATGCCTTCATCAGCAACTTCACCAGCACATACAAGAGACCGAATAGGCCACAGCAGCTGTCCGCTTGCAGGCAGCGAGAAGACGAGACAGACCGAGAGTATCTTACTCGGTGGAGTACATTGAGGAACACATGTGAAGGTGTGAATGAGGCACAGGCCATTACTTGGTTTGCGCAGGGATGCAGACATGGCAGTATGTTGTGGCAGAGGTTGCAGAGGGAGATGCCAAACACTCTGGCGGAGACCATCAAGATTGCGGATCAGTACGCACTCGGTGATCCTACTCAGCCACTGATGGACTCCTCTGAGCCGAGAAGAAACTTTGGCAACAGCAAGCGCAACGAGTTCCACAACAAGCGCCGAGTAGATACTCGGTATGATCCCGAAGAGGTGAATGCAGTGACTGTTGGAGCTGGTGGCAGCCAGAGGCAGAAACCTGCTGGAGCCTACGGGCAGAACCAGAACCAGGGCCAAGGCAACAAGAAGCCATTTCGCACCTCTCAGTCGGGTAGCGGGAACTCCGAGCAGCCGAAGAAGTTTGTCTTCGATGACATGAAGGATGGCCCATGCAGTTTTCACACTCACCACCCCTCGAGGCCTGCAAACCATACTACTCGGCAATGCGAATGGTGGGATGCGATAAAGAGTGATGGCTTGCCTCCTCCTCCTCCCCTGCCAGCCGCCAATGCTAGTGTGCAGCCTACTCGCGCACCCGCAGCTCGGCCGCCGGTGTACCCGAGAAGAGAGAATGTGAACCAGGTGGCTTTAGGAGCCAACCGCAACTTCAACAACGAGAGCTACCGCAACAACAACAACAACTACAACCGCAACAACAACAACAGAGGCAACAACAACAACTACCAGGGCAACAACAACAACAACAACAATGGGGGCGGAGGCTCCAATCAGTACCAAGAGCACCACGAGAGCTACATGATCTTCACTTATGAGCCAGTCGACAAGCAATCACAGCACAGGCGTGCCATGGAGGTCAATGCAGTGATTCCGGCTGTCCCTCACTACATGTGCTGGTGCGACCAGGAGATCAGGTGGTCCCGAGTAGATCATCCCAAGGTGATGCCCAACCCGGGTACTTACGCCTTGGTGCTGGATCCTACCTTCCTGGGTCCCGAGAAGAATGTGAGGTTCAGCAAGGTGCTAATCGACAACGGCAGCAGCATCAACATTGTGTACAAAGACACACTCGAGAAGCTTGGCATGGCCGAGAACACGATGCTGCCCAGCAAGACCACCTTCCATGGAATTGTGCCTGGGATCTCATGCAACCCGATTGGCCGAGTATGGATAGATGTGCTATTCGGTACCCGGGAGAACTGTCGCACAGAGCGTCTGCAGTTTGAGGTGGTTGATCATCAGAGCCCCTACCATGCTCTACTCGGCAGGCCTGCTCTGAGCAAGTTCATGGCTTCTACACATGTTGCATACCTGAAGATGAAGATCCCTGGCCCCAATGGCATAATCACTATCGCTGGCGATTACAAGAAGTCCATAGAGTGTGCCTCAGCTAGCTCCAAGCTGGCAGAGTCGATGGTAATTGAGGCTAAGAAGAAGAAGATGTACGAGGTGGTGGCCATGGCTCAGTCCGCACAAGCTGGTGCACAAGGTGTGCCGAGTACCCAGCAAGGTACTGCTTTCCAGGCTGCCAAGGAGACGAAGAAGATCCAGGTCGACCCCGAGTTCATCGACCGCGTAGCCATCATTGGCTCCGGGTTGGAGGAGAAATAGGAAAGCGAGCTCATCCACTTCCTCCGTGAGAATCGGGATGTATTCGCCTGGACCAATGAAGATTTACCAGGAGTCCCGAGGGAGTTGGTTGAGCACTCTTTGCATGTGCGTCCTGACGCCAAGCCCGTGAAGCAGGCTATGCGCCGTTTCGGAGATGAGAGAAGGAAGGCCATTGGTGATCAGATCACCAAGCTGCTGATAAGTAACTTCATCATGGAGGTGCTGCATCCGGATTGGCTAGCCAACCCGGTCATGGTCGAGAAGAAGAAGGAGGATCCAAAGGCTGCTACCGCATGGCGTATGTGCGTCGACTACACCGACTTGAACAAGGCATGCCCCAAGGATCCTTTCCCGCTACCTCGCATCGATCAGGTGATCGATTCCACTGCTGGTTGTGAACTGCTGTCTTTCATAGATGCCTACTCTGGTTTCCACCAGATTGCACTCAACCCTGCTGATCAAATAAAGACTGCTTTCATTACCCCGTACGGGGCTTATTGCTATCGTGTCATGTGTTTTGGCTTGAGGAATGCGGGTGCAACCTATCAGAGATGCATGCAGAAATGCTTGCACGACCAACTCGGCAAGAATGTGCAGGTGTAGATGACATTGTCATCAAAACGAATAAAACACATACTCTGCTTGCCGACCTGGAGGAAACCTTTGCTAACCTGCGCAAGTACAAAATGAAACTAAATCCGAGTAAGTGCACCTTTGGTGTACCGGCTGGAAAGCTACTCGGTTTTCTAGTTTCTAGTCGGGGCATTGAAGTCAATCCTTCAAAGATAAAAGCTATTGAGAGCATGTCTTTGCCGAGATCACTGAAAGATGTGCAGAAGTTCACAGGTTGCTTGGCATCTCTGAGCCGTGTTTTGGGCCGAATGGGCGAGAAGGCCCTGCCTCTATACCAGCTGATGAAGAAAAGTGACAAGTTTGTCTGGACTCCGCAAGCGGACGTGGCATTCAACGAGCTGAAGGCAATGCTGGGTAGCGCTCCCATCTTGGCTAGTCCGCTACCCAAAGAGCCAATGCTGTTGTATATTGCTGCGACCAACCGAGTAGTCAGCGTGGTAATAGTGGTGGAGCGAGAAGAAGAAGGCAAGAGCGTGCAGCGTCCAGTATACTATCTCAGTGAGGTGCTATCTAGCTCCAAGCAGAACTACCCGCATTACCAGAAGATGACCTATGGTGTGTACCTGGGCGCCGGGAAGCTGAAACATTATTTCCAGGAGCACCCTATCACTGTCGTGAGTTCTGCTCCCATCTCGGATATCATGGGCAACAAGGAGGCGAGTGGCAGAGTAGCCAAGTGGGCGATCGAGCTAGCTGCGTACGCTCCCGCGTATGCGAGAAGAGAAGCTATCAAGTCACAGATCCTGGCGGAATTTCTTGTGGACTGGGCCGAGGTGCAGTATGAACCTCCCGCTCCAGTTTCCAACTATTGGAGGATGCATTTTGATGGCTCGAAGGTGAAGGAAGGCCTTGGTGCTGGTGTCGTGCTTACGTCACCCAAGCGAGATCAACTCAAGTATGTGCTGCAGATTCATTTCAAGGCGTCCAACAATGTTGCAGAGTATGAGGCAGTGGTACATGGCTTGCGAGTAGCCAAGGAGGTTGGAGTGCAGCGCATCATATGCTATGGAGATTCGGATCTGGTGGTGCAGCAAGTCTCGGGCACTTGGGATGCTCTGGATGCCAACATGGCGTCATATCGCTTCCTGGTGCAGTCTATGACTGGATTCTTCGAAGGCTGTGAGTTCGAGCACATCCACCGAGCAGAGAATGAAGCGGCAGACGAGCTATCCAAGTCGGGATCTTCTCGGCAGTCCATCCCGGCAGGGATTGCCTTGGAGCATTTGAGGAAGCCATCCATCAAGCCTTCCCCCAACTCGGAATCCATTTTCGTTCCTTCTCTGCCAAGTGAGGAATCTGATCCCATGGACATTGACTGGGAGAATTCTACAGGAGACCCGGGGACTGCCACTCCTTACTCGGGGACTACCACTCCTTACCCGGGGACTGCCACTCCTTACTCGGGGACTGCCATTCCTTACCCGGGGACTGCCATTCCTTACCCGGGGACTGTCACTCTTTACTCGGGGACTGCTGCCCCTAACCCGGAGGCTGTCGAATTCATTGAGGAGGTTCTCGCCAACCGATCTGGGCTACAAAGAAGCGCTCCTAATCCTCCTGAGCAACCACAAGTGCCTGTCCCAATGGAATTGGACGAACCAGTGTTTCCCACGCGGGAGACACCGAGTTGGGCTATGCCCATATTATCCTTTCTAAGGGACGGCACCTTGCCAGAAGATGAAGTTACTGCAAGGCAGATTCAGAGAAGATCCAAGGGCTACACCATAGTCAGAGATGTACTGCACAAGAGGAGTGCCACAGGCGTGCTGCAACGTTGTGTGGACCCAGCAGAAGGAGAAGAGATCCTGGTAGAGATACATCAAGGAGAATGCGGGCACCACGCCTCTTCTCGGGCATTGGTCAAGAAAGCTTTTCGGCATGGCTTCTACTGGCTCACTGCTCTGCAGCAAGCTGAAGATATTGTGAGGAAGTGCAATGGCTGCCAAATGTTCGCAAGTAAGATTCACACGCCTGCTTTCGAGTTGAAAACAATTCCTATCACATGGCCGTTTGCTGTTTGGTGCTTGGATATGGTTGGCCCCTTCAAGCCGGCTAAAGGCAACATGACACATATCTTGGTCATGGTGGATAAATTCACCAAGTGGATTGAGGTGAAGCCTATTCGGAAGTGCGATGGGGTCACAGCTGTGAGATTCGTGAAGGATGTGATCATGAGATATGGCTACCCGCACAACATCATCACCGACAACGGCACCAATTTCGCAGAGGGGGCAATGGTGCGGTTCTGCAGAGATAAGCACATCCGACTAGACGTTGCGTCAGTCGTGCACCCTGCCTCCAATGGGCAAGTTGAGAGAGCAAATGGTATGGTACTGGCAGGCATAAAGCCAAGGCTGATTGAGCCGCTGCTGAAAACACCTGGGTGTTGGCTAGAAGAGTTGCCAGCGGTGTTGTGGAGTCTAAGGACTACCCCTAACCGGTCAACCGGCTACACGCCATTTTCTTGGTATACGGGGCTGAGGCCGTGTTGCCAATAGACTTAGAGCATGACCCCCGAGTAACCCTCTACACTGAGGTGGAGGCGAGAGAAGCTCGAGAAGACGACGTTGACCTGCTTGAAGAAGCAAGAGAGCTGACTCTGTCACGTTCGGCTATCTACCAGCAAAACCTGCGGCGTTATCATAGCCGAAAGGTGAACCCAAGGGTTTTCCGAGAAGGAGACATGGTCCTTAGGCTTGTGCAGCGCACAGCCGGGATGCACAAGTTGTCTCCTCCATGGGAAGGGCCTTTCATTGTGAGCAAAGCGCTGCACAATGATGCGTACTACCTTGTAGATGTGCGCCCATCACAGGCGAACAGGGCAGATAAAGTTGGAGAGGAAACCAAGCGCCCTTGGAATGTAGCTCTACTCCGTCGTTTTCATTCGTGAGCAAAGATGTGTATGTATCCTCTTATCCGAGTTGAAATTCTACTCTGCAATCTGAAATTGTTCTCGGGGACTGCCCTCGTCCAAAATTGCTCCAAGTGTTTTTACTCGGCTTTACCTTTTGCCTATTCGGTTGCTCTACTTCAAAATTCAAAGGTACATTGAGTACTGTGTTTAAACCTATATGCCAACTCTTCGACTTTGCTGCTGTCCGAAACCCGGCTTCATGGCAAGCAAGAGAACAAGCAAAAGGTCCATGAGCACAAGAAAAATTACTGAGGAAAGGAAGAGTGCAGGAACCGAGTAGGGTGTTTTTATTACTGTTCTGTGACTTGTCTTTTCGGCTAAGTGGTGGGCTGCGTTACTATGATTGTTTCTAAGCGGCTAAGTATTTGCAGCTCTACTCTTTAACTCTTGTGACTCGAATACCAAAAAAGCAACAAGTTGCGGGTAGAGCTGAGACGAAAAGGGACAGTGAATAAGAAATGCAACTCGGGGACTCGCATGATAACGCAACTCGGCATCCAGCCCAGGTTGAACAAATTGATTAAGTTGAAAATAACAGAGTGGGAATAAAATTGAGTAGCAACGGAATAAAATAGTCTGATACATTTGCTCCCGGCATCCCGGGGATCTGATAAGTGTTTGAGTAAAAAGCTTGCAGGATAAAATCATGTTGAAGAGGCGGTGTTGTCGGTGCTGGCCTGGGCTGCTTCATTTTCGGTGGCGGTCTTGTTCGCCTCCGCCTCCGAGCCGGCAGCGACTGTCTTCGCGGCTTCCTCCTCGGCGCTTGTGTTGGTCGCATCCGCTTCCGAGTGGACGGTGGCGGACTGCTCCATCTCGGCGTCGTGCTCGGTGGCTGCCTGTTCCGAGGTGGCCGTGGCCACCGAAACCGGCCCCTTTGCCAAGGATGAACCAGAGGCTTGGCCGGGAAGGCGTACCGTGTCGTCGAGGGCGGCTCCTGATGAAGTGCCGAACTCGAGGGCAGCTGTGTCGATTTCCTCGATCTCTTCCTCGCTACTCGCGACGACAGTAGCCTTCCCTTTCCCGGCCTTGCTCCTGGGTGAATCAAAGAAGCCCGACTCCAGCTCGGAGTCCGTCTCTTCATCTGCGTCCTCGTCCTCCTCCAACTCGGTGTCGGGTTCGATGAGGCCGTCGATGAAGGTGGCCGTATCCGCGCACTCAGCAACCTCATACGCAATCAGTTTGCACGTGGTCACGCAGCTAGGATCCATCTCCCACTTGGAATTGGCGCGCTTCCCGCGGATGACCTGCATGTTCAGATTCTCGTACCAGGAGGCGACGCAGAGCAGCATCAGATCAGCGCCTGCCCGAGCTCCCGAGGCGCGCCATTTCTTCAATTCGGCCTTCACATTTCGCAGCTTCAGAGCAAGGCCACCAATGGTTGTTGGCGCGGGATCTTCAGGCCAGAATAGCTTGTGGAGCTCGAAGCCGACATGCACCAGGTCGGTGCCCACGCCGGCTAGGCGTTCGAGATGCCCTCGCATCACCAGCAGGCTGTCCTCGATCTCGGCTCTGGTGTCCGCAGCCTCGCCCTTCTCAGCACGAGCTGCTTGGGCCTTGGCCAAAGCAGGGGCGCAAGCGGACACGATGTCAGGAAAGATTTCTGCAAGAAGCAAGCGACAAGTTCAGTAACAGAATCAGAGAAGAGGTATGACCGAGAAGAAGAGATGCAGAAAGGAAAGAACTTACTGTTCAGCTCGTGGCGCAGCTGCTGCAGCTGGATCTTCCATGTTTCTTCATTGGACACGTGCTTCTCCTCAAGCAAGCGGAGCCCATCCAGCTGAGAAAAGAGCCCAACATTGGCTTTTTTCAGCACCTCGCACTCCTTCTCGAGGGTTTTCATCTTGGCGTTGAAGGTTGTCTCGGCTTTTGCCTTCTCGGCGATGGCTCTGTCCCTCTCGTCACCAAGCTTGACAGCATCCTGGAGTGCCTTCTGCAGCTGGAGTTGCAGCGTCTCCATCTTGGTAGTGTGTGCACTCTGCAGAGCTGCAGATTGGCTTACTAGTCGCACCTCCACTTCAGCAGGTTTGAGGCAATCTTGATGCTCTAAAACACACTTCTTATAATCTTCTGAAAAGAGCAAAGCGCGGTTAGCAGAGAAGCGAAAGGAAGAAACAGATACAAGGGCAAACCGACTAGACGGAGGTTTACCTTCAAGCTTCTTGATGGTGGTCTCGGCATTCGCAACAAAGGCACGGAAGTTCTCGTGTTCGTCAACCAAGGCCTTCAGTTTCCCTGCAGAGTAGAGATGGTTAACGCAAAAAGCAATAGCGGGCGTAAACAAAAAACGCAAGAACCGCGTAAGCGAGAAGCGCACCTTCCACCTCGGACAGCCTCATGGTTGTCGCACCCTGATTTCTAGGGGATACTCACCGTACGAACTGGATAGCAGATGCTTGGATTATGGGGCATAACTGCTCCCACGTCCCAGCTTCCTGGTAGGCCTGCGCTTATGCGCGACAACACAAGCCTGCTATTCCATCGTCGATGTAAACTATCCACTAGAGATCAAAGGCACTTCCGTCGACGTACTTCAAACCATACACACATGGTACGTCAACGGCGTTGAACAACTGATATCACAACAGATCTCTACGACACAAAAGATTGAAATAAGTTGCAAATAGCTCTCATTAGAGCAGAGATAGCAAATACAATCATTCAGAGGGCACCTGCCCCAACAATACATCATTACCATACAGCGGAAGCATTCAACATGTCTGAGTACAGACAAGAACCAAATAGGCCTAAGAGGCCGGGAACAAACAGACGGAGCCCATCCACGAAGTCTCGGATCCTGCCCGGGTCCGCTATCTACTCGTCAGCAGTCTCGTCATACTCCACGTAGTAGCCACCATGTAGATCCTCGGAAACGTAGGTCTGCGGAAACCACAGCCCCAAAGGGGTCAGTACATAAACGTACTGGCAAGCAAGACTCACAGTTCACCAAAATGTAACCCGTCAACACCAAGCACAGATGCCTTGGGTTCAACGGAAGAAAGGGGATATAAAAGATGCTGCAACTGGCTGCGCTAATCAACTACAGAGATTCTACCACTTCCGGCTAACAGAAAGGAGATAAGATCGAGGATTGTAACCAACTGAAAGATAACTTCAAACAAACCCATCCTGGATCTCGCCCCTTATCCAAAGAAGCAATCCAAGGATAACTCACACAGTTGTAATAAAGGTGAATCAAGTTATTGTGTCATCAACCTATTACTAGTCAAGTTATTAATCATTGGATGTAACATGTTTGATCATTATGTTTAAGTTGTCCTGAGTACTTGTTAGCCAGTACTTTCACCAAGTAATCCATAACCGCGGAAAACACGGCTTCTCGAGAAGATTATCCCTGCAGGGTTGCACCAATTTGGCCGTACACGCATGAATAACCCGCCAGATGGAAATGCCCTTCCACCAAGCGGGGCACTCAACACAACTCGACTCTTCTTCGCATCAAGCCCAAAGAACCTTGGGCGCACGGCTAATCGAGCCCCGAAGAAAAGGGACCCTCATAGCACTCTAAGACCGTGTCCCCCTATATGCTGACTACGAAAGTTCCACCCGGGTACCAAGGGTTCGCAAGATCATGCATGCAGCAAATGGAAAACCCGAACTAAATGAGGCGATTTGGACGAGATGCGAATCAAGTCAAATTGAGGGGGGCGCCCATACTCGCTTCCCACATGCGGTTAGTGCGCTCATCATGGATCAGTAGACAAGACCCTTTTCCTATTAGGGTCGACACTAGCAGGCCTCAAAACCACAAAGGGCCTCCTGCCGGTGCCTTATCATCAAATTTATTATTAATAGTAACATTAGCATGGTTGATTGATTAAACATCGAGCCCCCCAGAACATAAAAGAGTAGTAACAGAAAGTAACGGGTAACAGACTCGTGCAAAACAGCCTAAGCATGCTAGTAAGACACTGGCTCAACCAAGGGGTGATAGGAGTGGAGGTGAGGCAATATCAGGGTTAAGGGATTCATGTGATGGGTTCGTAACAGAAACAACAACTACTAAGGCTAGCAGAAAAGAACAACGGAAAGTATCGGTAATCAATGTTGAAAGGAACACGATGGTTCATGTGAGTGATAACTTGCCTGCAAAACCCAGTAGCCTGGTACTGAGCTAACTCCTTAGAAGGGGTGTCGTAAGGATCGTCGGTCTCAACGTCGTCGTATATCCGGGAAGAAGCAAACAAACAAGGCAGAAAGATAAACAATCAATAACATGGCATAGTGCACAAACAATGGGATGATGCATGTCAATTTAATTGATGCATAGAAATAAACTAGTTGACAAGATAACAACATGATTAAATGGACCCACATGCAATTGGATTGCATATGAAAAACCCATGAATTATGGTTGAATTAATTGTTTTACAACTAACCAACTTGTGTAGGTGAATTAGCATGATGCATGGATGAGGAAAACAACAAAATAACAACAATAGAACCAAATGGAAAATAAGGTTTAACAAGTTTAGGATTTTATTTATCAAGTTAAGAAATTTTGGTTACTTAAAGGTGTCACTCAAGGATTTGTTGTTTTCACCACTTTTAAATTGTTCAAAATAGATAACAAAGTTTATATTTGATAAGAACACACAATTTTGGTGGATTACATGTTTCACTTGTTGAAAAAGGATTTCAAATAAATTATTTATGAATTAAACAAGTTTAAGCAAGAATTAAATGAATTTAATTCAAACATGAACTTATTTGAATTTTTATTTGTTCAAAGCATTAAACCAAATTCATATTTGAAAAGATTATACTTTTATGGTTTGAAAACATATTTTATATGTCCCAAAAGAATTTGTTTTGATCAAGTTATGAATTTAGCAATATTAAATGATTTAAACAAGGTTTAAATCATTTAACCAATTTTAATTATTCAAAACATGAAACAAATTTTATATTTGGAAAGAGGGTTTAATTTTGCATGGAAAACATATTTCATTTGTGGAAATTGGAATTTTTATGAACAAGTTATGAATTTTGCAAGTTTAAGTGAATTTGACAAGTTTTCAAATTTTGCACCAATTTAAAATGTTCAAAACAGTAAAAAAAATTATATTTGGATAGAAAATTTAATTTGGGACAGAAAACATATTTAAAAAGTGAAAATTGGAGTTAAAATGAAATAGTTATGCAATTTACAATTTTAGGGTGCAATCTGCCATTTTAATTCATCTAGGGACTTAGGAAATATTTTTACAGGGGTCTAGATTAATTACCAGGGGCCTATTGGTGATTACTGACAAGTTCTGTGACCAAACACATGGAGAAAAAAAAGATTTGGTTAAGATGAGGGAGGGGGGATTCGATCCCCTCACCTCCTGCTGCGACAAGGTGCAGGTAACCAGTGGGGTGTTGTTGTGCTGTTGTAACAGAAGGGGGGCAGCGGGGGTTAAGGCTTCAGGTGCGGGCGTTGTTAACTGAATCAAGATTCAGAACAACAGGAGCAGCAGACGCTGTCTAACAGAACCAAAAAAAAAGCAGAATTTCTCGCCAAGGTTGGGGATTGAACTCGGGATCCTTCGGTGCAACCCAGGGAACAAGGCCACTGCACCACTGCTCAACTAGTGATGGCATACGGTGCGTACAGGGGATCAACTGTGTGCCCGCTCCGAAACTGAAATCGAGATTCAGACTTCAGGTTCCGATGTAACAACAAACAGGAGATCGGTAGTCGTTTCGCTGGATCATGGCGCGTGATCGATGGTCGAGGTGAGGCCATGCTTGTGTGCAGAGTGGAGCATGGGAGGGAAAGAGGAAGGATGGCGACGGAGTGACGCTCACGGTTGCAACCTGGAGTTTCTTCTCGGCGTCCATGGCGGACAGCACCACAACAGAGAAGAAACGGAGCAGGAGGGGAAGGGAGAGGTGTCCAGCGGGGTAGCTCACCTCGGGGAAGGTTGACGGCGCGACGGTGCGGTTCCATTTCCGCCAACGGCAGCTTCGAGGCGGCTGTGGCGATGGGGGCGGTGGAGGTACTGACGGCCAAGGGGTGGGGCGGTGCAGGTTTTTCAGAAACAACAGTAGAAGTTCAGAGAGAGGGAAGCTGGCGGCGATGGGGAAGGAGGGGGCTCTAGGGTTAGGCTAGCTAGGGCAAGCAGGAGGGAGAGGCTTTATGGAGGGAGAGGAGGTAGTACGGCAAGCATCCAGGAGGGGAGGAAGAAGATCGTGTGGTGTTTGAGGCAGTCGTACAGGGGGAGGAGGAAGACGACAAGGGGTGGAAGGGGTACTGGGCCAGAAATTTAGGTGGGCTAGGGGAGAAGAGTTGGGCCTCTCTCCTCTCTTGTGCTGTTTTTAATATTTCTGTTCAATTTTTTTTTTTTTTTGCTAAAAATAGAATTGGAAGAAATAGATGGGATTTTGGATTTGGAAAATTTTGGGAAAATTTGGGTGGGTTAAAATGGTCAACAGCAACCACTTTGCAACTTTGAATTTTCAAAATTCTCAAATAACTTGATGTTTGTATTTAACTCAAAGTTGGATGATTTTATATTAATTGAACCTTAATGAAAGCAAACCTTTTAATAGGGTGAACCCTATGTTTAATTTGATTAAGTGATTATAATTGTTTGGTGATTTTCATATATTCAAGTTGGGTGCTTTTTGGTAGTTTGTCTTGAATTGGAAAACAATTGGAATTAATTAAAAAGCACCATTTTATTAGATGAAACATTATGGAATAAATGGAAACAAAAGATTGATTTGTTTTGCAATTTTTATAACTTTCAACAAGGATTGGTGTTTGGAAGAAGAAATCATAACTGAATTTGAAAAGGGTTTGATTATTGGATGCATTTTTATAGAAACAAAACAACAGTTTTGAAATCACACTTTAATGGAAACAAACAATTGTTTTATTTTGAAATATCTTTTTTAGAAATTGTAACATCACAAGGATGAAACAAAAGGTTTAAAATTTGGTTTGAAATTCAAATAGAAAACAAAGGAAAACAAATGAAAACAGTTGGAAAACAAATGAAAACAGAGGAAAACAAAAGGAAAACAAACAAAACAATTGCAATCAACATGATGCCATGATGCAAAACATAAAATAACAGAAAGCAAACATTCTAAAGGCTTATTTTTCAGACTTGGGATGTTACAAAACGCCCCCCCTTGAAGGAATCGCGCCCCGAGATTCCTACTGAGAAAAGAAAAGGTCCGGATACTTCTTGGGAAGATCTTCTTGAGCTGTGACACGTGAAACACATCGTGCACCTTGGATAGTCTGTCTGGAAGTTCAAAACGATAGGCATTCCTGGCAACTCTTCTGGAAAGATGTCAGGGAATTTGGAAACCACCGGAACATTTTCAAGTAAAGGGAGAGGTTTTGTATGGAGGGTGTATAGTTGAACATGATTTGATTGATTTATAGAATAGATTATCTGGAGTGTGGTGATTCAGAAATGCTTCCTCGAAACAACTCCAGGTGATAGGAATGCCAGCTCTCATAGCCTGGAATCAACAACAACAACCTTTCTGGCCAGATATACTTGATATTTGGGAAGTTTTGATTAGACGCCGGTAGAAGAATTGATGTGGAAAACAACAACAAGATTTCAACGGACGAAAAGGATGTTGAGAAGAACAGGATTTCAACATCGGGGAAAACGAGAACAAAACTCCTGAGGTACTACGGAAAACCCATCCGGGCTTCTTAAGGATCATTATCTACTGCTTAAGGAATAGAGGATTTGCTTCCGGGGCTTACACGCCTCCGTTCTCAATCATGAGTAGGCAACATGATAAATCATGTCACAACCACCTCCATTCCTATGGTCTAGTAGATATAACCATCCTAGAGAAACCAGAATTCGTGAAATCCTAACTTGAAAGTTTAGATGAGAAGGGAAAACAACGTTACACTTCCTTACCAGAAAAGGGATGGTGGGTGGGGAAAGAAGAAAAAGAACAGAATTCCTACTCTCACGTTTCATTTTTCCTATATAGCTACAAAATAGTTTCTAGACTCAACTGCGACCAGTAAAAAGGGATCCTACAGGCAGACGGGCTCTGATACCATTTGTCGCACCCTGATTTCTAGGGGATACTCACCGTACGAACTGGATAGCAGATGCTTGGATTATGGGGCATAACTGCTCCCACGTCCCAACTTCCTGGTAGGCCTGCGCTTATGCGCGACAACACAAGCCCTGCTATTCCATCGTCGATGTAAACTATCCACTAGAGATCAAAGGCACTTCCGTCGACGTACTTCAAACCATACACACATGGTACGTCAACGGCGTTGAACAACTGATATCACAACAGATCTCTACGACACAAAAGATTGAAATAAGTTGCAAATAGCTCTCATTAGAGCAGAGATAGCAAATACAATCATGCAGAGGGCACCTGCCCCAACAATACATCATTACCATACATCGGAAGCATTCAACATGTCTGAGTACAGACAAGAACCAAATAGGCCTAAGAGGCCGGGAACAAACAGACGGAGCCCATCCACGAAGTCTCGGATCCTGCCCGGGTCCGCTATCTACTCGTCAGCAGTCTCGTCATACTCCACGTAGTAGCCACCATGTAGATCCTCGGAAACGTAGGTCTGCGGAAACCACAGCCCCAAAGGGGTCAGTACATAAACGTACTGGCAAGCAAGACTCACAGTTCACCAAAATGTAACCCGTCAACACCAAGCACAGATGCCTTGGGTTCAACGGAAGAAAGGGGATATAAAAGATGCTGCAACTGGCTGCGCTAATCAACTACAGAGATTCTACCACTTCCGGCTAACAGAAAGGAGATAAGATCGAGGATTGTAACCAACTGAAAGATAACTTCAAACAAACCCCTCTGGATCTCGCCCCTTATCCAAAGAAGCAATCCGAGGATAACTCACACAGTTGTAATAAAGGTGAATCAAGTTATTGTGTCATCAACCTATTACTAGTCAAGTTATTAATCATTGGATGTAACATGTTTGATCATTATGTTTAAGTTGTCCTGAGTACTTGTTAGCCAGTACTTTCACCAAGTAATCCATAACCGCGGAAAACACGGCTTCTCGAGAAGATTATCCCTGCAGGGTTGCACCAATTTGGCCGTACACGCATGAATAACCCGCCAGATGGAAAGGCCCTTTCACCAAGCGGGGCACTCAACACAACTCGACTCTTCTTCGCATCAAGCCCAAAGAACCTCGGGCGCACGGCTAATCGAGCCCCGAAGAATAGGGACCCTCATAGCACTCTAAGACCGTGTCCCCCTATATGCCGACTACGAAAGTTCCACCCGGGTACCAAGGGCTCGCAAGATCATGCATGCAGCAAATGGAAAACCCGAACTAAATGAGGCAATTTGGACGAGATGCGAATCGAGTCAAATTGAGGGGGGCGCCCATACTCGCTTCCCACATGCGGTTAGTGCGCTCATCATGGATCAGTAGACAAGACCCTTTTCCTATTAGGGTCGACACTAGCAGGCCTCAAAACCACAAAGGACCTCCTGCCGGTGCCTTATCATCAAATTTATTATTAATATTAACATTAGCATGATTGATTGATTAAACATCGAGCCCCCCAGAACATAAAAGAGTAGTAACAGAAAGTAACGGGTAACAGACTCGCGCAAAACAGCCTAAGCATGCTAGTAAGACACTGGCTCAACCAAGGGGTGATAGGAGTGGAGGTGAGGCAATATCAGGGTTAAGGGATTCATGTGATGGGTTCGTAACAGAAACAACTACTACTAAGGCTAGCAGAAAAGAACAACGGAAAGTATCGGTAATCAATGTTGAAAGGAACACGATGGTTCATGTGAGTGATAACTTGCCTGCAAAACCCAGTAGCCTGGTACTGAGCTAACTCCTTAGAAGGGGTGTCGTAAGGATCGTCGGTCTCAACGTCGTCGTATATCCGGGAAGAAGCAAACAAACAAGGCAGAAAGATAAACAATCAATAACATGGCATAGTGCACAAACAATGGGATGATGCATGTCAATTTAATTGATGCATATAAATAAACTAGTTGACAAGATAACAACATGATTAAATGGACCCACATGCAATTGGATTGCATATGAAAAGCCCATGAATTATGGTTGAATTAATTGTTTTACAACTAACCAACTTGTGTAGGTGAATTAGCATGATGCATGGATGAGGAAAACAACAAAATAACAACAATAGAACCAAATGGAAAATAAGGTTTAACAAGTTTAGGATTTTATTTATCAAGTTAAGAAATTTTGGTTACTTAAAGGTGTCACTCAAGGATTTGTTGTTTTCACCACTTTAAATTGTTCAAAATAGATAACAAAGTTTATATTTGATAAGAACACACAATTTTGGGTGGATTACATGTTTCACTTGTTGAAAAAGGATTTCAAATAAATTATTTATGAATTAAACAAGTTTAAGCAAGAATTAAATGAATTTAATTCAAACATGAACTTATTTGAATTTTTATTTGTTCAAAGCATTAAACCAAATTCATATTTGAAAAGATTATACTTTTATGGTTTGAAAACATATTTTATATGTCCCCAAAGAATTTGTTTTGATCAAGTTATGAATTTAGCAATATTAAATGATTTAAACAAGGTTTAAATCATTTAACCAATTTTAATTATTCAAAACATGAAACAAATTTTATATTTGGAAAGAGGGTTTAATTTTGCATGGAAAACATATTTCATTTGTGGAAATTGGAATTTTTATGAACAAGTTATGAATTTTGCAAGTTTAAGTGAATTTGACAAGTTTTCAAATTTTGCACCAATTTAAAATGTTCAAAACAGTAAACCAATTTTATATTTGGATAGAAAATATAATTTGGGACAGAAAACATATTTAAAAAGTGAAAATTGGAGTTAAAATGAAATAGTTATGCAATTTACAATTTTAGGGTGCAATCTGCCATTTTAATTCATCTAGGGACTTAGGAAATATTTTTACAGGGGTCTAGATTAATTACCAGGGGCCTATTGGTGATTACTGACAAGTTCTGTGACCAAACACATGGAGAAAAAAAAGATTTGGTTAAGATGAGGGAGGGGGGATTCGATCCCCTCACCTCCTGCTGCGACAAGGTGCAGGTAACCAGTGGGGTGTTGTTGTGCTGTTGTAACAGAAGGGGGGCAGCGGCGGTTAAGGCTTCAGGTGCGGGCGTTGTTAACTGAATCAAGATTCAGAACAACAGGAGCAGCAGACGCTGTCTAACAGAACCAAAAAAAACAGCAGAATTTCTCGCCAAGGTTGGGGATTGAACTCGGGATCCTTCGGTGCAACCCAGGGAACAAGGCCACTACACCACTGCTCAACTAGTGATGGCATACGGTGCGTACAGGGGATCAATTGTGTGCCCGCTCCTAAACTGAAATCGAGATTCAGACTTCAGGTTCCGATGTAACAAGAAACAGGAGATCGGTAGTCGTTTCGCTGGATCATGGCGCGTGATCGATGGTCGAGGTGAGGCCATGCTTGTGTGCAGAGTGGAGCATGGGAGGGAAAGAGGAAGGAGGGCGACGGAGTGACGCTCACGGTTGCAACCTGGAGTTTCTTCTCGGCGTCCATGGCGTACAGCACCACAATAGAGAAGAAACGGAGCAGGAGGGGGAAGGGAGAGGTGTCCAGCGGGGTAGCTCACCTCGGGGAAGGTTGACGGCGCGACGGTGCGGTTCCATTTCCGCCAACGGCGCAGCTTCGAGGCGGCTGTGGCGATGGGGGCGGTGGAGGTACTGACGGCCAAGGGGTGGGGCGGTGCAAGTTTTTCAGAAACAACAGTAGAAGTTCAGAGAGAGGGAAGCTGGCGGCGATGGGGAAGGAGGGGGCTCTAGGGTTAGGCTAGCTAGGGCAAGCAGGAGGGAGAGGCTTTATGGAGGGAGAGGAGGTAGTACGGCAAGCATCCAGGAGGGGAGGAAGAAGATCGTGTGGTGTTTGAGGCAGTCGTACAGGGGGAGGAGGAAGACGACAAGGGGTGGAAGGGGTACTGGGCCAGAAATTTAGGTGGGCTAGGGGAGAAGAGTTGGGCCTCTCTCCTCTCTTGTGCTGTTTTTAATATTTCTGTTCTATTTTTTTTTTTTTGCTAAAAATAGAATTGGAAGAAATAGATGGGATTTTGGATTTGGAAAATTTTGGGAAAATTTGGGTGGGTTAAAATGGTCAACAGCAACCACTTTGCAACTTTGAATTTTCAAAATTCTCAAATAACTTGATGTTTATATTTAACTCAAAGTTGGATGATTTTTATATTAATTGAACCTTAATGAAAGCAAACCTTTTAATAGGTGAACCCTATGTTTAATTTGATTAAGTGATTATAATTGTTTGGTGATTTTCATATATTCAAGTTGGGTGCTTTTTGGTAGTTTGTCTTGAATTGGAAAACAATTGGAATTAATTAAAAAGCACCATTTTATTAGATGAAACATTATGGAATAAATGGAAACAAAAGATTGATTTTTTTTGCAATTTTTATAAGTTTCAACAAGGATTGGTGTTTGGAAGAAGAAATCATAACTGAATTTGAAAAGGGTTTGATTATTGGATGCATTTTTATAGAAACAAAACAACAGTTTTGAAATCACACTTTAATGGAAACAAACAATTGTTTTATTTTGAAATATCTTTTTTAGAAATTGTAACATCACAAGGATGAAACAAAAGGTTTAAAATTTGGTTTGAAATTCAAATAGAAAACAAAGGAAAACAAATGAAAACAGTTGGAAAACAAATGAAAACAGAGGAAAACAAAAGGAAAACAAACAAAACAATTGCAATCAACATGATGCCATGATGCAAAACATAAAATAACAGAAAGCAAACATTCTAAAGGCTTATTTTTCAGACTTGGGATGTTACAATGGTACTGTTCATGACTTCCTTGTCGGCTTCCTCGGCGATCACCTTCTCCTTCTCAAGGGAGGCGATACGCCTCTTGGCAATGGCATGGTTCCAGAGAAGTTGGCGGTGCAAGTTGGTCCGCTTCAGTACACTATTCTGAGAAGCAAAAGAAACAAGAGTCAGGCAAAGTATTTGAGATTCCACCCGAGAAGGCGGCTACTCGGGAGAGTGTCCGCCTACTCGGCCAGAATCTCGGGGACTGGGTGATGGATAAGGAATAGAGGGAGAGTAGAAAAGAAGTGAAGATGCAACTCGGAAAAGATAAGTTAAGGCTTACCGCGTAAGACTGCTCGAGATCTTCTGCGTCCTTGCGGTGCACGAACATCTTGGCAGCCAGAGTAGCAGAAGTGGTCGAGACGGTCATGGGTTTGCAACCCAAGTCCACCTTGTTCCAGTCCTGGCGCATGTGGTCGATGTCGCCCAAATCGATGCCGTTCCAGTTGGGGGTGCCGAGAATCTTGCTATCCCATTTGGCATCAATGAAGCCAATCAGGTCGAGCACTTGCTCGAGGCTCTGGGATGATATCGCCTGGTCTTGAGCTCCCCGAGAAGCAATGGAGACGGATCTGTCCTGGTTTGGGGCCGGGGGCCCGGAGTCCACCGTCAAGGCTTTCCTTCCTCTTGTGAGAAGCTTCCGGTCCTCGACGGAAAGGCCAATCTGGCGCTGTTGGCTTACCTTCACCATATAATCCGGGTAGAGGGGCTGATCAGCTATGGTAGCGGCGGCAGGAACCGCACTGGGATTGCGGATAACCAGCTGCTTGGACTGGCCAGCTGATGTCGGCGGCGGCTTATCGGCAGCTTTCTTCTTTGCTGTCTCTTTCTGAGCAGGTGGCTTCTCGGAGGTTGGCTTCTCGATCTTCTGCGTCTCGGTTCACTTCTTCTTGGTTTTCCCTTCCTCGGCTGCCTTCTTCTCGACTGCCTCCTTCAGAGCATCTAGGGCTTGTTTCCTGGTTATTCGCCCGGCAGGAGGACTGGCTGCGTCCTTGGTCTGTGGCACCAAGGAGGGATCTGGCGGTGCAGAGCCTTGATCAATGGGTGGCACCACGGACCCACCACTTCGTGCAGCATCTGGTTGCGCGCTACTCTGTGCAGCGCCTGGTTGCGCACTGCTCAGGGGATACTCCTCAGTCATGGCTGTATCTTCTACCCGCTGCTCGGCAGCGGGATCCTCTTGTCCGGCAGCGTCTGTGGCTGGCTGCTCAGGTTCGGCTTCTAGCCGCTCGACGGCGGCATCATGGTGCATCTCTGTATCTTGATCTTGTTTCCCCTCGGCGGCATCGGCTGGAGGGGAAGGTGGTTTCTCCTGATGAGCAGCATCCTGCGGCTCTGGCTCAGCGTTCTGGGCATCAGTGTCCTCTGTTGATGCATTGGCGGCATTGTTCTCGTCGCTATCGAGGTCGATCAGTTTGTCGAGATCGATGGCAGTCTTCTTCTGAGTCTCGCTGGATGCAAGAGCGGCATCCGCGTTCAAGGGGGCTCTGAAAAGGAAATTGGAATCAAAGATAAGAAAAGGGCAGAGGAAAACAAGAGAAAACAGTGAAGGAAAAGGATTGGGAGGCAACCGAGAAGAGCAGGGTAAACTAAAACATGCAACCGAGAAGAAACTTACGCGGTGGTGGAGGAAATTGTTCGCCTTGTTCTCTTCACGACCTTCTTGGTCGTCTTCTCGGTCGCCTTTTTCTTCTTGGCGGGAGGCTCTAGGGCGCCGCTGCCGGTCCGCTTGCGGGTAGCGGGTGCGGCAACAGAAAGAGGGTTGACGTCAAGGGCTCTATCGCCCTCGTTCTCGTCCTCGTCCTCATCCTCGTTCTCGTCATCAACATCGTCTGCAGATTTAGGAAAAGAAAAGGAGCGAATCAGAAACAACAAACAATGAATTGGTGCTTCTCGCGAACAAGCAAAGTAAGTACACAGTTACCTTCAAATTCGTCCTCAGGCCAGTCGCAGAGAGACGATTCTGCGCGCTGCCTCTCCATCGTGGGGGAGTGAGGGAGATTGATCTGATCTGCAGCCTCAAAAGAGGCATCATCATCTTCCGTTCGATCAGCAAACCAATTGCCTTTGAAACGTTCACAGCTCTCCATAAGCTGGCGATTGAGGACCTGAAGAACAAAGAAATATTACATGTTAGCCGGGTAGCAGGAAGGCATTCTACTCGGATAGGCGTGCAAACACAAAGCACACTAAGCCTAGGCAAACTTACTGAACATCCTACTCGGAAAGGCGTGCAGCCATCAAGCATATTAAGCCTAAGAATTGTTCCCGAGTAGGTTACCCGACAAGGCGTGCAGGCACAAAGCACACTAAGCCTAGGCAATTCAGCTAAGTACTCTACTCGGTACCGAATGCGGTTGCTAGTCGCGGCGAGAAGAGGAAGTTTTCTACTCGGAATACATATACAGAAAGCAGAGAAAGAAGAGCGTACCCGCGGAATCGGCTTCGTGCGGCTGAATGGGACGAACCCATACTGCCAATGCTCGCCGAGGCTCGTTGCCAGGATGGCCCTTGCGTGCTCAGGAACATCCGCGTTGTCGAGCTCGATGGTGGTTGTTCTGATGCAGTCGCGGGGGCCTCCCATATAGCACATCAGGTGGCAGCGGTCCTGCAGAGGCAGAACGCGATTCTTGATCCAGCACGCCACGGGATCATCGCTCTTGAGGCCCTCCTTGATTAGAACCCCGAGCCGCGCTTCTATCTCCACCGCGTTGAGGTCGTTGGAGGGCTTCGTCTTCCAATTCTTCCCGGTGGGAGCACGGTTGCTCCAAGCGGGAAGATTGATTCGGTCAGTTACGGTGGCGGGGATGTTCTTGACGTAGAGGAACGTCTGCCACATTCGGACGGATTCCAACCCCTTGATACGGGGATGGTTGGTTCCCGACCGCTGCACCATCATGGCGCAGCCGGTGTCAGTTGCGCGGCCGCCGACGCCCGCGCCTTCCTTCTTCCCGGTGGTCTGCTGGCGGAGATGGAAGTACTTCAGCCAGTATCGTGGGATGGATACCAAGGAAGGCCTCGCACACCACGGCGTGGTAGGCGAGGAAGACGACGGCGTTTGGTGGTAAGTGGTGCATTTGGAGGCCGAAGTGGTCGAGGAAGCGGCGGAGGAAGTCGGAGGCCGGCAGGCCGAATCCGCGCTCGAAGTGCGACAAGAACACGACGTGCTCGCCCTCCTGCGGGGTTGGCACGATCTCGCCCTCAGACAGCCGGCATTGAACACCAGGAGGAACCCTCCGGGTGTTCACGAGCCAGGCGCAATCCTCGGCGGTGACGTGCGAACCAGCCCAGCCAGCGCGAGCAGCCATGGCAAGGGGTGCGCGGATGGTGGAGAGTTGGAGAGATTGGGTGGAAGAAACGAATCCGCACCGGCGCAAGGAGTTGCGCGGCGGCGGAGAGCTCAACGGGGAAGAGGAAACAGGGCAGAGAAAAGGGAAAATACGGAGGAGGAAGAAGGGGAAGTTACCGGTGGGGGTATATATACCCTCGCCTCAGGCTACCGTTACCATCGAGGTAGTGGGATCAATCGTGTCCATGATTCCCGTGTGGTGGGGCCTGTGGCCGGATAGAAACGCACGCAAGCGCGGAACGCGCGCGTAACGGCCACAGTTGATCCCACGACCAGATCGTGGGATATTTCTGCGCTTGATGGTACATGACGAGCCTGTGGGCCCGCTCCCTGAAAACTGGGCGCGTGGCACGTCGTGTCCTGGGCAACGAGACGTCGGGGTTGCGGATGCTTGGCACGTGTCCAGTTGCGACACGGAAGGCTGGATTATGCTCTGCGCTGCAGAGACGCTAGAGGAGAAATTCTCTAAGTCTTTTTACTCGGTTACAGAGTAGAAAGCAGGTGCTATTCGGAAGACAGGAAACTCAAGGTACTTTATAGAGTACTACTCGGAGGTCTTTTACTCGGCATCTTGAGGTTCAAGGGCTATGTTGCAAAAATTGGTTTTAAGCTGGCAGAGCCTAGTGAACGAGTTCGCAAGACTCAACCAGCTTCGGGGACTGCTGTCGGGGGGTTACCCCCGAGTAGGGTAAAGGCAAGTGGTAAAGGCGACTAACAGAAGAGAGGTTTGGTCGAGTAGCCGACTACCCAGTACTTGCTACCCGGTCGACTGCTACTCGGTCTCACCTCAAGATGACCGAAAGGAGATAACAATCAAGTTCTGTCCATTCGAGTAGAAGAGTTGGCGCGAGTAAAATTGGCGAGAACCTACTCGGGCCAGAAAGTCAAAGGAGCCGTTCTGACACAGGATCCCGCGTATCCTGGGTCCGTACTTGGCACTGTTCGAACTACTGTTCATCTGGGACCGGCCTGCCTGACAGTGACAGCATGGAAGCAGGCGGTGGCAGGATAAGGGGGGCCTACTCTGTGTTTGGCACAGTGATACCAGTCTGTCCCCTTGGTTTTGCCCAACTTTACAGAAGCAGCCAAGATTAGGAACCAAAGCTGTCAGCGGGAACTCGGAAGAAGGACGATGTGCACACTATGTCGACACTTTTCTAGGTTTGGACGTATCCGGCTGGGCACCATGTATATAAGGTGCCCCGCCGCCTCCTGAGCGAGGCACCCCAGAATCGCACACCAGAAACCCTAAGTCCTTGACCTAGTTCTTCACGTAGAGAGGAGAGCAGCTACTCGGTAGCAATATTCTTTGTACTGTGGCTACTCGGAGAGACATCATAATACATACAGAAAGGCAGGAGTAGGGGTTTTACCTCCTCACGAGGGCCCTGAACCTGGGTAGATCGTGTTGTTTGCAGTGTGTTGTTCTTACCTCACGCGGCTACTCGTCGCGTGATCCCTCCCCGAGCACCTCCAGCGTCCTTCGTCCCCACATCTTTAGCCATCCCATGGCATCTGCCGTGACACCACCACGACACCGCACGACAACACGTCTAGGCCTTGTCGGGTCAGTAATTAAGAAGCATTGGTCCACTTTGTTAGCCAAGACCCATGGCTCATTTTTTGCGGTGACATTCGTGCCGGATTTGGCTTCAGGTATCACCATGGTGGTGAAATATTGTCCTTCTTTCCTGACGCTCTTTGCCCATGTGACACGGAACATTGGCACCTTCTCTCCGCAGTAGTCGAGTTCCCATATCTCGTCGATCCTACCATAGTATCTTTCTTTGACGTCACCTGTTAATGATTCCATCGTTACCCCCGAGTTCTTGTATTCGCAGTTCCGGTCCTTATTTGCCGTGTAGAATGTGTAACCATTGATATCGTATGCCTGATATGTCATGAGGTTATGTGCGGGGCCTTGTGACAATGTGAGTACGAGTTTTTCTTCTTCAGAATAAGGCGTCTCCGGTTGATCGGTCATAATCTTCTCCCTGAACCACTGTGTGAAATGGATGTTGTGCTCTCTGATTATTTCTGCTTCGGTCCTATGTTGTCCCCGGTCACTGTAATACTTCGCGATTAGCAATTTGTGCTTTTCCAACCAAGGATCGACCACTGTTAGATATTGTAGCGCGACTAGGTTTGCTCTGTCAAAGTCGTTGCGTCGGCCCTGAAAGTCCACATTCATTTCGCGCTGGCCCTCGCGGTGTCCCCATCCACCGAGCCTGCCAAAGTGCCTGTTTACGGGCAGACCAGGGTTCTCATCTTTGTCTAGAAAATTCGTGCAGAAAGAGATGCACTCCTCTGTCAGAAAGCCCTTGGCAATGCTTGCGTCTGGACGGGCCCTGTTGCGGACGTATCCTTTGATGGAACCATTCATCCTTTCGAACGCCATCATGTAGTGTAAAAACGGCGGCCCGAGCTGGATGATATCATCCACGACATGGACAAGGAGATGCACCATAATGTCGAAGAATGCTGGCGGGAAGTATATCTCAAGCTCGCATAGTATCACCATGATCTCTTCCTGTAGCCTTGCGAGTTTCTTCACAATCGACTTTCGAGAGATGACGTCAAAAAAGTTGCAGAGTCCAAACAGCGTTTCGCGGACGTGCTCGTCCATTATCCCTCGAATGGCAACTGGAAGTATCTGCGTCATCATCACGTGACAGTCGTGAGACTTCATTCCGCTGAACTTCTGCTTTGGTACGTCTAGGTATCTGCTTATCTTCCCCGCATAACCGTAAGGAAATTTGAATCCAAGGAGGCACTTGAAGAATTGGTCGATCTCCTTCTCGCATAGCGTGAAGCACGAAGGGGGACAGTAATATTCCGTCTTCTTGGCCTTTTTGCCCTTGCGGCGACCTTCCGTCCCATCTAACACATCGTCATCGTCATCGGCATCATCATCCGGTTTTCCTCCGTGGAGCTCGCCCCTGATATTCAAAAATCTCAAGTCGTTCCTTGCTTTTTGCCAAGCAGACTCTCGCACAAGTTTTTCGTGATATGCATGAGGTCAAGGCAGTGGGGTGTGCGGAGAATCTTCCAGTACCTCATGTCCCAGAGAACAGACCTTGTTTTCCATACACCCTCCAACGGCGCCGGCGCCTTCGCTTCTTTCCCGGCGCAGGGCACTCTTTCCAGTTCTTCAACAGCTCGTCGATTTCCTCGCCGCTCCTTTGACGTGGGGCTCTTCGCATCTCAACTTCATTGTTGAACAGATCTTTGCGTTTTCTCCACGGGTCATCCTTGCGAAGCCACCTTCGATGCCCCAAAACACGGTTTTCGATGACCCGGGGTTTTCTCTCTAGCTGGAGATACGTAGTGTCATCCATGCACCTAACGCATGCACAGAATCCGTGCGCCACCTGCCCCGCGACATATCCGTAACCAAGGTAGTCATGCACCGTCGTGATGAGCGCGGCTCTCAATGGGAAAAACGTTTCTCCATAGGCTCCCACGTATTGGCTGGCTCGTCCGATAACGTGGCTAGCTCCTCTTCCAACAACTGGACATACAGATTGATGTCGTTACCTGGTTGTTTCGGCCCTTGAATAAGCATACTCATCTGTATGTACTTCCTCTTCAAGCACAACCAGGGGGTAGGTTGTATATACATACAAACACGGGCCAGGTGCTATGGGTGCTCTGGTTGCCAAAAGGATTTAATCCATCCGTACTCATGCACAACCTGATGTTTCTTGGATCGTCGCCGAATTCGGGGTATTCGATGTCTAGCGCCTTCCACTGGCTAGCATCTGAGGGGTGTGTCAGCATCGTGTCATCATTCTCCGGATCGGTTCCATCATGCTCTTCTGGCTTCTTCCTTTCCGTGTGCCATCGCATGAGCTTCGCCTGTGTGGGGTCTGCGAAATACCGCTGCAGACGGGAAGTTATCGGAAAGTACCACACCACTTTTCGAGGAGAGGCCTTCTTCCCTGTCTTGTATCGAGTTGCATCGCACACCGGGCATATGGTTCTCTCCCGTCCGCGCCCCGATAGATGATGCAGTCATTAATGCAAGCATGGTATTTCACGTGAGGTAAATCCAGAGGGCACACGACTTTTTTCGCCTCCTCGATGCTCGTTGGACACTTGTTCCCCGTGGGAAGACGGTCGTGCCAGAATGCCATGTTCTCATCGTAGCTGGCATCGGTCCATCGGTGTTTTGTCTTCATCTCGAGGGTCCTTAACGTTACGTTCAGACGGGTATCCTCGCTCACGCATCCTTCATACAATGGAGTAACGGCGTCTATCTCCAGTTGCGACAACTTCGATTTCTCTCTAGCAGCAGCTCTGGTGTTGCTAGTCTCCTTGAGAAGCAGAGCTTGGACATGAGGTCCCGCACCCAGTCCGACGACGATGTCACGACATCTTCATCATTGATGTCCTTCGTCTTGATTATGATCATGTCCGACATCTTCATCACGATGTCCTTCGTCTTGATTATGATCATGTCCTTCATCTTCATTATCCTTCATCATGTCCGGGCGACTCTTCATCTTCATCACTTGTCGGGTAAAGAGTGTAGCCATCCATAAACCACGACGATAAGGTGCGACTCCAAGTCACCAGAATCGTATCTGATCAAGTGTTTCAGTTTGCATCTTCGACAAGGACATTTATCTCCGTCATGCTATTTCGAAACATTCGTCCGTCGCATGTTTCATAAATCTAGCCACGGTGCCTGTGCTTATATGCATGGTTGCCTACATAGTAAAAAAAGATCAAATGAAAAATTAATTAGAATCAAATTACGTAAATATGGATATATGATGCATGCACATGGTCGTCGACGGAAAAAATCGGCATGACCTATGCTAAAAATAGGACATTCTCGGAGTGCGTGGTCGCCGAAATGGAAATGAATCAACATTTTGGCAACACATGTCAACTCATTTTTAAGACATCCACGAATTTCATCAAAAGACGCAACACAATTTCGCATATATGTATATATGCAACCATATATATGAATCTTTTGTGACGACGCACGGCGCCGACACACATACATACAACACATATACATATCGTCCCTCCAACAACTCACCAACTATAGATCTTGCCGACACGAGACCGAGAGAGTACGTTTGTATGTGGCTATAGAAAGTGAAAAGATGGAAGGGAAAGTGGTAATAAAGTGAGAGATGGGGGTGGAGACAAATGTTTACTAGATTCCCCACACATATATCAAATAAAATAGTTAAATAAGTTTTAAATGGTGGGAAAATGGGGAAATGAGGTGGTGAGGAGGTGGGGGCGACCATATCTAAAATGGGGTGGAGATATGGGGGATGGGAGGTGGGGGGTGGTCCCAACCACTTAAATTCGTTCCAGGTATACCCGTGACACACATCATATTCGGCACGTCACGGCTATGTTGGGTACCCGCGGCGCACGTTCCAGTGGTGCGTCACGGCTATAGATGCCACCCGTGGAAAAGATAGCCGTGACGCACCACTAGAATGTGCGCCGCGGCTACCCAACATAGCCGTGACGCACCGCTGGTTGGTGCGTCGCGGGTATGCCTCGAGGCTCGCCACCCCCGGCCCCACACATAGGCGCGACGTGCCTTCCATTTGGTGCGCCGCGGCTATGCCTTTAGGCGCGACGCGCAGAAATGTGGTGCGCCGCGGGTAATAGGCGTGACGCGCCAAATGTGATGTGCGTCACGGGTATCATCACTCCTGTAGCCATTTTCCTAGCAGTGTCGTGAAAACTGCGAAAATGAACCAAATCGAAGAGATTTAATGAAAGTCTAAAATGCCCATAAAATTTTCCCCAGACCACCAAACAGTGTGCTATAGCGCACGAAAGCTACGAGAAAATAAAAATTAACGAGTTTTAATGAATGCGAGCAATGCCCTTGAAATTGTCCCTTGACCCTACAAACAGTGTATTATAGCTCACAAACACTGTGAGATCGGAAAAAATCGACGAGTTTTGATGAATGCTAAAAATGCATAGAAAATTGTCCCCGGACCGCCAACAGTGTGCTATAGCTCAGAAAACCGCGAGAAAGGTTCAAATCGACGAGTTTTAATGAATGCCAGCAATGCCCATGAAATTGTCCCCAGACAACCAAACAAAGTGCTACAGCTAACGAAAACTCCGACAAATGACCAAATCGACGAGTTTTATTGAATGCCATAAATGTCCATGAAATTGTCCCCGGACCCCAAAACAATGTGCTACCGCTCACGAAAACCGCGAGTTAGGACCAAATGAATGAGTTTTCATAAATGCCAGAAATGCCCTTAAATTTTCCCCGGACCCCAAACAATTTACTATAGCTCACGAAAACTACGAGAAAGTACTAAATCGACGAGTTTTAATGAATGTCAGAAATGCCCATGAAATTGTCCCCAGACCCCCAAACAGTGGGCTATAGCGCACGAAAACCGCAAGATGAGAAAAAATTCACGTACTTTAATGAATGCGAGAAATTCCATTGAAATTGTTCCCGGACCCCCCCAAATAGTGTACCGTAGATCACAAAAACTACGAGAAAGGACCAAATTGACGAGTTTTGTTGAATGCTAGAAATGCCCATGAAATTGTCCCCGGACCCCAAAACAGTGTGCTACAGCTCACGAAAACCGCGAGTTAGGAAAAAATCAACGAGTTTTCATAAATGCCGGAAATGCCCTAAAATTGTCCCTGGACCCCCAAACAATGTGCTGCATCTCACGAAAACTGCGAGAAAGGACCAAATTGACGAGTTTTGTTGAATGCTAGAAATCCCATGAAATTGTCCCCGGGCCCGAAAACAGTGTGCTATAGCTCGCAAAAACCGCGAGTTAGGACCAAATCAACGAGTTTTCATAAATGCCATAAATGCCCTTAAATTGTCCCTGGACCCCCACACAATGTACTATGGCTCACGAAAACTACGAGAAAGGACCAAATCGTCGAGTTTTAATGAATGTAAGGAATGCCCATGAAATTGTCCCCAGTCCCCCAAACAGTGGGCTATAGCGCACGCAAACTGTAAGATGAGAAAAAATTACCGTACTTTCATGTATGGGAGAAATACCCTTGAAATTGTTCCCGGACCCCACCCCCAAACATTGTACTATAGTTCACAAAAACTATGAGATAGGACCAAATCGACGAGTTCTGATTAATCCTAGAAATGCCCAGCAAATTGTCCCCGGACCGCCAAATAGTTTGCTATAGCTCACAAAACCCCGAGAAAGGTCCTAATCTACGAGTTTTAAGGAATGCCAGAAATGCCGATGAAATTGGTCACGAACCCCCAAACAGTGTGCTATAGATCAGAAAACCGCGAGAAAGGACCAAATCGACGAGTTTTAAGGAATGCCAAAAATGTCGATGAGATTGGTCACGAACACCCAAACAGTGTACTATAGCTTGTGAAAACTGCGAGAAAGGACCAAATCAGCGAGTTTTAATGAAAGTCTGAAATGCCCATGAAATTTTCCCCAGACCACCAAACAGTGTGCTATAGCGCACGAAAACTGCGAGAAAAGAAAAAATTAACGAGTTTATTGAATGCGAGCAATGCCCTTGAAATTGTCCCTTGACCCTACAAACAGTGTATTATAGCTCACAAACACTGTGAGATGGGAAAAAGTCGACGAGTTTTGATGAATGCTAAAAATGCATAGAAAATTGTCCCTGGACCACAAAACAGTGTGCTATAGCTCAGAAAACCGCGAGAAAGGTTCAAATCGACGAGTTTTAATGAATGCCAGCAATGCCCATGAAATTGTCCCCAGACAACCAAACAATGTGCTACAGCTCACGAAAACTGCGACAAATGACCAAATCGACGAGTTTTATTGAATGCCATAAATGCCCATGAAATTGTCCCCGGACCCCAAAACAGTGTGCTACCGCTCACGAAAACCGCGAGTTAGGACCAAATCAATGAGTTTTCATAAATGACAGAAAATGCCCTTAAATTGTCCCTGGACCGCCAAACAATGTACTATAGCTCAAGAAAACTACGAGAAATGACCAAATCGACGAGTGTTAACGAATGTAAGAAATTCCCATGAAATTGTCCCCGGACCCCAAAACAGTGTGCTACCGCTCACGAAAACCGCGACAAAGGACCAAATCAATGAGTTTTCATAAATGCCAGAAATGCCCTTAAATTGTCCCTGGACCCCCAAACAATGTGCTATAGCTCACGAAAACTACGAGAAAGGACCAAATCGACGAGTTTTAATGAAAGTCATAAATGCCCATGAAATTTTCCGCAGACCCCCGAACAGTGTGCTATAGCGCATGAAAACTGCGAGAAAAGAAAAAATTAAGGAGTTTTAATGAATGCGAGCAATGCCCTTAAATTGTCCCTGGACCCCCAAACAATGTGCTATAGCTCACGAAAACTACGAGAAAGGCCCAAATCGACGAGTTTTAATGAAAGTCATAAATGCCCATGAAATTTTCCCCAGACCCCCGAACAATGTGCTATAGCGCATGAGAACTGCGAGAAAAGAAAAAATTAAGGAGTTTTAATGAATGCGAGCAATGCCCTTGAAATTGTCCCTTCACCCTCCAAACAGTGTATTATAGCTCACAAACACTGTGAGATGGGACAAAATCGACGAGTTTTGATGAATGCTAGAAATGCCCAGCAAATTGTCCCCGGACCGCCAAACAACGTGCTATAGCTCAGAAAACCGCGAGAAAGGTCCAAATCGACGAGTTTTAATGAATTCCAGCAATGCCCATGAAATTGTCCCCACACACCCAAACAATGTGCATCAGCTCACAAAAACTGCGACAAAGGACCAAATCGACGAGTTTTATTGAATGCCAAAAATGCCCATGAAATAGTCCCGGGGCCCTAAAATAGTGTGCTACCGCTCACAAGAACCTCGAGTTAGGACCAAATCAATGAGTTTTCATAAATGCCAGAAATGCCCTTAAATTGTCCCCGGACCCCCAAACAATGTACTATAGCTCACAGAAACTACGAGAAAGGACTAAATCGACGAGTTTGAATGAATGTCGGAAATGCCCATGAAATTGTCCCCAGACCCCCAAACTGTGGGCTATAGCGCACGAAAACTGCAACATGAGAAAAAATTCACTTACTTTAATGAATGCGAGAAATTCCCTTGAAATTGTTCCCGGACCCCCCAAACAGTACTGTAGCCCACAAAAACTATGAGATAGGACCAAATCGACAAGTTTTAATGAATGCCAGCAATGCCCATGAAATTGTCCCCAGACACCCAAACAATGTGCTGCATCTCACAAAAACTGCGAGAAAGGACCAAATTGACGAGTTTTGTTGAATGCCAGAAATGCCCATGAAAGTGTCCCCGGACCCCAAAACAGTGTGCTACAGCTCACGAAAACCGCGAGTTAGGACCAAATCAACGAGTTTTCGTAAATTCCAGAAATGCCCTTAAATTGTCCCTGGACCCCCAAACAATGTACTATGGCTCACGAAAACTACGAGGAAGGACCAAATCGTCGAGTTTTAATGAATGTCAGAAATGCCCATGAAATTGTCCCAGACCTCCAAACAGTGGGCTATAGCGCACGCAAACAGCAAGATGACAAAAAATTACCGTACTTTCATGAATGGGAGAAATGCCCTTGAAATTGTTCCCGGACCCCCCAAACATTGTACTATAGTTCACAAAAACTATGAGATAGGACCAAAGAGACGAGTTCTGATTAAACCTAGAAATGCCCAGCAAATTGTCCCCAGACCGCCAAATAGTTTGCTATAGCTCACAAAACCCCGAGAAAGGTCCTAATCTACGAGTTTTAAGGAATGCTAGAAATGCCGATGAAATTGGTCACGAACCCCCAAATAGTGTACTATAGCTTGTGAAAACTGCGAGAAAGCACCAAATCGGCGAGTTTTAACGAAAGTCATAAATATCCATTAAATTTCCCCACACCCCCAAACAGTGGGCGATAGCGCGCGAAAACTGCGAGAAAAGAAAAAATTAACGATTTTTAATTAATGCGAGCAATGCCCTTTGTCGTGGGATAATCACGGCAGATGTTACCAGGGGTAACTGATCTTGGGGCAAGACGACACAGGCGTTTGGGAGAGGGTTTAGCTCAGAGGAAAACATGCTGCAATTCGATCTGGTAGCCGGCAATCAAAGTCGCCGAGTCTCCGATCTCGATATAATAACTCAACTCTGGGATTACACTCGATGCTCGATATCACGTGATATTGCTAGGGTTCTTAGATCTCTGTCTAAACTAGACCTGGGGGTCGGTTTATAAAGCACCCGTACCCCCTGGTTTATTCCCCAAGGCGCACCCTGGATCCTACCCGGACACGGCGCACAAATCCTAGCTTTCCTTTACAATAGCCCACAACCCGGGTCGCTGGGCCTACACCCTTGGGCCTCCACAAGCTTCCTTATCCTTAGCCGGATCCTGCGCACCGTCCTTTGGGCCGGGTTACTCCTTGGAGTTTGGCATACCGGGTTATCATCCCCCCGTCAGTAGTCCCCAGAATAGCCTGGCCTTCATGGATCCTCCTTGAAGCGCTTGCTATTCCCTGCAAAGATATCAAACATACGGGCATATAGAGGCCGGGTTAAGATGTTTTGATATTCAGCTAGGCCTCACTCCATGGTGGCCATGTAATAACCCGGGTTTTTCCTCCGAACACTTTGGCTCAAATTTCCAGGTCCAAATCATAAAAATGCCAGGATCCCAGGCACGATAATCAATCCTGATATCCCGGGGTTAACCTCCTACTTTCTTTTATCCAGATGCCCCGCTCAATATTTGGCGCATATCTCGCAAAATCCACGTGAACAACCGTCACCCCACGATTTCCGGCTTCTGGCCATCGAGATAAGCTCACCCTTACTCTATAAATAACACTCAGAGGGTAACCCTAAATTCGTCACCACGCCTCAACTTCCCCTTTCTCTCCTTGCTCCTTGCTTCCTTGCAGCACCGCCGCCAGAGGCTCGTGCACACCCTCAAAGCGAAATTGCTCCCAGCCGCGCTCGCCCTCAAGCCGTCCCGCGCCGCCACCAAGCTCCGCCATCACGCCTTCATTCCTCTCACCAAGAATCGTGAAGAGACATTCGAGCCACGCCGCCCAACACCGTCGCCTCCAAACTTCAACCTCTTCAGTAAGCCTCTTATATCTGCCTAATTTAGCCTTGCAATTTTTTCAATTTCAACCAGGATCGGATCTAGGTCAACCCGTGAACCATTCTTCTGATTACATCAAATTAGATCGATTCGACATCCACCAACTCTTTTAATCACCTGCTATATAGTCGCAACTCATCCCCTTCCAATATTAACCATCAAAACTCCTGTAGGATCGCTCGCAAACTTTCCCATCTAGATCCGTTCTTCCTCGATTTTCCGCTTTCTGCATTATCACCCGGAAAATCCTCCTTTTTCCAGCTATTTCACTTGCAATAGACACATGGGCAACCACCCATCGACCCCAAATGCCTTTCCACACGTAAGTGACCTATAATTTCCACAATTGTACTCAACACCCGGATACTTTGTAACTTCCGCTCCATAGCATGATACCCGGATAATTCTCAGCTTCATACTTTCTTAACACCTTATACTCGGATACTTCAACACTCCCGGGTCTTATTTCATACGCCTCTTTTTCTTGTGCTTTGCAGGTTGATCCCATGGCTCCCAAACGACAAGGAAAACAACCGACTCAGGCAAGAGCTACCCAAACCATATCCGCCAACTAGGGGCGTTCCACAACTACGAAAGCCAAGTTGGAGGAGCTAGCCGAATTAGGAACGCTCCCTTCTCAGAAGGACATTCACTGGAGGGCGCCGGGCAACGAGACCCGGCCCACACCCGCCGATAACGAGGTAATCTGCTTCGTAGAGCACGTGACCCGGGGATTCCGTCCTCTGGGTCATCCTTTCTTCAGGGAGGTCTTAAGCCATTATGGCCTCCGGGTATTCGACATAGGGCCTAACTCTATGTTGAATATTACCCACTTCATTGTTCTATCCGAGTCGTACTTGTGCATGCCACCAAGTTTGACTCTTTTCATCGAACTATTCCAGTGCAAGCCGTGCCGCGAAAGCGGTGACGGAGCACTTCTCACTTGTGGCGGGGTATCTATCCAGCGCCTCAAGAATTCACCGATGCCAACCCTTAAATTAAACTCCCATGTCAAACATTGGCAGCTGTCTTTCTTTTTTTGCCACGATACTTCCCCAGACGGCGAAAAGAAACTGCCGGGTTACTCGGAAAGCCTCCTCGAACCTTCCGAGTCTTTTAGTGCCTTTGCTCCAGATTCAGATAGGGAGGCGATCCTTCCCTCATTAACCAAAATAGCCATCCTTTCAGCCCAAGGCCTCCTCGGGCTTAATCTAGTAAAAACATGGGTTGATTTTCGGATCCAACCTAACTCCATCCGCACCAAGTTGATGTGCGAGTATTCGGGGCAAACCACAGATGCACTCCGATACTCCACCGAGAGCTTTGCGACCGGCGACACCAACAAGACCATCAAGGGCTTCTTGACCAAAAAACTGGAGCTGATAAAGGGTATCACCGGGTTACCCCCGTTTACTCGGGAAAACCCGGCTCCAGCGGTAATATTTGACACTCATAACTTATTTCCATATCTTAACTTGATACAACTTTTGACCCTTAATCTTGTTCTTTTTGACTTAGGCTGATGACCCTTTCTGGAGAGTTGAACCCTCCCCTCCTTCCAGGGACCCGGAAGAAGAGGACGAGCCGGCTGATGATAGTGATGGTATTTGCACAGCATTCGTATATCTTTACCTGCATCACTTCCTCCCATTCACCTCTTTTCCAACGAACACACACCCGATTCACAGGACTGGAGGACGAAGGTGAGGCCAATGAGGATGACCCGGAGGCAACCGAGTCTGACCAAGAGGCAACAGTGGGTGCCAAGAGGAAGACCAGGGGGGCAGTGTCCAAGGTTCCTTTTTCCTCGTTATCTTCTGAACCTTACTCCTTTGACGCCATGCGACAACTTAACCATCAATTATCAAATTCATCCTGCTTGAAGGATTCCTTCCCAGCCAAACGCAGGGTAACTCGGAGCTCCTCGGGTGAAGATCCCCTTAACCCGGGCATCTCTATCCCCTCGGCCCCTCGCGGCAGTGCCCCTCTGCCTCGTCCTTCCGACTCTCCTCAACGCCACCCTTCTCCTAACCATCCGCGTGCCGGGCAATTCCGGGTCCCGTTGGTAGTTCCCGTGGCGACCTCATCTGCTTCCAGCGGCGAGCTCCCGCCTGATTATACCGTGAATGCCGGGTAAGTTTGTGCTACATGATTTCCTTTTACGCCTAACAAATTTCCACTCAAGCCACCGCCATCACTAACAACCGCCTTTTCTCATCTTTCTTTTAGCGCTCAAGCCGTCGTCAGTGACCCGGAAAACATAGAGGCAGATAACCATCGGGCGGAGAAACCGACTGACAATGCAGACGCCGCGACTGGCGGCGATACAGCGAATAACCAGGAACAAGGCCCTCTGAACAATCCACTTCCCCGAGCTGCCGGATCTCCTTCCTCATCGGAACCAGTAGACGAGGAGATCGAAGTTCTAGATACGAGGATGAATTCTTCCAACCCGGCCACCCAAACTGTCCGGGTCTCAACTCCAAGGGCGGGGAGAGACCCCCCACCAAGCGACCAAGCTGCCGGCTCTTCCGGTACTCGATCCGAGGAACTGACATTTGCCCAGATGCTACAAACCCTTCGCACTTTAAGGGCTAATGAAGAAAACATCTTGGGAGCTTTGATAGCCAAACACGAGGTAAATCCGGCTAATGTTGCTTATGCCTTTGTCCAGTCCCAAGTTCCGAGTGAATTGATTCATAATTTACTTGGGACTTTATTATACAAGCGACTGATAACTTGCTTCTCTGCCCAACTGACCCTTGTTTGCATGCATGCAGGCTTTCGTAGCTCAATCTGAAGAGAAACTGGCGAACGCCACCAAGCTCATCGAAAAGGAGGTAGCTTTACGCGAAGCAGCCGAAGCCGAAGCCAGGAGAAATAGGTTGATAATGAGGAAATATAGGAAAAGGGCTCACCGAGCAGAAGATGACCTAACAAGCATTTCCGTCCAAATATCGGACACATATCGTGCTTTACTTGGTACGTTTCCCCCTCCGGGTTTATCTTTTTGATAGATAGCGGCAGTTTCCCAACTTATGTCTCCATTTCTTCAGGCCCGGACGAAACCATGCCGGAAGAGGATGACATGGCCAAGCTAAAAACCATCAAGAGCGTCATCCGGCAGCTATGCGCCGGAACCAAATGGATCCTTCAAGAATTACGGTGGCCGGGTAAGGGGCATGTTGATCTGAAGAGAATGCTGGATGCCTTCTCCACTATCCCTGAGTGGATTTGGCACTGGAAACGCTCGTCTTGCCGGGTTGGAGTAACCCGGGGGCTTGCTCTTGCCAAAGCTTATCTCCCCAAGCTCGAGCTAGTGAAGCTTATGGGCGGTTTCCCAGAGTTCAAGCTTGACGGATCCAAGTTCTCGGTGAAGGATTTCCAGGCCGTCCAGAAGGAGGTTCGTTACCCAGCCAGCGTAATTGCTGATGAACTGGATGTTAATATTCTTGTTCCAGCCTATGATGCCGCCGGTGAAGCAATTAAGTCGGATCTTCCCGAGCCGCATGATATGCTGGCTCGGTGGAAGGAGGAAGCTGCTGAGATAAGGGCGGAGGCTGCCAAGAAGCAAGCTGAAGCCGGCTCTGCCCCTGCTACCTCAACACCAGTCGTTCCACCTCCTGCAGGGACTAGTACCGCTGATCCGGGTGCTGCTGCTACCACTAATGATGGCAAGGGCAAGGCCAAGATGAACGCCGAGTGATATATGACTTCTAATGCCTCTTCTTACGCACCGTTCGGTCAACATACTTTTTGAAAACACTTATATTTTGGGTGGTGCGCCTGTGCACCTTTGATAGCTTTTCACCAGGGTTTTGTAATGCACGCTAAAGTCTTGATACACTTGATGCCTGTACCAACCTTTTTAAGTTTATTGAGCTCATCTGTTCTCGTTATCTGGCTTTCTTTATTGTTCCTTTTGTGAAAACTCAATTTCCGGGTCTCATGGGTATTGACAAGCGGATTTTGCTTCTAAGTCCCCAAGTCCCCAAGACTCGGATATTTGGGTTTTTGGAATCCTGCAAGTACGCAATTTTTTCTCTTTTCAAGATTTCAAGTCGCCCTGACCCGGATCTCCGAGTCTAGGTTACTTGATCTTGAGAGAGGAACGAACTGTCCACTGCTAAATTCGTAAAAAGCCCTGAGTTGGTTTACGTAGGGTTGAAGTTATGCTTAATAGTCGTTGAGTTTCCAGCTGTTTAGCCTTGTACTCTGCATAACTTATGGTTTAGATGACCCTTTTGACTTGTACTATAAGCCGGCTTTCGCGTGGATACCATGTTGTTACATCCATACGAAAACGTAGCCAGCCAAGCCCCGTCGGGTTTCATGACTGACTGTAATCGTAAGCGAACAAATCATGCCACTTTAATGCGAGTCACATCGAGATTAAGTAAGAATAGCCAAGAAATTTGGACTTCTTTGTCCGGTTATAAGATTGTAGCCGTACTCGTTTGCAAGTAATCGGCCCTTATAACTCATAGGCATCATGGCCGGGTCTTTGAGTTTGTAACTGTGCTATTCAAGCGACCAGCCCCCAAGACCTAGATATACGCACCATACCGAGAGTACATAACCTGATAATAACCATCTCTTTTCTTGATAACCATCTCTTTACTTGATATGAAAAACCTAGGTCAGCAAGCCGCCTCATTAAAAACCCGTCCAGTCCCCAGAGGTACCCTGGATAGGAAAAGAGTGCGTCTGAAAACCTGCTTCCCATTACATCGTGCAATTCCACTTGCCAATATAGTCTTTACTAGGTATAATATGGACGTAGCTGAGCCACGTTCCATGGTCTATCTCTTTCTTGCATAGATGAAGTGGTGTGCGCGGTGTCGTTAACTGTAGCCGACTCTTCCCTTGCATCTATCAGGTAATATGATCCATTATGCAGATTCCGGCTTATGATAAATGGTCCTTCCCATGGTGGTGATAATTTGTGCTTTCCTTCATTTGACTGAACCAGACGCAAAACCAAGTCTCCTTCCTGGAATACCCGGGTTTTCACGCGCCGGCTATGATACCTCCGTAGATCTTGCTGATATATGGCTGATCTTTCCAGGGCTTGTTCTCTTTGCTCTTCTAACATATCTACGGCGTCCTGCCGGGTTTTTTCGTTCTCCACTTCGACGTAAGCTAATACTCGCGGTGAGTCGTGGATAATGTCGCTTGGTAACACTGCCTCCGCGCCATAAACCATAAAGAAGGGCGTCATCTGAGTGGATCTGTTAGGTGTAGTGTTGATACCCCAAACTACAGAAGGAAGTTCTTCGACCCATGCACCAGCAGCCCTGACACAGGGAACTCGCAGTCGTGGTTTTAACCCGCGAAGCAATTTTGGTTTGCTCTCTCACTTGTCCATTGGCCTGCGGATGAGCCACCGATGCAACATCGAGCCGGATTCCATTGTTGCCACAGAACTCCATCTCACCAAGGGACATGTGGTGTTGTCGGTAATTATGCTGTGGGGATACCCGAACCGGTAGATAATCCTTTTCAGAAACTTGACTGTTGTAGCCGCTTCGCAATTAGTAACTGGCATAACCTCAACCCACTTGGTAAACTTATCAATAGCCACCAAAAGATGTGTCTTCTTGCATGGTGACATATGAAAGGGGCCAACCATGTCCATACCCCAGACAGCGAACGGCCAAGTTAACGGGATGGTCCGTAACTCCATAGCCGGCACATGGGTTTGGCGAGCGTACCTTTGACATCCATCACACCTTGCTACCAATCGTTCCGCATCCGCTAGAGCCGTGAGCCAGAAAAATCCGTGTCGATAAGCTTTAGCCACGAGAGACCTTGTGGATGCATGATGTCCACAGTCGCCTTCATGGATTTCCTTGAGAATCTGTCGGCCTTCTTCTGGCGCTACGCAGTGCAAAAAGACTCCTGCTGCGCTTCTCTTGTATAACTCTCCAATGATGATAGAATATCCATTTGCTCGCCTCAAGATTTGCCTTGCTAACACCTCCTGCTGTGGTAACTCGCCTCGTGACAGGAAAGCCAAAAACGGTTCTGTCCATTCGGGAATAGTACTTACGGTAGCCACAAGTCCTGAATCCGGGTCTTGATTTGCCAGCTCTTCCTCCGACTCGGTTTTCACAGATGGTCGCCATAGCTCGTCAAGGAAAACGTTAGGTGGGACCGGCTCTCTGCGCGAGCCAAGTCTGGCAAGTGCATCTGCTGCTTCGTTTTTTCTTCTGTCTATATGCTCCACCTCATACCCGGAAAAGCACCCAGCCACCTTGTCGACTTCTCTGCGGTATGCTGCCATGGTTGCGTCCTTCCTATCCCAAGTTCCTGATACCTGCTGTACCACAAGGTCCGAATCTCCGAAGCATCGTATCCTCTTAACGTTCATCTATTTAGCTGCCCTTAGGCCGTGTAATAGGGCCTCATACTCGGCCACATTGTTGGAACAATCGAAGTGAATTTGTAGTACGTAGCTCAATTTATCTCCTTTGGGTGAGGTTAGCACCACCCCAGCTCCTGATCCCTCGTATTGCTTAGATCCGTCGAAGTGCATGACCCATGATTCGGAACTCGGGACCGTCGTGGTCATGCCTGTATGTGTCCAGTCGTTAACGAAATCAATTAAAGCTTGGGATTTGATTGCTGACCTGGGTTCGTAGTTAATGTGATAATCCCCCATCTCTATTGCCCACTTGGCTATTCTTCCTGTCGCGTCCGAGTTTCTGATGATATCCGACATTGGTATTGAACTAACCACTGTTATGGGATGCTCTTGGAAATACGGCTTCAACTTCCGGCTGGCCATAAAGACCCCGAACACCAACTTTTGCCAATGTGGATAGCGCTGTTTTTCTTCTGATAATACCTCGCTGACGTAATAAACCGGCCTCTGAACCGGGTAACCTTTCCCATCCTCCTTGCGCTCCACAACAACTACTGCGCTGACGGCTCGGGGGCCAGCTGCCACGTATAGCAACATAGGCTCTTTAGGACCCGGCGCCGCCAGTACTGGTGCTTCAGATAACTGCTTCTTTAGTGCCTCAAACGCCTCATCCGCCTCTTGATCCCACACGAATTTATCTGATTTCCGGAAGAGCCGGTACAAGGTATTGCTTTTCTCCGAGTCTGGATATGAATCGGCTCAAGGCTGCTACGCAGCCGTGAGCTTTTGGACATGCTTCAAATTTTCCGGTTTTTTCAGACTCTGGATGGCCTTGATTTTATCCGGGTTTGCCTCGATTCCTCTCTCGGAAACTATAAAGCCGAGCAATTTCCCAGCTGGAACTCCAAACACGCACTTTGTCGGGTTAAGTTTCATCTGGTATCTCCTCAAGTTTTTGAACGTCTCTTTTAGATCATCGGTGAATGTCTCCGCCTTCCTGGTCTTGATAACCACATCATCCACATAGGCATGGACGTTACGTCCAATTTGGTCCTCGAAGCATTTTTGAATACACCGTTGGTAAGTGGCGCCGGCGTTCTTCAACCCAAACGTCATAGTTTTATAACAGAAGGCCCCAAAAGGGGTTATGAATGATGTTTTCTCCCAATCCTCCCTCTTGAGCTTAATCTGATGATACCCGGAATATGCGTCCAGGAAGCATAACAGATCGCTTCCACTACTGCATCTAT
>JAPCYS010000019.1:0-172368 GCA_028641055.1 Alopecurus myosuroides | reverse complement strand
AATATCGGAGAAAAGTTTGGACATCACCGAAATTGTTTCAGGGAATATTGAAATAGTCACCAGAATTGTTTCGGGTAATTTTGAAATAGTTCAAGGGGATTCTTATCAAATGGTTGTTAATAGATTTAACAACTAACTCAAGGGGTTATATGTTAATCTTTTTTAATGGAATTAACAAATATTAAAATAAAGAAATAAAATTGTTTTATTTATTTATTAAAGAAAACCCTTGGGATTTTGAGTGGGAATTAATGGAGGAATGAGTGGGTTGAGTGGAGACTCCACTCACATCATGAGGGAGAGGTGGAGACACCCAAAAATTCGTGGCTGCCATCCCCTCCTATATAAGGAGGGGTGGAAGCTCCCTCTCCCATACACACACTTGTGTCATCTCTTCCTCCCTCCTCCCGCTCCTCCACCATTTGTTCATGCGCTTGGCGAAGCCCTGAACGAAGTTTTCTCCACTACACCATGCCGTCGTGCTGCTGAAGTTCCGAGGGATCCTCTACTTCCGCGCTCCGCTGGATCGAGGGAACGGAGGTCGTCATCAACCGTACGTGTGACCGATCACGGAGGCACCGCCGGATTGCGGTGCACATCTTCTCGCTCTCGGGATCGATGTCAGTACGATTACGCCAACAACGAGATTTGATCTCGTAACGCTTTGTGTCTTCGAGGGTATGTGTTCTCCTTAACCCTCTCTTTTCCCGTTGCACTTCGTCTCCTAGATTAGATCTTGGCCTTTCGGGTGTCTCTCGTGTAGGAAATTTTTTGTTTTCTATGCAACGACCCCTTCAGTGGTATCAGAGCCGGATCTATGCGTAGATGTTTTGTACGGGTAGAACACATAGGTGTATGTGGGCGTTGATGATCATGTTATTACATCCTTGATTATTTTATGATATTAGTGGCATAGTGGGATGTAGCGGCCCGGACTAACCTTACATGTCCATGTATATGAGACTTGTTCCACAACTGGCATGCAACTTGTATTGCATAAGTGGCTTGCGGGTGTCTGTTTCTCCTACTATAGTTAAGATCTAATCTACGAAGGATTGTTAAAAATATGTTTATCAACTTTGTGGTTGATGTTCGTAGGTATGAACGGTTCTATCCTCGAAAGCCCTAAGCCAGGTAAAATATGCAAAAATAAATTAGAAGCTCTAACTAGTTTTTGCTGGGCATGTGATGTGATATGGTCAATGTTACAAATTTGATTATGAGATGATCTATTTGGTAAATTATTGATATACCGGAAGGTATCCATATGATTGTCTTATTATTGATGGACAATCAAGATTGGGATGCCATGGTACTTGGTACCACGCCGGTGGAATGATGGAGATCATACCATGATGCACATGATGGAGATCAAGTGCAAGGAGGACCATATCATATCACGTTATCCTTACATGTGATGTCTGTGACGATTAATCCTTTTATGCATCTTGTTTTGCTTAGATAGCGACGGTAGCATTATAAGATGATCCCTATCACTTAATATGAAGATAATAATGTGTTCTTCCTTAAGTATGCACCGTTAAGAAAGTTCATCGTTTCGAGACACCACATGATGATCGGGTGTGACAGTCTCAACGTTCGCATACAACGGGTGTTTTCAAGCCTAGCATGTACAGACATGGCCTTGAAACATACGCAATACCACGGTTCTACTTGGCAAGCCTAGCATGTACATACATGAGTCATATGGATGATATGATGAACATGTCGATGTTCGCCTTTGAAGCTACATCATCTCACGTGATGATCGGTTTTGGTGTAGTGAATTTGGTTCGTGTAATCACTAAAGACGACCAAGAGGGATGTTGTTTTTGAGTGGGAATTCATGGTTTAATTTTGAATTAACTCGAACTTATTTATCATTAACAACCAATCAAAGTGAATTTGCACAAATTGTAGTATTCATTGGCATCCACAATACCACCTTACACTTAGATTGTTAATTGAGATATAACCGTTATGATCTGGTAAAACCATTTAAGATTGGTATCGTATTAGTGAAATTTAAAAATGAGTCCTATTGTAGATTTTCGGTATTTCCTACCTAACTCCATATGATTAATGATTGATTCATCTAGAGAGCAACCAAGTCCTACTTAGAATCCAGAGTCATGGTTTCTTCCATATTACTTTATCTTCAAAAGAATGTTTTGTTGATCAAGGTGATTTAGGAAACTGAAAAGAGTTGTTTTCAGAAACAATCAAGTGAAAGATATACTGATATCTAGAAACTTATTTGTGGCAACATGACTGAGTATAATTTAGGGTGACAATGTATGCTTATATTATTTGAATATATGCAATGATTGAAGACGCTAGGCGTTTGAATATTCCAAGAAGTTGGGCGCTAAAAGTTATCCTCTAAATTCCTTCCTTCGAGCTATAGTAGCTTAATCATAAAATTGTTATGATGGGATGAATTAAAAGTATGGGTAAAGTCGTTTACCTTACTTGGAGATTGCTAAGAGTGGAATCTAGAAGAATACTATTAATATGGTGATATTAGTAGAACAATCAAACTCAAACTAGGACTCAATGGGTGATAGTATATGACTAACACGCCAAAGAAAACGAGGTAGTACGACTAGCATTGTTTGATGTTGAATGATTCTGCTTTAAAGGAAAAGGAATATTGAAAATAGAATTACAAAAAGGTATATGGCAGAAAAAGAAGATAACCGGAAAAGTCCAGCTCAGGAGTATATGCTTGATATACAAGTTATAGATGTATTACTAGTTAACAAAGTATTTTTGGGTATTTTTGATACCACATTGGTTGGTATGAGTTGTCATACGAAGCAACGCAATGCAAGAAATACAAGGGCCTAAAAGAAACTAGTAATAGATGTGCAATCGATTATGACAAGAACAAAAATAAAGTGTTATTGCGTTCATTGTCGTATCAACCAAACATTCGGGATTTATTTTAAGAACTTAATAAATTGTTATTAGTTTCTAGTCTTTTGTGAGAACAAATGAGATTGTTCAAACTATGACCATATTCCATAATTGATGGATATGTTAATATAAATCATGTTGGTAAAGTAAACATCTATAAGACTTAATGCTAAACGTTGCAAGACGTAAAAGAGTTTCATTTAAATTGTGACATCAATATTTTAGTTCATATCGGAAAGGAAAACATGAAAGAACTCCATATTGATGGACTTCCGGAGTCATTTTGTTTTGAATAAATTGACGCTTGTGAGACCTCTTCCAAAAGATGACTAGAATTCCGTTCTTAGGCCAAAGTAGAATGGACAACTAATTTAGTGGATATTATACATATTGATGTATATAGTACATTATGTGTAGTCATGTATGGTGGATTAATTTTTCCTTCATAAAATTATGTCGATGATTTGAGTAGGTATGTGAGTATATCTATACCTACTAATAAAGTCATTAAGGTTTCTGCCAAAATTTTCGTCCAACATAAAAAGACAGTTTTACCCCTACTTATTAATAAAATTACAGCCAATGCCACCGCCAAGTCAACAAAACGATTCAGGTTAGCCCTTCGCTATGTTTTTTCTGACGTGCAGATCTGAACAAACAGGAAACCACAAAGATCTGACGACGATACACAGCAGAGGCGGGCGGGGCGACGACGTGAAGGCGAGCCGCTTCAGGCAGAGCTTGATCTGGCGCCATGGACGGAGGTTGGAGGGCAGGAGGAAACCGTCGTGGAGGTCTCCGCTTTGGTCGGTTGGCCAGGCAAACGCCGGCTCGCTCGTGGAGGGGATAGGCATGGCGGCCTTGCTATGCCAGGGAGGCCGCGGCGGAAAGCTTCCCAGGGCGAAGGTCGGCGCTACCGGCGGCGTGGAGAGTCCGGCCTCGGGCACGGCTCTGCCGGCACTGGGACGAGCGAGGACAGTGATAGGATTCGCCGGAAGCCAGGCGACGTCGGCTCGCTCGTGGAGGGGATAGGCATGGCAAGCTTGCTCTGCCAGGGAGGCCGCAGCGAGGAGATGCCCGAGTCGGAGGTGGGCGCTGCCGACGGTGTGGAGAGGCCGGCCTCGGGCACGGCTCTGCCAGGGAGGCCGCGGCGAGGAGATGCCCGAGTCGGAGGTGGGTGCTGCCGACGGTGTGGAGAGGCCGGCCTCGGGCACGGCTCTGCCAGCACCGGGTGCGAGCCAGGATGGCAACATGATTCGCCCTGAGCCCTGAGGAGAACTTGCTTTTGACACCGATGATGTTGATTTGCATCTGGCGAGGCTCGAAATCATCGAGGATGGCGAACGAGAGAAGAAGAGGGCAGCGTCGAGAGGAATAGCAGCATAGGGCGGTTGGTGCCAGGTGTGGAGACCGGTTTGTAGCAGAGGCCGGTGTTCTCTCTGAGCTTAGCAAGCAGCAGACCCTGCAGGCGTGCACCTCCATGGCCTGCTCCGTTCTTCCTGGAGTGGAAGGATTTTGGCAAAATTTAGGGGAGATAACTGGACTGAATCTATACAGAACTTTGTGTTGGTGTCCGAAGCCTGGTACCTCCTTATCCTGATAATACTTGCACAGTGCATGTTCGTCCCCTCATCCTGATACTGTGGACCATGTGATTGTAAATGAACATGTACGATTGATAAAATATTATACAGTAGTAATCTTTTTTATTGTAAATGAACATCAATGAATTTTTCTGTAGATAAAAATTTCAGGAAAAGTGGACCATGCAATTGTTTATCATCTGATTTGTGACACACGACTAAACCTTCTGTTTTTGTACTAACTACTCCTTTCTAATATTCTTATACATGTTTACCAGGATTTGCCAAAGTTGAACAGAAATCCTTCTCAAGTTCTCTATTTATTTCCCGCAACCTGAAAATTGTGAAACTGTCAAAACTTGAATAGTCGAAACTAATGACACCGCTTTGCTGGATCTGATTCCATTTCTTGAGTGTAAGTTCTCCAACCCATCTTCCATATTACCATGTGGTTGTAGGTACCTTCATTGTTGTCATATGAATCTGTGACCTCAAGTGCGTAAAATCTTGATAAAGTTAACTTATACTACAGATGTTGCCACGAATAGACCGCATGATGTTCGGAAAGCACTTGCTTCATCAAGGTCATGATGTTGCTGCAGAGTTTGCCGTTTAAAGGAAGTGGAGAGGTAATAATTTCACTATGGAGAACATTGGATTGCTGACTGATTTGCAAGCTGGTTCTTCTGTAGACACTCAAAAAATGCAAACCGTTTTGCAGAATGTTGTTTACATTGAGGAGCGTTGCGCTACAGACTACATGTGTCTGAACTATTACATGCCCATATACACTACGGTATTATTCTTGCTTGACTGTTGGGTTAATGCTAGAGAATTATTGTTTGTATATGTAATTGTTATATATTCTGCCAAATGGAAAGTTCTTGTTGGTTAGGCCTGGTTTCTGCGAACGGCAAGTACTTGCTGATTGAGGGCAGGATTGATACTTAGTTCAGTTGTTGGTTGCTGTTGTGACCGTGTGCTCATTTTCTGAATCCTGAATCCTTTCTCAGCTTGTGAATCGGTTCAATTCTCCTTTTCAAGTATGCTAAGACACACTCCGTAAGGTGGAGAGCTACGCTAGCCTTGTCAATGATTGAGTGGACCAACAACTATAGGATGAGTGCCACGCCAGAGCATGCTACAACACGCCATGATCGTTCCTCTACTCCGGCCACCCAGATCCGTCCACTTTCAATGTCCCATGACTTCCATCTGGCGACCATGCCGTCTGGCAGCCGATTCAGACGGGATGCTCCCGGCTGCTTGCCCAAACCTGGTCGGCGTCTGGGCACTAGGATTGTTTGGAGTAATGGTGGCGGGAGGCCCACGGCCGGCTGTGGAGATTGTGCGGCGGTAGGAAGGAGCACGTGGCATCACGATCGTAGTGGCTGAGACCGGTGGGGAGCACGGAGCCCGAGTCAGCCAGAAATGTCCGCACCATCCCTCCCTCATATCTGGACCCTCCAGCGGTGCTTCCTCTCTCCTAGAGCTCATGTACATCCGCCACACAATCAGTCTTCTCTGCTAGACGGAGCACGACGCCATGTCGAGGTTGCTCGCCACATGGCCGAGCTCAGAGGTGGAGACGTTGTGAGCATGCGACCACCTTCGTTGCCAAGCTACAGCTATGAGCCTTCATGGTGTGCTTGGACCAACAATGATTATCTCCTTATGTACTTCTCGATTGATTTTCCCTACTCCTCATCTCCTGCTTCACATTCTGTTGTTGTCTGGAGCCCCAATTTTGTTTGTGCTAATGCCTTGAGGAGTACTTCTACTCGGTCAATTAAATTTCAGTATTCCTTTTTATGGAGAAAGTTGATGAAGCACTATGTTTCTTCGAATCAGATGCTAAGAAAAACATCAGCGGGGTAATATTTTCATCCTTAAACATTAACGTTTTCTGCGGTTTTCTTATTATTTGTCAAGATTCAGTAAATTTATGTAATGCCCCAACATGTTTTATATGGAAAGTCTATAGGTTGTAGTAAGCATATGGATTTGGAAAATATGAAAAAAAACAACTTATGATGCTCCAAATATTGCATATTCTATTTATCAAGTTGCACTTGGCCCAGGACATAAGCCGCATACCTCTGTCATCTGTTTAGGAAATTATATGACCAGTATACAAGAGTCTAGCAAGGTTGTCTCCATTTTCTTCAGTAGACTGAAATGAACTTACTCGTGCAGTTGGTGAAAACCAAATCTCTAGGTACCACCTCACTAAGAAAATATGGAACCCATTCAGGTCATACCACACAAGTCCCCTATCCATAAACACACTATGTTTATCAAGTGTATGTGCTACACAATTGCATTACCTGAAGCAGAGCTCAATTTTACAATCAGTGGAATCTGTCATCAGAAGGTACTTTGCCTTCATGAATAAAACACCATGTTGGGCCAGATCAAAAATCAGTTGATGAAAGGGCCTTCTTCATAGACATTGCATGAATTTCCAATGCAAATCTTCTCACGCCATATCAAAAGCAAAGGGGAGGGCCTGAACACAAGCTCGACCTCTGGCTGTAGAGCATCTGCCATGCGGATAAGGTTTCTCATGCCTGAACCATGCACGCTTGAATCGCTAATGCCAAAGCCCCAGTAACCATCTCCATATTTTTCATAGTAGGTAGCATGTATATTGATACTGGCCTCTTGGGAAACTACTTATTCCTTGACCTCCACTGATCACAATTTCTATTGCCTGAAAACACCTAGCTGCGTGTTTGTTTGAATTCGATCATGATTCGATAGCGAAGTGTAAAATACAACATGGTATAGTCGCATTCCCATGTGTAAAATACAACATGGTATGTGGTTAAGTAGGTGATTTGGCGGCAGCGACAAGATAGATAGTAGATAAAACGAAAAAGATTTAAGAAAAAAAAGATGATGACTTCCGTACAAAAATTTGGATCACTTCAGTAAAAAATTAGATTGTTTCTCCCGTTGCAATGCATGGGCAAGTTTGCTAGTCTATTTAAAGAGAACATAGTTTGACATTTTTAATTGGTTCAAATGGTTGTTAATATGAAGTAAAAATCCGTGTAACAAGATAATCAAGTATTTATGATTGGATCATAAAGGATAAAGTTTGAGTTACAAGTTTAGCAAAACATCTGAGAAGTTGCAGAATTGTTCTACAACTTATATTACTCGAATACCCCACATTAGTTTGGAGTGTTCGAGAGACAAAATCAAACCTTGTTTGACACGGTAAGATTAATAAAATTGCCATTATAATTTTTGTAGTTTATACATTAAGGACAACCGCTTTTCCACTGAAAAGAGCACCATCATAATCCGTTGAAATTGACAACATATAAGATATGGTTTGGGTAGTGACCCGAATTGTCATTTTCTTAAGTTTTGGTATGCATAGCATGTGTAAAATGTTTACAACCAAAATAGTATAAATTATATGTTTATAAGGTTATCCCAAATAAAACATTGAGTATTTCTCTAATCACCAAACCAAAAGACAAATGTTGTTGTTTGTCCGAAAGCGTTGATTTCTCGAGAAAGTAGTTCTTGCAAAATAAGTGAGTGGGAGCACAGTACAAACTCAACGAGATTAGATAATCTTTGTTAACATGTCAAGAGTAGCGCAACACTGGAATGTAAGTAAACACTGGACAGGATTGGTAAAAAAAAACACTAACAGTGTTGTAGATTACTTCGGATGAGTTTGCGTACTGAACCACAAAAGTCCTAAAACTTTGTACTTAGACAAACTTATGGTTTAAGAGTAAAGTGTTGTTTGACAACAAAAGGACCTGGACCTTATAAAGGAAGCAAATGATGGGCCCTGACTTCGTAAAATTGACTATGAGTCATTATATCCGCCATAGTATCCTTGTATGAATATCAAGTATGTGACTTGGTAGTCCTTTCGATAGGCTTGATGCCTAACGATAGCAAAAGGGTCTATATAGCGACAAAGACATGGATTTTTACATCCTTTGAAAGTTGTACTTATCGAAAAGTTGTTTTCGACGAATTTTAAAGAGTTGACTACTACAAGATTTTGATCTTCCGTAGTGATGCTTAGTCTTTGCGGATAGTTCTAACAAAGTTACATATTATGATATGGATGTTGAATAACAAAACCAACTCTCCTCTCGAGGAAGTTTGATCAAGGATGTGTACTTGACATAGTATGAGAGTTTTGTAAAATTCAAAGGGTTGCTAGAAAGTTATGCACACTTCAATGGTTGAAGTTGAAATGTTTACCTTAATGAAGTTATCAAAAGAGTTTGATTCCATCATGAATGATAAAGATGCTTCTAGAGTTACAAGAAATTAAGTGGGAGCGCTATGACATATTCCAATACTTTATGTAGATGACATATGGTTGATTGGAAAATATGTATTTTAAATTAACACGGTTAAGAAATTCATATTGATGAAAGGCTTAGAAGACATTGGGCATCGATATCTATAAGATATGGATTGAAGCGCCTGATATGATTGAAGCCAAATTACATAGATGAAATATTGAAGTAAGTCAATATCAAAATGACAAGAAGGAGTTATTTTCACATGGAAATAATTGAGCAAGATTCAAGTGTTTTGACACATGATGAACATCATTGAAATTGAGATTTCTTAGTCATGTTTCCATGCTATGTACACAACCAGATTAGTCCTATACTATAAAATGTTATAGCAGGATAATCCATATGATGATTAGACAACAGTGGAAGAGATCCTTGTGTCAGTTTAGAAATGCTAAGGATATGTTTTCCTATGTAGTAATGACAAAATATTAGTTGTAATATGTTACACTAATAGTCTTGTCATTTATTCAAGTAATTTTATCTCAATTAAAATATGTGATGAAGGGTAGCACAATAGACTGGAAGAAAGTTCCTGCTAGATTTGAAAGAGTTTCAAATTAAAAATATTGTGACAGATACTACAACAAAGGATAAAGTATATCGTTGTGTTGACAACTGATAATAAGCGTTTTGTCAAGGAGTTCTTTATTGAACTTGGTGAAATTCCAAGAATGCTGACACTATGAAGCTACATTTTCACAATGTTAGTAACATTAGTTTAAGCTGAGGAATTAAGGTATCAATGGAACTTGGTGAATTTCCAAGAATGCTAACACTACGAAGCTACATTTTCACAATGTTAGTGACATTAGTTTAAGCTGAGGAATCAAGGTTTCACCGATTGACCATATATATACAAAGCCATCTCATTAGAGAATGAGTGATGCGTGTAGAGGCAAAGAACATGCAAATACAATAGGACCTGAACAGTTCAGATCTTTTCGATGATGTTTACCACATACAAAGCATGGTAATAACACTGGAACGCCATATGTGTTAAGTGCTTACATACTAGATTATTGACTCTAGTGCAAGTGGGAGACTGAAGGGAATATGCCCGAGAGGCAATAATAAAGTGGTTATTATCTTATTCCTTGTTTATGATAAAATGTTTATTTCTCATGCTAGAATTGTATTAACCAGAAAAGTTGATAGATGTGTGTTTAATAAACAAACAATGGTTCCTAGTAAAATCTCTCTTTTAACTAGCTCGTTGATTAACAGATGATCAAGGTTTCCTGATCATGAACATTGGATGTTGTTAATAACGAGGTCATATCATTAGAAGAATGATGTGATGAACATAGACCAAATATCAAGATAACAATACGATCAAGTCATTTAGTTTATATTGTTATATCTTGCATACGAAGTAACTTATTCCTTAGACCATGAGATCATGTCAATCACTGATACCGGAAGGGTGCTTTGATGTCATCAAACGTCACACCGTAACAGGGTGACTATAAAGGTGCCGTTAGGTATTCGGAAAGTATTAGTTGAGGCTCATGGATAAAGAGTGGGAGTTTTCCATCCAAAATGACGGAGAGATATACTCTGGTCCCTCTCGGTGATATCACATCGAAACCGCTTGCAAGCACGTGATATGAACAAGGATGTTATATCATGGGAACGAGAAAAGAGTACTTGTCGGTAACGAGATTGAACAAGGTATGGTTGATACCAATGATCGAATCTCGAACAAGTAAAATATCGCAATACAAAGGGGATAGTTCACGACGTTGATGGTTCACACGATCACGAGAGTCATCGTTGAATATATAGGATTCATCACGGATTTCCAGATCCCGTTGTTGATTATTGATCGGAGAGGAGTCTCGATCATGTCTATCTTATTCGCGAACCGTATGATGACACACTTAAGGTTCGATGACGCGTTTTAGAGGATACGGAATATCGGAGAAAAGTTTGGACATCACCGAAATTGTTTCAGGGAATATTGAAATAGTCACCAGAATTGTTTCGGGTAATTTTGAAATAGTTCAAGGGGATTCTTATCAAATGGTTGTTAATAGATTTAACAACTAACTCAAGGGGTTATATGTTAATCTTTGTTAATGGAATTAACAAATATTAAAATAAAGAAATATAATTGTTTTATTTATTTATTAAAGAAAACCCTTGGGATTTTGAGTGGGAATTAATGGAGGAATGAGTGGGTTAAGTGGAGACTCCACTCACATCATGAGGGATAGGTGGAGACACCCAAAAATTCGTGGCTGCCATCCCCTCCTATATAAGGAGGGGTGGAAGCTCCCTCTCCCACACACACACACACTTGTGTCATCTCTTCCTCCCTCCTCCCGCTCCTCCACCATTTGTTCATGCGCTTGGCGAAGCCCTGAACGAAGTTTTCTCCACCACACCACGCCGTCGTGCTGCTGAAGTTCCGAGGGATCCTCTACTTCCGTGCCCCGCTGGATCGAGGGAACAGAGGTCGTCATCAACCGTACGTGTGACCGATCATGGAGGCACCGCCGGATTGCGGTGCACATCTTCTCGCTCTCGGGATCGGTGTGAGTACGACTACGCCAACAACGAGATTTGATCTCGTAACGCTTTGTGTCTTCGAGGGTATGTGTTCTCCTTAACCCTCTTTTTTCCCGTTTCACTTCGTCTCCTAGATTAGATCTTGGCCTTTCGGGTGTCTCTCGTGTAGGAAATTTTTTGTTTTCTATGCAACGACCCTTCAGCGGGTCTCTATATCCTCCTGGAAGGGTCCCATAAGGCGTTTGATAAGTAAGTTTATCTCTTCTTCTGGTCGGAGAGCAATGGCCAACATAAGTATCACATAGTTAAATGGGCACACGTCCGTGCCCCCAAAGAATTTGGGGGCATAGGGATATTAGTTTCTCGCAAGATGTACATCTCATTCTTAGATGGGTGTGGAGGATCCTGCAGAAGGATGGGGGGCTATGGCTTCATCTTATCAAAGCGAAATATCTTAGAGACCGCCCCGTACTCTCCCGTGATCGCAGGGAGGGATCACAGTTTTGTTGATCCACCCAATCCATCAAGCATGAGATCCGGAAGGGGGTACGGTTCACTGTCGGGGATGGTAGGAGCACACTCTTTTGATTGGAGTCATGGCTGGGCGGCAGACCGCTCCAACTTGTATATCCATACCTGTTTGCGATCTGCTTGGACCCACAGCTCCGATGCCGCGCTTAATGGGAATTAGAACATCTCGTCCCGGAGAACATTTGGTGCGCCAGAGGCGACAACTTGGGCCGAGTTTAGGGAGGCATTGCCAGCCCCCTACATGGGCCCCGAATAGTGTCTCCTGGCAATTGGCCCCGTCTGGAGTGTTCTCAGTTAAAACGGCTTGTCGTGACATGTTCGACGGACTAGGAAGTTCTTGGTCTTCCCCTCGATGGAAAGCTATATCACCGGCCAATATCACGTACATAATCGCATTGCACTGATTTTGGCTTAGGTCCTTAGACGATGTCGAATTGTCGAGATACCTCTAGGTTCAAAATACAGAATAAAGCTACGATGAAATAGAGCTGCACCTACATGGTAATAAAAAGTTCTGCCATCGACAAATTATGGACATGCATCGAGTCTAACAACAATGACAACATAGGTTGGAACCGAAATATTTTTAGTTTTATTGTAGTTATGCCCGATACTGCTTCTATTACTAAATCAAGACTACCCATGTCATTCCGGCAGTCCCCGACTAACCTTGCAAGGCCACGGTCTAGCACGAGGCTGAGCCGCATCCGTCTGAGGGAGGTGATGCATTATGGGTGACAAGGAATTTCCAGCCCTAACTGGGTTTGGTATAATGATAACATAATTATAAACTAACCATGTGCTTGAAGTGTATTAGAATTATCCGATGAATTCCACAAGACGGTTGTCGACCCCTTGGAAGTGAAAAAAGAGGGAAGACGACTTAACCGTCTGCACAAGATGGTACAAGCACTGAAATATTGGCGACGTGTGTCTAAGTTTACACGCTGCTACTATTTTATGTTCGAAGGATACGCTTGGTCCCACTTACTAGTGACGACCCTTTCCGTATAATGTAGAATGGAGGAGTGATTTGATTCCGTATAATGTAGAATGGAGGTATGCTTCCAATAGGGCCTTAATGCAAGCGTGCGTTAAAAATAGCACGCCACCAATATATAATAGCAGCAGCGTAGCCCCTCCCGGTCTGCCACGAAATCACATATGTTTATAATCTATTTCCTACTAGTGTTAGGTGCTCGCAAAGAAACTCTGTGCCTAAATGAGATCTTATTTTACCAAATATTAGCACCAAGTCACCATTAGAACATAACTGAAAATAATTAGGTATATTAGCTTGATCATAATTAATTACATGAAACCGACACTTAATCTTGAACATTATAACTTAACAAAAACAAGAAACAAGTATAATGTAGAATGGAGGAGTGATTTGATTTCGTCGGTGACTAACACTGATAAAAAAAACTGATCAGTTGTAATAACTGTGAACAAATTTGGCATGATATAAAAATGAAAAGAAAGAAGGGGCAGTGGTGGTTCACATGTTAGGCCGCATACATACAGTCATCATATCCCATGAAATAGGAAGCAAAGGACCAAGCTATGGGTTCCAAGAATTCCTTCCTCCTCATCAATATGATCCCATTCATTGATATCCTGAACAAATATGGTTAGATTCCAGTGGTGGAGTTTACTGCAAGATGGGGGAAGAGGGGGGGGGGGGGGGCAATAGCCCCCCCTCCCCCAAAGTTTGAACAAGTTTCCTCTATGATGTCTATATGATTCCACCAAAAACATGTTCCCCGTATCAGAGTGGTATCAAGGATGTACCTTATAGGTATTCCACCGAGCATTGAGCCATGGTCCAACTGGGGGACAAATCAGCCATACGCATGACAACCGAGAGATCTTCTTGTTTCAGTAGATATGTTGCTGCTCTGGATGTTCGCATTTGCAATCCCCGACCATTGTATGAATTCACCTTAATAGACGGATTATTCTAGCTTCACGAATAAATACAAGGCATAATAAAGACATATATTTCCGATTTTAGACACTTCAAAGAGAATTTTTTCTGAAGCTGGAAATAACAATATAGCTAAAGCTAGTCATAAATGTTTTAATTTCAAATTTTCAAATAATAGAATAAGTAAAGGCTATAACCAAAGCCTTGCATATGAGATCACCAGAATATTTGAACTTCACAAGCTTCACTAACATGCTCAAATGGATAAAAAATTCTAGCATCAGCCTCTATACAATATATATTTTCCCTAACACGTGTAAATTATATTTGATTTCTTCTTCTGTCAACTAACCCCAATAAAATGACCGCATAATTACAAGCATACTAGTTTACCATATTGGACAAAGATAAAGCTCAACTGTTAGTTCAAGGAAAATGCAAAAGCTCACGACATGAACTAAGAAGTTTGAAGAGGGGAACAATATGGTCTAATCAAGTTGAAATGCAAAAGCAATGATATTTTGAATATGCAAAGGAGGATTATATTTGTCAATATTGCTCAAGTATAACTGATTTTTTTTTGCTTTTGCATGGCGCATAACTGAAATTGAAAATCAATTGTCACAAAGATATTAGCTCAATTGTTATTTTGGATACAGTACAAGTAAAATAACCTATAGTAAATTTTAGAGAAACTTCAAATAATTTATTGTTATTTAACAATCATGGTTACTATTACTATACACGAGTTGTTGATGAACATTTTTGTCATCATCTACAAGCTCATGGTTTCCGCGAGGAACTCATATCCATGCTAGACCATGCTTCCTACGATCTCCAGATATTTTCTTTGGTTTCAAAACTACCAGCTACTGTAATCTACAATGTTTGTGTCCATTGTTTGGATGCAAGGACTTCTCACTGTCCTACCATATGGAAACCTTTTTCTTAGTCACGAAAAATAAGATTTAAATAAAAACTTTCTAAATTTTTCCAGTTGTACACAATCTGAGTAGGCATTTTTGTCTGATTTATTTGTCATGAGATTGCTTTGTTGAAGGTGATTGGTTTAGAAATGCTTTTTGGTGGAAGGAAACTCTTGTTCCATGGGAAGAAATAACTAGGCATATGGAGATGTTTGGTATTCCTGGACATGAAGTATGGCATATGCAGTTTCAAAGCTAAAGATTGAAGATCTCGATAGATAAGCCCACAGACTAGGTGTGCCTCCAGTTTATACTCCGAACCTTGTGGCATCTGAGGGTGTTGGTGCTTAATAAGATGCAGCCATTGATTAACAAAAAAACAAACAAAAAAGGTGATGGTTAGTTTTTTTTTTTTGCATCAAACCCCTTAAAATGTTTGGAAGAAAATACCACGGTCCTCGCGCACAAGGTGATGACTAATTGATAGAGACCAATGTCGCATTTCTGGCCCCATGCCAGAAGGGCTCTCGTGACCCGACAACACCATCTCGCCCGCGGGAGCTTGGTCTTATCTAGTGGATAAGGCTCTGTTCCACGATAACCTAACTAAAAAGCTCTAGATTTGTGCACGCAGAGGAGCAACACAAAGAAATTGAACATCTTATCTACATTATTTGTATGCTTCAGGCATCATCATCTCTGTACTTCACTACTACATTTCGTCAAACTCTATCAATAATTGTACCATTAGTGCGCTTTTAGTCAAGCACTCAAGCAAGAGCATAGACAGAACCGAAAGCAGAGCACGAGCTCAGATTCATTCGATCACTTATTCAGTCTCGAAATGAAACATATACAGCATACTACAACATTGGTCGTTAGATAGGCACTAGAGTACTAGCTAGTTGGATCCATAGATTGAGTGAAGCTGAGACCTGGGATCGGGAAGGACACGACAGTAATTAATCAGAACCTGAACCATTCCGTGAGGTCGATCGCGAAAGCTTGAGACCACCCTCTCGCTGCCGTCCTCGAGATTTTACCTCCACACGCCTTTACCACTTCCGGTGATGAGGTACACACAGTTTCCGTCGAGGGACGGAAAATTTTCAGCATCAACGGACAGGCACCAATTGCCGAGAAAGAGCGCCCGGCGGCCGATGCTCCTCACGGGCTCCATCGTCATCCGCTCCACGTCGACCCTGAAAACATCCACGGATCGCCGTCGCCAGACGAGCAGCAGCTCAGCACCGGACACCACTAGGAAAACTCGTCCGCGGTGGCCCCCGGTGTTCGACCATGAAGGGATTGCCGTGGCGGATGGTGCCTTGGCTTCTATGATCTCGGCGTGGCAGTAGGGACGATGTTGTTGGGATGACGTGAAAACAAGCTTGACGATAGGGCTCAACCGATCCTTGTCGGCAACGTAGACGTGTCCTTGGTAGACCACCATGCTTGCTGGCTGGGAAAACAACAAACGGCCGCCAGCGTGCGGGAAACCCACCGGCGAGAGTTCGCTGGCGCTCTGGTGCGCCCACGAAACGGCGTCGTCGTAGGAGTCGTGGAAGAAGGTGAACGCGAGCGACAGATGCCGTCGACGGCTGCTCGCACCCAGTTCACACTACCCCACATACTCAGTTAGGAGGCACTTTCGTGGAGGCACTTTTTCGAAGTGCCTCCTTATCGACTTTTTGTAGGCACTTTAGTAAGTGCCTCCTTTTAACCTTTTTTTGGAGGCACTAATTTTAATGCTGTCTTAAAAACTTGATCAAATTGGAGGCACTTTTGAATCTGCCTCCAATTGCCCTTAATGGAGACACTTTTAAAAGTGCCTCCAATTACAATTGGAGGCACTTTTAAAAGTGTCTCTAATAGTTATATAAATTGGAGGCATTTTTAAAAGTGCCTCCAAATTGTAGTGTATATTTGAGAATTTTTTTTGTTCTCCGGTTTTGTTCTGTTTATTTGTATTTTTTTTAGACAATTGTACTGCTTAGTTTTGTCGCGAATCGATGGTAGGACATTTTTGGTGAGCTCTCCATTCCTATTCTGTAGGCTCGCTTAGTCTGGGCACGTTCCGTACTTATTAAATTGGGCCCTCCTGCTTTAAAAAAACCAAGCGAAATAAAGGAAGAAAAATAGCTTGCCCTATGGGCTTGTTTAGGAAAAGTGAAGATAAAATAGCACTACGATCACTACGGCCTTAAAGCCCAGGAAAGAGCTGGCTGAACGAAGTTGGCTATCCTCATCGAGCGAGCAGAAGTCAACCCAGACGGCTCTCTCCTTCCACCCTATCCTCTCGCGCCCGGCGTGCGAAGCCGCCGCTAGCCCGTGCTGTCGCCAGCTAACTCCGGCGCCGCCGCTTGCCTGCTACTTTCTACCACAATCTCCTCCACTAGCTCCCCGGTTCCGCCAAGCCGTTTTGCTCCCGAGCTTGACGCCGCAGCTAACCCTAGCCTCGGGTTGGCTCGGTCCACAGCACGATTCCCTCATCGTCGCGCCGCCGCCATCCTCACTTCCGGGTCCGATCTCCCCGGCCACCATCCCCTTCTCCTACTCCAACACCACACGCGCGAGCTCCCGCCTCTCGCCAGCTCGCTGGATAGGACCTTGCCCCTCGCCTCTCTAGCAGCTCCGCCTCCGCCTGAGCTCGGCCAGGACAGGAGCTCGCCCGACCGAGCGACACGCACATGACCTCGGCCAGGTATTGAGCCGATTAGGCACGAGCGCAATTCTCATGTGCGTGCTATTCTACCTGTAGTCATCCTCTCTCATATTTGGTTGTTTTGTGCTTGCTAGGTGCTTGATGAAATTCCGTTTTGAAACATGCATCCTCTCTCATATTGTAGAAGCTTGGCTCCAGCCCCGTCGCTCACATGCCCGAGGTGGCGAACTAAGTCGGGGCGGCGGCGGCCTCAACTGGCTTGGCAGGGGAGGGCGACTCCGGCTCGGTGCGGTTTTTTTCGGAGCAGGGAAGAGCGTCGCTGGTTCCTGTGAGAGTTCCGGCGGCAGTTGTTGTACGACTGCGGCCTCAGTCGCCTCCGAGTGACTAGCAGAAGATAGGTGCTGACATGTATAGAAGACATCATATCTATCTATTTCCAACATCAGTAGTCAGTACAAGCCCGTAACAAGCATTTACCATTACAGAAAACTTTTACAAACATTACCTTACTCGATAAATTGCTTCAAATGGTATGTAGGAATTTCAATTAGTTTGCCACCTACACTCTGTTGCCTTGCGAGTTAGGCCTTGTGAGGTTGCCATTGTCCACAGCATTAATAAGCATCACTACTATCTACTGTAAACCTCAATTTGGTTTGGTAGTAAGTTGGATACTTTGACCATGCTTTATAAAATAAACATAGGTTTTTATATTCTTATTAGCATATGCAGTTTTGTGCTATTGGCTATGAAATGGGTGAACACTACTTACTATGTGTTTAGACAAAGCAACATTGAAGTTCGTTTTGTCTCGATCGCCTTCTGATAATACGGTGCCTACTATGTACAAGTATGCACATATAATTGTTCAGTACAGATCTCTTATCTATAGCTATATTCATGTGGATTTTCAGAAAACAAGAGAAAGCCATTACATTTTGTACAAGGATTACGAGTCGAAGAGAAAGCCAACTAGTCGAGTCGACAGTTCGAGTCGACCTCCAGGTAGCGATTCGTAGACTAGTCGCGACTAGTCGAGCGACTCTTAATCAGAGATTTTGTACTGCATTTCTGTTAATATCGTACCTACTGGTTTCTAACATAGTTTGCCGAAACTGATTTCGTTTTATAACTGGTCAAGTACTGTAGGCCACGGACTTGTTTCGTTTTATAACCTTTAGTTTCGTTTTATAACTTGTCAAATTGTTTATTAGTTGTAATATGATATACTGACTTGCAACACAGCAAGGACACACATAGTTGTTGTTGACTCCAGTGTTATCCTGTTAAGAATTGATCCTGATTACACACTGCATCCCTCATTGATAACCTAGTCTATTCTGGTTTCACTTGTTATCATTATTCTCTAGATTGTTTTTTCTCTCTTAAAAAATAGGCATACTAGCGCTGCCCATGATAATAAAACTGGATACACTGTGAATACCACAACTAATAAATATGGTGAAAATATAAGTGTCTTCAATCTCCTTTTTATGTATGCCCTGTCTCTGATTACATATATGTCGGCTGACAGAAAACAGTCGAATCTGCAGTCAGGAACATTTTCTCTGATGAGGTACAGAAACTCAAACAGTGTGTGGATGGAGAAGTGGACCAAGATGTTGATATGATATGGGAATATCAAGGACCACAGGCAGTTGAACCTGCTGAATTTGATAGTGAAGATATATTGCTTGAAGTGGAAAGACCTCTTTATGAAGATCTACAGGAAGAATTAATTCGAAAAGGTTATTTTTTTGTATACCTTTGTTACTTTTTCGTTGATTCGCTGCATAACAGTTCATTTCTGTTCTATTTTTAGAAATATTGTACCTGATGTTTACCTGCGTTCTCGATTCCTAAATCACATTGGTTACTGGATATCTATCTGCCGTATGGTTGATTTTGTTCTGGAAAGAATAATGAAACTTGTTCTTATTATTACTCCATTTGGATGATATTTAGGATTTTTTGGGATTACCCTTCTACCCTACATCATGCTCTTTTATCACGTCAGTGTTTTGAAATAGGGGAATCTTGAAGTAATTACTCTTTAGCCAAGTATTTTCATGGCACCATATCTTTTTATTTTGTATCTGGTGCAGTAAGCAAGAACAATCTAATCTAATTAAAAACCAAATCATCCTTTTAAATTAGTACTGTGGGTATAAGCATGAAATATATTGAAGGAGGAGAGATCCTATCTTTTCTCAAAGAAAGTTTATTGCCTGGATCTTTTAGTTGTGATGGACAAATTAAAATCAGGTCGGCATATTAAAATGATTATCAATAAGATTTTGGTAAAGCGTTCTGCATTGATGTCAGTTCCACATGTGATCATTTGGCAGGAAAATCGTAGCAGTCCTATTTGTGGTAAAAATAAAGTTTCAATTATGTTTTAGGTTGTGTTCCCAAATGCACCTTCCCCGTACACGCAACTTTGGAAGTTATGACATTTCCTCGGCATGAATACTAAAGAGATGTATACACAATCTCATTTGGGGGTCATGTACCTGCAAACTTACCACCCAAACATGCAAAACTAATTATGCCTGGATTGCAGTTTCGGACCATATGCATGTTATCTTTGTTTGAACACAAGTCAAGTGCACTATCAGCTGCTCACAAGAAGTGATTTTTAGCATGTTCAGAATCCTGATTTTCATTATAATGTATAATGTATTTATCCTTGGTTCATTTCAGTTTGTTGGATTTTCTGATGATGTCTTCTGGAAAGCGCAAGAGGGATGAATACCCGGGCCAGCTCCCTTTTGGTTCTTTCATGGCACAACAAGATGGAAGTGCAGATAAGGTGCTTGAATTTGTGGTGTCAAAGGTACTGTTTAAAATCACTTCTAAACATTTTTTTACTTCGTCTCGTATGGACACGTTATAGAGCCTCCTATTGCTAATTATATGTGGGATTATGGATGATACAGAGAAACTACTATGATTTTTGTTAGCATACGATATTAGCTATATTACGAGTGCCAAGTGCATGGATCATGTATAGTAGTTAAAACAAAAAAGGTAATTGCACACATGAGGTTTATATTTTTAATGATATTTTGCCTCTTCTGGTAACCGAAAGATAGTGCTGTGAGACTACTATTTTTCAAGTTTACTTCCAAAAGTTCTAGATTCTTAGCGGCTGCTCAGCATAAAGAAAATAGGGACTTTGCAAGAAAGAAGAACAAGGGCTCACAGATAGAGGAGTGCTGCCATAAGAAAAGATGACAAGCGAAAATGGAATGCCTAAGTTACCTAGCCCATTGTGCTGGGCAAGGCACAATATGGCCATGTCTGACCCTAGCCGCCACTTACCAGTTATCACCACTCTGACCAACGCCTCCCCCTCCTCCCGAGCTAACTTGCTTTTGCATAATGTTAGAAAAATTAAGAAGGTAAAATGCGCAGTATGTGTTATTCATGCAAGTAAAATTAAGAAGGTGAAATGCACAGTACTTGTTATTCATGTAAGTCTCTTATTACCAAAAAAAATAAAAAACCTTTCTTCTATATATACACTTGCTGGGTTCTTGGACATTTTGTTACAGATTACTTCTTGGAGTAGCTTTTTGTAATGTCCAGTTAACTTGCTTTTGCAGAATGTCAGGAAAATTAAGAAGGTGTAATGTCCAGTTAACTTGTTATTCATGTAAGTCTCTTACTACCGAAAATCAAACCTTTTTTTTTGCATGTATACACTTGGTGTGTTCTTGAATAGTTTGTTACAGATTCCAGTACCTTGAGATTTTCTAAATTAATAATTGGAGCATTGTAGTTGGCTGACTGCTTATGCATATTCGTGTCATTGTTGTCCTTGCTGCTCCTTTACAATGTCAGGGAGAAACACTGCCACTACTTCTTCGAGTAACTATGTATACATGTAATGAACATTCTCTTTCACAAGTCACATACACAGAAAAGGTGATACATTTGGTAGGATCAAAAGAAATGTTAATGCATAGCTCTTAGGGTAAAGAAGAAGAAAATAATACAGAGAAATAACTCATCCTTAAGAATGAAATCGTACTTATATTTTTTAAGGAGGAAAGTCAAGATGTCTACTTCCACACTTACCCTTGGAGTATTGGTTAATTTGTGATTAAAATTATATTTCAATCTGGCATGTTCCATCTAACTTTTGATACAATTATTTGTTTATGATATAATTTAGCTTCAGTCGGCTTACCATCACGTGTAATGTGAGGCATTTGCTTTGTTTGGTCCACAGATTATAAGTGCATAATATATCTTATTCTTGCACTTTCATGAAGGGCATCTGAAGGATAAGCTCGCAGCTCTGGACCTCATCTAGCATCTAGGTTCGTCAATACGGAGATAAGATGTCGCGAGCCGCCGATAGCAACGAGCGTTGATGCCAGGAAGGAGAGGCGGCAACCCCTGAGCCATGGGCGACGCCAGTCTGCACCATCTTCCCACTTCCTGTGGCGCCACCTCTTCGATGCTGCCGCCGACAGACACCGCCTTCTACCCTAGCCACTCGAGGTACCTCTCTTTCTCTTAATCTCTCGGCTGTTACTGTTCTTGTATTCTCCAGCTATAACCATGACTTTTCAAGATTTATAAAGTCCACGTATCAGAGTGAAATTAAGTGTTTTTTCTCTAACTCGTCATTTCACTGGGTATTTGGAAATGTAAGAAAAAAAAACCTGGTGTGATTGCAAACATCAATGTAGAAGAATGAACTATGACTTAGGACTGGCTCCTGGAAATGTGAATTTTGCCATCAGCAAGGTCAGATAATGGGCAAATATGATTTTGGTATTCAGTGATAGTATTTCACTTGACATGCCACTGATTGTTTTTGTTCTCCCTGTCACACACAAGTGCGGGAATTTATGTAGGACAACATACATAACTAGATGAAACCCCGCGCGTTGCCGCGGACATAAAAGTGTAACATATGTGCAAAATAACATTTGAATTCTGTATAGAGAAAGATAACATGTAATTTGCATAGGAGTAGCAACATAATGTAGATGGCCGATGTGAAATAATATAATTCAGTATAACAGAAAATTGAAATGATATTCAATAAGCAAAGTCATTGGGTAGAGGTTGCGGCCTACACCTATGATAACCTCTGGTACATAGATGCAAAGTATGTGATACATAGATGCATGATTCTTCAAATATACCAAAACACATGTAGCTGCATCGGTCTCCACGATCTACATGGGCATATTCACAGTTGTCAACTCTCAGATGTGTCATGAAAAATTGGAAATACAACATATTTGTAGTACACTGCTTTTAAAATATAATATCTAGTGAGTGCAAAGACATACGCCTATATGTGGTGACCTTTAATGATGCAATAGCAAGTAAGAATATATTGGAATAATTATTTACTGTATGTACAATGTTGACAGATGGATACTCTACTAATGGAAAGTGACTGTAGAAAGGGCTATTAACCTATATACAAACTACCAATTTCTTGTACAGCAGTACAATTTGTTTTGCATACAGTTTCCAAGTGCCATATATCTCATAATTTTGGACAACATCAATTGGAGAAGGTTGGGCGATGAAGGCAGGCGTGCACTGGTATTGCATGCATCTTATTTCCCGCAGCTTTGGATCCCATTATGCCCTCACAATGAAACAAAATAAATGAACCCACATGCAGAAACACACTTACTGTACAATGTTGTAGTCAATCTTGATATGCAGTTTTGGTGTACATATCAAGAACTCATCATGGAGGAATATACTTGTCTTAATCAATCTCATAAGTTCTTAATCTTCAAAATACAAATGACGCAAAACTTGGGACAGAGGGAGAATCAACCTTCTAACTCACAAAATATTAAGGTATCAACCACTCCATCAATTTCTGCGGATATTTCTCTACAACTAACAGGAAAAGTCAGATGTTCAATACCATTTTCCTTTATTTTGTACTCACCAATCTGTTTGATGATATACCAGTCCGTGGTTAGCAAAACAAATATCTAATTGCAAGTCATTTGACCAAAACCGAATTTAGATGTAGATGAAATACACTACAACTAAAAATTACCAATGAACATTAAAGTGAGCGCAACTCTGGCAAAATAACAAAATTAAAAGATGTACGTTCAATGGAGCTAAACTGTACTGAGGCTTAGGGAGTAGTGGGATTAGCCTTATGCCCTTGGGTAATCAGCGAGTAAGTAGCAGTAAACATGAGTTAGAAGCGACCAGCTAGGAAGAAGCACGGCGACTGCTTCAGCGCCCAACTGGTAGAAAACCTGAGGGCGATAAAATCCACAGCAGCGATCTAGAACTTGAGGATGAGAAATCGAAATCAATTATGACAAAAGTGGCAACTTGTGAAAGGGAAATCGGTGAAGACGGGATGGAATGGGCGGAAGGGCTCACCGTAGGCGCCAGTATGAGGAACACATCCAACCTTAATGGAGAACGATGTGCAGATGCAAACTGCAGATCTGCAGAAGTTTATAGGGGCCGGGAATTCAACATGACCTCTCGTATGCTTGCGTCAATGTGCGGGAGTTTTCTGCGGGAATCGCGGGGGAGAGGAAGAGAGAGCATGGTGGACATTGCTTGAGATAAGAAGCGTCTTGGTCGATCTGGATTCCCCGCAGCAGCGAAGAGCGGCTGTTCGGTGGAAACAATGAACAGGGAGCGAAACCGTTTGGATTGGGCAGAGATTGGATGGGCTGGATTTTTAAGTGTACATATAGACCACATGAAAAAAAAGCGAACGTGGGAAATTATGCCACATAAAAGAAAAGAAGAAAACAAAATTTGGAAATCGCTGATGTGGCACTATGCTGAGGTGGATAGGCTGCATGTCAAGAGAAATAGTTAGTGGGGATGACCTATTTAGTTTATATAGATTAGCTGTTTGGTAGGGATTTTTTTGGTTAGGAATATGGCCACCCTCGTTCAATGAATACATAGAGATTTCTTACCATCTCATTTTTTTTCTTGTGGATCATATGTCGTACAATGACAGGCCGAACGCCGAGCTTATCATGGAGTCGTGAAGGGCGGCAGCTCTTGTAATCAGATCGGTCGACTTCTCAAGCTAGACTCCATGTTTCTGATGGCGATTTAGTTTGTAGGTAATAATAATTGCCTGCCCCCTTCCGTGGCATATTATATAATATTCCTCCACCAATTTCTTTGGGAGAAATAACTCAATATGTGATACCCCTTTGTTTTCAGCGACTTTTGTACATATGATAATCTAATTTCATGTTTCCGTACTTGGTGATTCCACGGACGCAATGGAGTATTTGATTAAGTGTTTACCAATATATCATTTATATTCTAATATTCCAATATGCCTCCCAAGTACTTTTTGTAGAGGCAGTTCCAAAACTGTCTCCAATATCCATTTGGAGGCACTTTAGAAACTGCCAGTAAATAGATTTGAGGGCAGTTCTAAAACTGCCTCCAATTATCTTTTTTTGGAGGCAGTTTCAAAAGTGCCTCCAAATGGATATTGGAGGCAGTTTTCAAACTGCCACAAATGGCTATTACAGGCACTTTTGAAACTGCTTTTGAAAGGCTATTTGAGGCACTTTTGAAAGTGCCTCCAAATGTGTATTGTAGGCAGTTTTTGAAATGCCCCAAATGATTTTTAGAGGCGGTTTAAAAAGTGCCACCAATGCATATTGGAGGCAGTTTCAAAACTGCCCCAAAAAACTTTCAAAGGCAGTTTAGAAAAAGTGCCTACAAATACATTTCTCAACACAACTATATCAACTTTTTTTTGTGCATTAGAAAAGATTTAGAGGCAGTTTAGAGTCAATTGGAGGCACTTTTCAGTGCCTCGTATTAGAAGATCTGACATAGTGTCACGCGGGGCATGGCGGGGGGCGAAGCGCAGTAACCAGCCCGTGAATGGGTTAAGGACGCCGGCGGCATGTGGGTACTCCCGGTCGGCGATCACGAGGAGACGACGTGGTCGCCTAGCGCCGGGACACACCGGCGGATGAAGCGTCCAGAGCAGATGTTAGCGAACATACGGGTGCTGTCGCGCCTCTTCGTCGAGCATGACCCAGTTGCAAGGACGGAAGCAGAGGGCTGCGCCATGCCGACGCGGGTCGACGAGGGCTACGCGCCAGTTGTGGCACACGGCCCGCATGTCCATGTAGTAGTCCACCTCATTCTCGTCAAGAACACTGTCGGTGACGCTACGGACGAGGTCCGGCGGCAGCGAGGACCATTCCACCATGATGGATCGTCGGTGCGCAGAAGTCGGGTCGATCTATGTGTATATGGTCTGTGTGGCTTTTGGAAGGGTGGATGCCTAATATTGTTTTGCAGGGTGCCTAATTGAGCTGCCCAGTGGACAAAGCAATTTATAGACGGATTCGTAGAGCGTACGCACGCTCTTGGAGGAGGTTTCGTAAAATTATACTTTTCAAGGTGTATGGCAAAGTGAAATGAAATACCTTTTAAACTGCCATAGAGGGGCTCTATTGACAAATGGTGTGGCTGATTTCATGAAATCTTGCATATTGGCATTCTTAGTGTTAAGTAAGCCTTTTCCGACGAGTGCTTAATGGGTTAGACAAGGGATCTTTATCACCTTTAATGTTCAACATTGCTGATAGATCGTGACTTTACGCTTAGCGAGAAAAGTTTGGCTATTTTACAATGTGGTGATAATTTTGTTATATGTCCAAAACATGGTTCTGAACAACCTATGAATTTCAAACTTCTATTTTATGTGTTCGAATTGATGTATAAGGTCAAACTAAATTTCCTAGAAAGTGGAGTGTTTAGTGTGGGTGGAGATACCATATACTGGAGTTTTATGCTAATATGTTTGGTTATCAAACTAGTTAACTTCCTCTGAAATATCAACGTTTTTTGGTCTTATAAACAATGACTAGGAACTCCTTGATTGTAAAACGATCAACATAATAGATGCTTAGATTGGTGAGTTAGTTTACTCCGGTGGAAAAGTTATCCATTTGGGTTCCACTTTATCTGGTATGACTTCTAGTTACACGTCTACGTTCCTGTTCGAAAAAACTTCCGTGGGAAAACAGGACAAACTCAGAGGAAAGTCCTTCGGGGATGGTAAAAAGGAAAAGAGAAAGTATCATCTGTTGGAATGGTCCTGGATTTTTAAATCTTAATCAAACGGTTTAATGACTTAAGAAAATAAATATTAGTCTTTAAGTAAGTGGTGAAAGTTGGAGACTTCAGATGTCTTGTAGGAGAAAATTATGAAAGCTGGGTACCTAAACAATAAATTAGCTGATTCTATTAAGCTTGGCATAAATGATTCTACTCCTTTGGGAGGAAAATGAATGAAAATGATTTCAACGGTAGAGAATTAATCATAAATAGTGTGAATTTATTGAGATATTTGTTGGATCTCTTGCTTGATCCCTTACACTTGTTTCTCCCATCTTGTTCGATGTGATATCATCCAAGTTCGGGACGGTACTTTTGAGCAGGTCAGGAACTATAGTTTAACAGCCTCTTTAGAAGAATATTATACGAATAGTTGTTAAGTCAAAGGAAAAAGTTTAAGACTCTGCCAGTAAAGTCATTCCAAATACATTTTCTAATAGAGTGGTTTTGTCCCTCTCAAGTAATCATCAGTTCACGGTTAAATATTTTTACCAATTCTTGGGAAAGGATCTTGTTGACATTCATTTTTGGATCACAAAACTATGGCATCAAGATGAGCCCAAATGAAAAAATTACGTGAACGAAAGTTGTGCGTCTCGCCAAAAGAAACAAGTTTTATTTTTGGATCATATCGCACTACAAGAAATATGTCAACTAGTGACCTTATACCGATGACCGTAAAAAAATTGGTCACATATGTTGAGTCAATTGATTGAGAGAGTGTATACATGTAACTGAGTTGGTCACAATACAAACAAAAGGGGTTTCCTTCCCTATTCTGCCCTAATTGAGACCAATTTAAGTGGTCATGGTGCCTTATTTGCCAAATCACCGCCTATGTGTTATAGCTGGACCCACCACAGCTCAGCAATTTCGCCAACATGTCGTGGTAGAAACGGGTACTAGGCCAGCTTAGCAATTTTCTCTTACATGCCATGTAGGCAGGGTCCACGTGGAAGCACACACAGGATTCTTTAACATTAATTCGCATTTTTCGCATAAAAATGCGGAGGGAGGGTTCGAACCCACGACCTCCCTCCATCCATCCGCGCTCCACTCCGCCTGACCAATAGGCCACCAGCTCGCTCATGTTACAATAGCCAAACGACATGCTTTTTAGGTGCAATCGCGGTCATGGGCCAAGCCTCCGCAGGGAATAATGGAAGGCCCATTCATGATCCTCAGCCTGGCCTAGGGAATAGAGAGGCCGGATGCACGCCCGGTCGGCCTGCTTAAAGCCTGGGCCGATTCGGTTGGCTTTTTTTTCCCTTCTTTTTATTCTTTTTTTCGTTTTCTTTTATAGTTTTTGATTTTAAACTCTATTTTTAACCAAATAAATTTTATTTTTTTCCAAAAATGTCCTATGTCATTATGTAGTATTAAAAAAATGTTTTTATCCAATAAAATATAAAAATCTATTTTTTGATTTTTTGAACCTTTTATGCCGATTTCTTAAAACCGTCAAAACGGGGGACATGACCGTTCATACCTAGGGGTTGAATCTTGATGAACTATTGGTGAATCTATGTTGAAATAGGTACTTGGGTACCTAAAAATGATTTTTTCAAAAAATCACGAGCAAACTACGAGGCACCTGTAGTTCAAATTTGGCCCGGTTTCAGCTGAATCGGCTGAAATTTGTCTTTTTCAAAAGAGGTGGATGGAAAGATTTTTAGAGGAACTAATTTGGTTATTTTAAGATAAAATGTGGTCTAATATTTTTAGAATTTTATGTGGTACAATTTTGCAACATATTTTTTGTAGATGCTTCACAAAAAAACCCGTTTTCGACACTCCGGAAATGGGAAATGGTATTTTTATTCGAAGAAAAATAAAACTTTCTTCGGCAACATTGTTAGTTGTTCCAATATGCATCTTTTTGTGGAATATGGGCACATTTAAACAAACTATGCCATGGATGTGGCCATAACATCCGTCATTTCGCCCGAAAGCCATGAATCTTCGTACGAGATAGCTCATTTCTGTGAACACATTTTCCACCAAATTGTCGTATTCCAAGTTTATTATTTTTGGTGGATACTAGGAAATATATAACAACACCACGCGACTACCTTGCATCGTTTCGAGTTTTTTTGAATTTCCTGGAATTTTCTAAGCCGGTTTCGGGAAACGGTCAAAACGGGGGACATGACCGTTCACACCTAGGGGTTGAATATTGATAAACTCTTGGTGTATCTATGTTGAAATAGGTAACTGGGTACCTTAAAATGATTTTTTCAAAAAATAAAGAGAAAACTACGAGGCACCTATAGTTCAAATTTGGCCCGGTTTCAGCTGAATCGGCGGAAATTTGTCTTTTTCAAAGGAGGTGTATTTTGAGCTATTGAAAGGAAATAAGTTTGTTATTTGTAGATCAAACATTACATAATAAATTTAGAATTTTACTTTGTACATTTTTGCAACATATTTTGTGTATGTGCTTCACAAAACAAGCCAGTTATGACACTCCGGGAATGGAAAATGGTATTTTTATTCAACGAAAAATAAAACTTTCTTCGTGAACATTGTTAGTTGTTCCAATATGCATCTTTGTGTGAAATATGGTCACATTTAAACAAACTATGCCATTGATGTGGCCAAAACATCCGTCATTTCGCCAGAAAGCCATGAATCTTCGTACGAGATAGCTCATTTTTGTGAACACATTTTCCACAAAATTGTCGTATTCCAAGTTTATTATTTTTGGTGGATACTAGGACATATATAACAACACCACGTGAATATCTTGCATCGTTTCGAGTTTTTTTGAATTTTCTGGAATTTTCTAAGCCGGTTTCGGAAAACGGTGAAAACGGGGGACATGACCGTTCGTACCTAGGGGTTGAATCTTGATGAACTATTGGTATATCTATGTTGAAATAGGTACTTGGGTAACTAAAAATGATTTTTGCATAAAATAAAGAGAAAACTACGAGGCACCTATAGTTCAAATTTGGCCCGGTTTAAGCTGAATCGGCGGAAATTTGTCTTTTTCAAAGGAGGTGTATTTTGAGCTATTGAGAGGCAATAAGTTTGTTATTTGTAGATCAAACATGACATAATATATTTAGAATTTTACTTTGTACATTTTTGCAACATATTTTGTGTATGTGCTTCACAAAACAAGCCAGTTTTGACACTCCGGGAATGGAAAATGGTATTTTTATTCAACGAAAAATAAAACTTTCTTCGTGAACATTGTTAGTTGTTCCAATATGCATCTTTGTGTGAAATATGGTCACATTTAAACAAACTATGCCATTGATGTGGCCAAAACATCCGTCATTTCGCCAGAAAGCCATGAATCTTTGTACGAGATAGCTCATTTCTGTGAACACATTTTCCACAAAATTGTCGTATTCCAAGTTTATTATTTTTGGTGGATACTAGGACATATATAACAACACCACGTGAAGATCTTGCATCGTTTCGAGTTTTTTTGAATTTTCTGGAATTTTCTAAGCCGGTTTCGGAAAACGGTGAAAACGGGGGACATGACCGTTCGTACCTAGGGGTTGAATATTGATGAACTATTGGTATATCTATGTTGAAATAGGTACTTTGGTAACTAAAAATGATTTTTAGATAAAATAAAGAGAAAACTACGAGGCACCTATAGTTCAAATTTGGCCCGGTTTCAGCTGAATCGGCGGAAATTGGTCTTTTTCAAAGGAGGTGTATTTTGAGCTATTGAGAGGCAATAAGTTTGTTATTTGTAGATAAAACATGACATAATATATTTAGAATTTTACTTTGTACATCTTTGCAACATATTTTGTGTATGTGCTTCACAAAACAAGCCAGTTTTGACACTCCGGGAATGGAAAATGGTATTTTTATTCAACGAAAAATAAAACTTTCTTCGTGAACATTGTTAGTTGTTCCAATATGCATCTTTGTGTGAAATATGGTCACATTTAAACAAACTATGCCATTGATGTGGCCAAAACTTCCGTCATTTCGCCAGAAAGCCACGAATCTTCGTACGAGATAGCTCATTTCTGTGAACACATTTTCCACAAAATTGTCGTATTCCAAGTTTATTATTTTTGGTGGATACTAGGACATATATAACAACACCACGCGAATATCTTGCATCGTTTCGAGTTTTTTTTGAATTTTCTGGAATTTTCTAAGCCGGTTTCGGAAAACGGTGAAAACGGGGGACATGACCGTTCGTACCTAGGGGTTTAATCTTGATGAACTATTGGTATATCTATGTTGAAATAGGTACTTGGGTAACTAAAAATGATTTTTTCATAAAATAAAGAGAAAACTACGAGGCACCTATAGTTCAAATTTGGCCCGGTTTCAACTAAATCGGCGGAAATTTGTCTTTTTCAAAGGAGGTGTATTTTGAGCTATTGAGAGGCAATAAGTTTGTTATTTGTAGATCAAACATGACATAATATATTTAGAATTTTACTTTGTACATTTTTGCAACATATTTTGTGTATGTGCTTCACAAAACAAGCTAGTTTTGACACTCAGGGAATGGAAAATGCTATTTTTATTCAACGAAAAATAAAACTTTCTTCGTGAACATTGTTAGTTGTTCCAATATGCATCTTTGTGTGAAATATGGTCACATTTAAACAAACTATGCCATTGATGTGGCCAAAACATCCGTCATTTCGCCAGAAAGACATGAATCTTCGTACGAGATAGCTCATTTCTGTAAACACATTTTCCACCAAATTGTCGTATTCCAAGTTTATTATTTTTGGTGGATACTAGGACATATATAACAACACCACGTGAAGATCTTGCATCGTTTCGAGTTTTTTTGAATTTTCTGGAATTTTCTAAGCCGGTTTCGGAAAACGGTGAAAATGGGGGACATGACAGTTCGTACCTAGGGGTTTAATCTTGATGAACTCTTGGTATATCTATGTTGAAATAGGTACTTGGGTAACTAAAAATGATTTTTAGATAAAATAAAGAGAAAACTACGAGGCACCTATAGTTCAAATTTGGCCCGGTTTCAGCTGAATCGGCGGAAATTTGTCTTTTTCAAAGGAGGTGTATTTTGAGCTATTGAGAGGCAATAAGTTTGTTATTTGTAGATCAAACATGACATAATATATTTAGAATTTTACTTTGTACATTTTTGCAACATATTTTGTGTATGTGCTTCACAAAACAAGCCAGTTTTGACCCTCCGGGAATGGAAAATGGTATTTTTATTCAACGAAAAATAAAACTTTCTTCGTGAACATTGTTAGTTGTTCCAATATGCATCTTTGTGTGAAATATGGTCACATTTAAACAAACTATGCCATTGATGTGGCCAAAACATCCGTCATTTCGCCAGAAAGCCACGAATCTTCGTACGAGATAGCTCATTTCTGTGAACACATTTTCCACAAAATTGTCGTATTCCAAGTTTATTATTTTCGGTGGATACTAGGACATATATAACAACACCACGCGAAGATCTTGCATCGTTTCGAGTTTTTTTGAATTTTCTGGAATTTTCTAAGACGGTTTCAGAAAACGGTGAAAACGGGGGACATGACCGTTCGTACCTAGGGGTTTAATCTTGATGAACTATTGGTATATCTATGTTGAAATAGGCACTTGGGTAACTAAAAATGATTTTTTCATAAAATAAAGAGAAAACTACGAGGCACCTATAGTTCAAATTTGGCCCGGTTTCAACTAAATCGGCGGAAATTTGTCTTTTTCAAAGGAGGTGTATTTTGAGCTATTGAGAGGCAATAAGTTTGTTATTTGTAGATCAAACATGACATAATATATTTAGAATTTTACTTTGTACATTTTTGCAACATATTTTGTGTATGTGCTTCACAAAACAAGCTAGTTTTGACACTCCGGGAATGGAAAATGCTATTTTTATTCAACGAAAAATAAAACTTTCTTCGTGAACATTGTTAGTTGTTCCAATATGCATCTTTGTGTGAAATATGGTCACATTTAAACAAACTATGCCATTGATGTGGCCAAAACATCCGTCATTTCGCCCGAAAGACATGAATCTTCGTACGAGATAGCTCATTTCTGTGAACACATTTTCCACCAAATTGTCGTATTCCAAGTTTATTATTTTTGGTGGATAGTAGGACATATATAACAACACCACGCGAAGATCTTGCATTGTTTCGAGTTTTTTTGAATTTTCTGGAATTTTCTAAGCCGGTTTCGGAAAACGGTAAAAATGGGGGACATGACCGTTCGTACCTAGGGGTTTAATCTTGATGAACTCTTGGTATATCTATGTTGAAATAGGTACTTGGGTAACTAAAAATGATTTTTTCATAAAATAAAGAGAAAACTACGAGGCACCTATAGTTCAAATTTGGCCCGGTTTCAACTGAATCGGCGGAAATTTGTCTTTTTCAAAGGAGGTGTATTTTGAGCTATTGAGAGGCAATAAGTTTGTTATTTGTAGATCAAACATGACATAATATATTTATAATTTTACTTTGTACATTTTTGCAACATATTTTGTGTATGTGCTTCACAAAACAAGCCAGTTTTGACCCTCCGGGAATGGAAAATGGTATTTTTATTCAACGAAAAATAAAACTTTCTTCGTGAACATTGTTAGTTGTTCCAATATGCATCTTTGTGTGAAATATGGTCACATTTAAACAAACTATGCCATTGATGTGGCCAAAACATCCGTCATTTCGCCCGAAAGACATGAATCTTCGTACGAGATAGCTCATTTCTGTGAACACATTTTCCACCAAATTGTCGTATTCCAAGTTTATTATTTTCGGTGGATACTAGGACATATATAACAACACCACGCGAAGATCTTGCATCGTTTCAAGTTTTTTTGAATTTTCTGGAATTTTCAAAGCCGGTTTCGGAAAACGGTGAAAACGGGGGACATGACCGTTCGTACCTAGGGGTTTAATCTTGATGAACTATTGGTGTATCTATGTTGAAATAGGTACTTGGGTACCTAAAAATGATTTTTTCAAAAAATAAAGAGAAAACTACGAGGCACCTGTAGTTCAAATTTGGCCCGGTTTCAACTGAATCTGCTGAAATTTGTCATTTTCAAAAGAGGTTTATGTAAATATTTTTAGTGTAAGTAATTTGAGTTTATGGAGATAAAATATGGTCTAATATCTTCAGAATTTTATTTTGTACAATTTTGCAACATATTTTTTGTAGATACTTCACAAAATATCCATATTTGGCATAATAAGAAAATTGTTTGTTTTTTTTATTTGAACATCCTCATGACATCATCATGCATTCAAGTCAGATTGTACAAATTCAAATTTCTTTAGATCCTCAATATTTATAGAAATCGATTTTTTTTGTCTTCAAGCTATCTAAAAATAGTTGCATCTATTTTCTGTAATTTAGTAAAAAAAAATAAAAAAAAATAGCACACGGTGCAGACATGCCTGTTATGGCCCAGCTAGCCTAGGTCCATTTGGCCCATTGCACAGCCGCGCAAGCACTATGAGACGTCCGATGCAGATCCGACGTCCGGAAACACCTGTGTCTGGTATTAAGCCAGCGCGTTGACGCCGCCCACGCTAGGAAACCCTAGGTCACCCTCCCTCCTCTCCTTCCCTCGAGTCCCTCTCCCGAGACCGCACCCACCCTCGTCGCTCGCCGCCGGTTCCCGTGTTCCCGATGCCGCGCAAAGAGAGAGGAGATGGCAGCCTCGTCACCCACAGACCCAGCCTCACCGCCGTCACATCCTTCTCCTCTCTGCGCCGCTCACCGGATCCTCCGACGTTGCCGGCCGCTCCGCCATCGGCAACCCGTCTCCAACACAATGCAAGGTATGCGTTGTTTTCCCATACCTGAATCATCTTCTCCCCATATCAATCTGAAATCGAAATCGATTCTCTCCTTGCCAGAGGAGGAGGGGAAATCGGACGGGAAGGACCGTGACTTGCGGGAGCCCGGGGCTCCACAAGGAGTTACCTGGCCGCCACCGTCGAGCTCCACAAGGAGCTAGCAGGACCTACCAGGACTTGAGGGAGCCCGGGGCTGCTGCTCACCACCGGATCTCGAGGTCGACCTGCAGCGGAAGCTCCGGATGGCAACGACCAGGGATGCCGCTGCTGATTCAACAACTGGTGAGTACCCCCTTCTCTCCCGAGCCAGATGCGACCCTATCGACGGATCGCCCTAGCAGATCACCTCCATCTCTCTCTCTTTCCCTTCACTCTCTCTGCTTCCCTCTCTTAGTATCTCTATCTCTCCATGCAGATCTCATCGTCCACTGTGAGGGACTTTCGCCCGATGCAGTCCAGCACTTCAAGGAGGCTGCCCAGGGCTCGGGTCGACGCCTGCATCCAGGGCCTAAAGCGCGCCATGGACCTCCATCAAGCACACCAGTACCTCCCCGACGACCTCCAGGTACACCTTCGCCATCTATCTTGCAGTAATGATTGGTGGCTTGTTTTAGCTCCAAGCCATCTGTCTTGCAGTTCTGATGAGTTGTTGATGGCTTGGGGCTAAAACCATTGCTTGGGATCGTCGGTGATGGCCATATTAGCTATGAGATCTGAGGGGCATCATCATTATGATTGTTCTGTTTCTTGTTCTTACTGCTCAGCTGTGTATTATTGTTCTGTTTGTAGTATCTAGCTCAGGTAACAGTGTCCGGATGAAGAAAAAAATGTAGTACCGAAGATAAATATGCTCCATTTCTGTTAGCTTCAAGTCACTCTGCTATCAATTTTTTTTGCCACTTGTGTCTTGTGGATAAAACTAGTTTGCTTTTAAGTTCATCTGTGATGGCCAATAGCTATGTGATTGAGGAAGCGACCATTTGAGACGAACCTTTCTTTTCTGATATCTTTAAAGTCAATTATAGTTTGAATCTTAAAGCACAAAAACAGCAGCAAGGAATTTGTGCCTTTTAGTTGTCACTGCATATTTCAGTTACACATCCTACTTTAGCATGGACACACAATGTTCTTGCTTGTTTGGTGATTTCTGTTATGGGGTGATGTAGCATGTATTCTGTTACTAGTTCATGTCAGGTGTTGTATGGACTATTTGCATTACCTCCTGGCATTTGATTAAATATCTCATATTTGTTTCCTCTGATGATATAATGTGCATTGAAGAACGCAAACAGGCCATGGAAACTTATTTATGTTGTATTGCTTACTGCTGTTTTCTATTTACTGGTGAGCAGGTGATAAACCATGTCTACTCCTCCCTTACTTGCAGCGGATGGCAAGCTCCTCCCAATGTCGCGGATACGTACCAGATCAGGTCAGCTGCAATAGTCTTTACTCCATGCTATAATTGCCCTATGATAAAAAACTGTTGTGATACACAATATTACATGTTATGCTGGACATCATATGGCATATGCTTAAACAGTAAGCCTTGTTTCTGTTTATGTGGTTCTATTTTATCTTCCCTGAATTCCTAGGGTTCATATTTTGTACTTCAATTTTATCTTCCCAGCACGGTTGCTCTTAAAACTGAAATTTCTGATTAATATCATCCTTGACGGTTTAAGTTGTACTCCTATTTGTACAACTTGCGAGTGTAGATGTACTGGTGTAAGCACCCCTTGTGTACTGATGTGGATTTTCCTCTCAATTTGTAGATATACTGATGTGAACACCGAAGGAATTTGAAGCAGCTCAAAGCCCCAGTTAGCAGACTTTTTGTATCTTATTGAACTTGTTGTAATGCCGAATTTCTAGGATCTGAGTGTATATTCAATCGTTGTAATTATAATTCAAATGTTGGGTGTTCTTGATGTACATGTAATTCAAATGTTTTGAATTTGTATTCCAATTCTAAATTCAATTTGATTTTGAAATTGTGCTAAAGATATGTACTGATGTGAATACAATACTGAAGGAGGCCTTGGGCCAAATACTATTAGGCCATAAAATGGCCTAGGCCGTAACGTTTCTGTACCAAAATAACTGGGCTCTACAAACGAAAGGCCCAATTTAAAACGGCAACATATGAATTTTTCGAACCTAAAATACTGCAAAAAGGCTAAAGCCCAAAAAATAAACACGATAAATTGTTAGGCTTGGCCCGTGTAGCTATCCAGAATTGAAAAGAAAGAAATGGTCTAAATTATTGGGCTAGGCCCATATGGAAGGCTGAAATGGACTGGGCTGATTTTGTGCCACGTCAGTTTTGCCACGTTGGATCTGATATGGCTTGGCCAGAGTACGAGCGACCAAAATAATTGGTCACATACTGCATGACCTTCCAATTTGGCTACAGAAGGTCACATTGGTTCAATTGCGACGCCCGTAACCTGACCAAGAGATTTTGGTCACAGAAAGGTCGCAAATGATTTTCGGTGACCATTCGGTGACCAATATGGTGAGTCACAAGATAGCATATTTCTTGTAGTGTCGACCTGAGGTCGTATGCAACTTGTAGAGTCAAATTACTACATATCGTCTCATTATGAGAGCAAATTTGCCAAACCATAGACATGCTCTGTCCTTTGACGGAACCATTTGTGAAACGGGTTGAAAATGCCCCAACTGTGTCAAACTTCTTCCACCTGATTTTTAAGTTAGATTGAAAAACATATTGAATGAAAGTTATTCGTTTTTTCAAGACGAACATTTTTTTTTCTTGTACGAGATTTTGCTCTAAGGTCCTTTATTGCCACGAATCTGGAAAATACAGTTGACGTCAAATGGAAAATCACAAAACATGAAAGTTCTTCGTCCTCTCAAGTCGAATAACTTTATAGTTTACGTGATTTCAATTGGAGGAAGTTTACTAAGCCGAAAACAACCTGCAAGGTGCAACCAATTTTTTTAGACCGAACAGCTTTGGAAGTTCGGGCCAAACCATCCGATTTGGACCCAAAATAGAGTTTTGGACGTGAATTCAAGCCTAATACTTGCACGGGAAGTCTAGACGCCTCTTATATAGATGAGGGGTGACATCCGATTGAACCAACACTAACCAAACAAACAAATCTATCTACTTTTCTGTGTTATCTACCTTTGTCTCTCTCCCGTTGTATCTTACTTCTCGTTCTTTGTTGTTCTTTAGGTTTGAAAGCTACAATCCACGAGGCTCCAGGAGCGTTAAGGACGACTTGGAGCAGCCAATCGTCGCCGGGTCTTCCGATGGGGTCTCTCACGAGGAACCGGGACGTGTAGCCTCTAATGCGCCTGCCGGATTGCCTTGCATAAGGTGTTTCCGGCAGGCCTTCCACGGTGCGAGTTGCGGATCATCTTCCTCGGCGCCGTGGGTACACGAGGACGTGTTCGTATGACGCGTTCGCGCGTCAACACACTTTTTTGGCAACTCCGCTTGGCACGAAGCATCGAACGGTCTCCACCCCGTTCTTGCTTTCCGTCATCAAGAGCTACAATCTACGACGGTGTCATGAATCCTCAATCTCCATATTTAGATGCCAATTGCTCTCACGTTAATGTTGCTAGATGTTTTGATATGAGAACGGTATCAGCTAGTCCTAGTTCTTACTATGTACAAGAGCCGATGGGACATAATCTCTATGCTTCAAATCGTTATAATTCTAGCAACATGCAATATGTATACTCGAATTCTCATGCATCGGCAACCCCGAAAGTACATATGCCCATGGACAAAATGGCGAGTTCAGTTAATCAATATGAAACACTCAATGTTAGAAATTTTAATTACATGCAAGAGAGTGTTTCACCTTTATATGCATCGGCAAGTGACATGCAATATGTTAGTTAATCTTTAAATATGTTGACGAATCGGGGAATTGGACATGGAGCTACTAGCTATTTGGCCAATTACCCCCAATCATCATATGATATACCTTATGTTACTAATGTTTCATCTTCATGTGCAACTGGTGAGATTTATAATTTGGCTCCAGACTTTCATAGTGGCCATGGCCGAAGAAGTGAAAATTTAACAGGAACACATGCACCTTCATCTACTTCTGTCGCATATAAATTGTATAGCTTCAAGGAAAAACTTGCAGCTGAATTCAAGAAGATCAATGCTATTCATTTGAGAGCAGCAGAAAATCCTCATGATCCCGCTGCAATACAAGCTTCAGTGGTGCTTAAAAAGAGGTGTGAATAAGAGAGCAATCAATTTGAGCTCAAATGTTATATTTCACACCCACGAAACTTCGGTAATGCATTGCCGCAGGAAGCTGAAAGTATCAGGGGGAAAGCTCGCCATGGAGAGCATAGCACTAACGAATTCACCAAGCCAACTTGGGAGTAATTATCGGAAGAACAACATCAAGGCTATGAGGTAATCAAGAGTAAGCGCCTTGAGGAATCTGAAGCGCTTAATAAGAAACTCATGGAGAAGATTGAAAAGGAATGCATGAAGGAGTTTCTTGCATATCTCGAGAAGAACCATCAAGAAAATATTACTTCGGTAGGAGAAATCAAGTCTATTCCTCCATGCACCAAACAAGTTGAACCCTTTGATAATAGTAGACAAGAAGAAGAAGCTTTGAAAAATGATAGAATCCATTTGGAAAATAAAAATTATTCGGAAACTATAGTTTCTTCAATTTAAAAGGCCGAATCAAACACTACATGTGCCGAATTTATTGAATCAAAAGAAGCAAACTTCATAAATGAAGAGCATGGCAAGCTTAGCAAAACAGTTGTGCTCGATTTTTCCGAAAGTAAGGGAGCTTACATGTTGCCCTACGAATTTCATACCAAAGAGGTAAATGAACTTCAAGTGTAAGAAATCATAGCCGAACCAAGTTCGGTTGACGTTTAACATCAATGTGAGGAGGTACGAGATCTTGAAAATGAAGAAGGCAAGGCGTTCGAAAATCATTTATAGGTGGGGCATGATATTGCTCAGGTCATGCATCCATGATGTTCTCCCAACGTCTTCGAGGAGGTATATCCAACAAATAATTTATGTATTTTCCGATTTGTTCAAAACTACATTGTTGATGCATATATCATCAAGATTTTCATAAGAAAAATTGAAAGGAAAATCGTGAAAGCTAATTTATTTGTTAGTGATAAAATTGGAACAAAAATTATCGGTCAACATATCACAAATTTAGAGAGACCGATAGTAACAAATTATTGCAGCAAAAGGTTTCCCCGTTGGTTCATTTAAATTCTTTATTTACATGGATGGCTTTGCTTATCTCATACTTGGCTAACATTTGGTTTCAAGTGAGACATATTTGTTCTAACTATTTTTGTTTCAGAAATATAAAGCCAAGTGTAGAATCTCTTGAAACAGCCGATGCTAGTATGATGGTCTATTCAAAAACATTGGAGAATCATTGTAAAAGTCAAAGCATAGCCGAATGGGGTGGTGTCGAACTTTAACCATTCGGTTACTTACCTCAAAAGACGTTCTAAGAACATGATCGGCTAGTTAGTAAAAAGGGTAGCTTCAGTTTGAGCATGTGTGATCGCATCTTTGATATGCTATTTGAAAATGATTATATGATGATTCTGGATCACCATGTAGAGTCATCAATACAAGGAAAACGTATTGCAAGTTCCATGATTTGTTTGAGCACATTATTGAGAATTGTGATAGGTTTCAGCAAATAGTGCAATCGGCCATTGATAAAGGACGACTGAATTTTGGTGAGTCACTCATAGATGACTAGTCTATTTTAATTGGTCTTGATGGCAAAATTATTTCACATCGGCTAAGTCAATCCGCTTCGTTCAAAGATGAGCAGGTATGCGGTGAAGATGGTGGGATCGACTCTTCAAGCAAAGAAATTGTTCAGGGGCGCAAAGAAGATATCGTTGAAGGCGGGAATTCCATTGAAGCTACATCGATGACATCAAGTACTGGGGGGAAACAAGAAGATTCGAATATTGATGCATCCAAGATTAATAAGAGCTAATGTCGTTATAAGTACAAGGGTAAAAAATCAAAGTTACTTTCCAAGAATTATTGGAAAAATATCAAAAAGAGAGTGAAGCAAAAAGTTCTTATCGGCCAAATAATGCAAGTATCAAGATCACCCCCAAGGCGGAAGTTTTTTTTTTGAATATCTGACCATAGGGATAACCCTATGGTTTAGATTTTATATATAAAGATTGGGTCAATCACACGGTGACCCAATGAAAAAATACATACAATGTTCAATGTTCGAGGGGGGGGGGGGGGGGTTAAAATAGGGGGAGAAGAACATGATTAAAAGATACACTACAAATCCACTGTAACAGTGGACCTGCCAAACTAGATTTAACTCTGTACTGATGGAGTTCCAAATCAGATTTGAGTTGGACTTTCCATCTATCCCATGAAGGTAGTTCATCTTGGAAAATTAATTCATTCCTGATGTTTCGGATATTCCATGTGGCACAAGAAAAGACCTTAAGGAAGAATGGTAAATGACATGATGATCTAATCGAGATGACACGATCCAAAAACAAGGCATATCCAAGTTCCAATGAAGAGTTAGCCAATGCCAGCAACGAGAGGCAAAGGAACACTCAAAAAATAGATGATCTCTAGTTTCTCTGGAGCTGGCTGAGCAAATAATACAAATGGTATTAGTGTCATCACACAATTGCTTATGAGCCATGAGGTCGAGAGTGTTCATTCGGTCAGATGCCATAAGCCAAAGAAAACCCCGAAGCTTAGGGAGGCACTTAGATTTCCATATCAGGTTTAACAGTCCATTACACTAGACTTGGGAAAACAGAAATCTATAAATCTTTGCAGAAGTGAAGAGTGAACACCCCCATGGTAATATTCTCTGGTCGTGACAGTTCTCCACAAGGACTGTATCATGCATGACGTGGTACGCTTAAATTCCTCAAAGGCAAGTCCGAGATGTGTAGAGCAAATGAACCACCAGATAGAGACATGTGAGACATACTGGTGGAGCTTACAAACTCGAAGGCAAGGCGCAAGGATAACCATCAGTATTGGCGAAAAGATAAGTTTAATGAAGCAGTTTCATATCCTCCTTTTAGGCTGCCAATACAAAGGTCATGGACACCTCCCTATGCTAATTCTTATCCTCATTCATCATGGGTCATTTATAATTCTTGGGAACATTATCTATATTATTCTAAACCGTCTAACAAAAATTATGCAGCTCAAAATAGATCATCATTGGATCAAAAATTGCATGCCAAAGACCATTTCAATAAAAAAAAAACGGTCCAAACCTCGAGGGGAATTAAGGAGGTGGTCAGGCAGGTCTACCAAGTGAAAAAGGATGGTCGTCAATTTTCTACTTCAGATTCAGTTTCAAACAACATAGAGTCAATCCAAGTGACATTGGCTACTAAAGGAAAAGAGACGAAACAAATAGTTGAAGATCAAAGTGCCAAATCTGATGTGCAAAGTTGAGAGTGGCCAAGTAAAAAAAAGGACACTACTAGGGAAAAGCTTACCCCAGGCGAACGGAAAAGGCCTACCACAGGCGCATTTCAGTTCGCCTGGGACCATATCGCCAGCGGTAATGGCTTACCCCAGGCGAAGTACAAAATGCGCATGTGGTAACTTGACATACCCCAGGCGAATAGGCCTTGTGCTACTGGGGTAAGCCTTTTACCTGTGGCGAACAAGCACTGTGCGCCTGGGGTATGGTTTTGCTGTGTCAAAAAATAAAAGAAACCAAAATAACAGAATTACAGGAAAATGACAGAAATAAGTATCAAAATGACAGAATAACAGCAAAATGACAGAATTAAGTTTCATAGTCTCGAACAGAAATAGTTCAACAAATAATTTAACCTCAATCATCAACACATAGTCTCGAACAATAGTCTCGATCATCAACACATAGTTCAACAAATATTACATAGTCTCGAAGCGAGATAGTTCAAACAAATAGATAGTTTATCTAGACAAGCAAAACAATAAGTAGCATCAACACTTGGAGTACAAGGAGTATAAGCACGGCGATGGAGAAGGTGGTCATCCGGGCCCTCGTCTTCTCCGTCTTCTCTCTCGCTAGGTAAGTGGTGTATCGAGCTTCCGCCTCCACCATGGTCTTGTACCCCTTGTAGCTGTTGCCGCTGAAACCGTGCACCTGTCTCCGGCATTGGTCCCAGTCGTCGTAGACTCCGGGAACCCTACCGACATACACAACATACCATGTCATCTGTGCATAGGACAAAAATACGAGTTTAGCATCGAAAGTGATAATAGACCGCAAATAACTATCAAAAAATAGAAGCATCAAGGTTTACGAATAAAACACGACAAATAAAGGACTAAAAGTTATATGATGCAAGTGTATACTAACATTTTGTCAATCCTATGGTCTCGGCGGGAACGGACGAACGCCTTCTAGCGTGTTGAATGTCCGGGTGTCACGTTGCTCTCGTAGGTGTGCTCGTATGTCACGGTTGCTCGGTGGTGCGTGGCCGTGGAAGAACAAGCCACCCCGAGTGATGACATGTGACGAGAATATCGTGCAGATCCTCCGCTGGATGCGACGGAACTCAGCCCGCACATATTCATCGGGGGTGTTGGCCATCTTTGTGGTCAGGTCTCGGAGATGACTTGGTAGCTGGACCTGTTGGGCATCCTTTAAGTACTCCCTCATCTTAAAAATGACATACCAAGCTTCCAACCCAGATTCTTGCTCCGATTGCTTGAGGCAGGAGTAGTTTGTCACGTGGGTGCACACGTAGGCGCCTCGGACTATTTTCTCCTTTTTTAGGGGCTTGCCTAAATCGGAGGCGAAGCCGTTGAGGACACTATTAAGAATAACTCTTATGTCGGTGTAGTACTTCTGCACCGCCCTACCCGCATCGAGATAAGTGCATTACGACCAATGTGGTTCCATGACGATGAGTACGCATCCTCCGTTTCTGCACAGAACATTTCGAACAAGCCATCAATATCATCAATCAGAATACTAAGGAGATTCTAGAAAGAATGTAATGACGGGAAGCGAAGAGGACTACTTACAGGGGAAAGTATGGCATGAGAATGGCGTTCTTATCCTTGTTATCTATCAAAGACCCCGTTATGTAGTTCGTGATAACAACCCGGTCCACAGGTGACCGCAAGTAGTCCTCAACCATGTAGTAGGGGTCCATAATCGCGATGTGCGGGGTATTCTCCATGACCATATCGTGCGCCATGCTGAGCGATACCAGGCGGACAATGCTTCGGTCGAGCTTTCCCAAGTGGAAGACCTTGAATATGTCTTCGTATCTGATGAAGAACACCTCTGCGGAATTTGTATCCACAAAGGCCACGGATCGGGGCACCTTGACCACATATAGCGGGTAGGAGGGATGTTTATCACGTAGAAGTTCATTCTCTTTGAACAAAATTCCGTCATGGATGGTCCTCATGTCACCACCCATGACAACGACAACATCTGGCGGCAGCATCGGCTGACCTATCTCATGCACCTTCCTCCACGGGACGACGGGCGGCAAACGGTCCAGGACTCGGGCGGCCGCTGGCTGGCTACTAGAGGAGGCACCACCTTTATTCTTGTTGGCTGCCGGCCTCTTCCGATGCTTCTTCGGCCTCAAGAAGATGGGAGTGCCGCTTTGTTTTACCGCCTCCTCGGCCGTAGCACGAAGTGTATTCGGGGTAACCAGCATAGGTTGTGGAGCCGTAAAGGCCGTCTGCTCCTCGGGAGTTTCTTGGGAATAGGTTAGCTTCTTCTGGATATCCGATTTTCTGGTGGGTAACTCAAAAGAACCGCCCTCTTCACAATCTACCTTGTTCTGGATATCAAGAATTCTGGTGGGTAACTCCGGAGGAACCTGCTTCTCGCCATCCAACTGATTTATGAAATCGTCAATGGGAGAAAGTTCAATATCCATGTAGTCGTCATGGGTCTCATGCTCGTGATGTTGCTCGTCATTTGACGTCTAGTGCTCGGGAGGAGGAGGATCCACCGGAGGTAGAGAGAGGACCTTGCCATGTTGGACCTTGTCTTGTTGGCTTGCCGCGGCCGCAATAGGTGTAGTGGTGACGGTCATGCCTTGGCTTGGCGCCAGTCGTGGTGTTCAGCCAAATAAGGGATTTCGGCCATAGCAAGATTTGATTGTCCAGTTGGCCGAGATTCAACTCGCTGTCAGCATCGGCGGGTTGATTAGGAGGATACAAGTCCTGGAATCTCGGTAGCACCAGATCGACACGAACTCGAAACTCGTTGGCCGGTATATCTCTGCAGTGGTACTTGTGGGAGATCGGCTGCAAGATGCTCCCCTTTGCAACATCCTTCAACTCGCTGCCCACTTTTAGCAGGAAGGTGCATCCTGTCGCGTCAGCCTGCGATAACATGCATGGATAGGTCAGAGAGTAGGGTTATATTGAACTGGCTACAACTTGAGACGGTCAATAATTTACCGTGAGGGCATTGAGCTCGGCTAACATCGACGGACCATAGGTGATGGTGGGCTCGTCGAGCAACGATAACATCGACGGACCATCAGCCGCGCCGGACACGGTCAACGGTCCATCAGGGGCAGGCGTGTCGGCCACGGCGGGGGCGGGCGCGCCAGGCACGGCCGACATCGACGGACCACCGGCGGCGGCCGCGGCAGGCACGACCAACGTCGACGGTATGTTGATCGTAGGTAACGGCCCCTGTGAGCCCCCGGCGATGTAGCCACATAGTTTTTCAAATACGGCGGGGATGAGCGCATTCATCTTTTCCCCGACTTTTTCCACAATCTTCTTCTCCATGTTTTCTTCCAAGTCCTGGACCTTCTTCTTCAACGCCTCCGCCTCCTCGATCGACTGGCTCTTCTTCGCCGCCCGCGACTCCTTAGTGCTGGGCTCAGCCAAGCCATAGTTGGCGTGCTTCTTATTAAGTTCTCCGCCGGTGATATGGCCTAAGTGCGGCCTTTTCAGAGGGTCCTGGCTCTTTGCCTTGTTGTACCCCCCTGATGAAAGGCTTATCCCACGCGACTTTGGCCGTCGACATCTGCGACGAGCAAGATTCAAGCTATTGTTCTTCTAGCTGCAGAAGCAACATATGAACGGTTCACAAATGGTTTCGTACTAGAATGAAATCAAGGACTTGATGATGATGAGTTGCATGAAATGGTAAATTTCTTACCACTAGTTTCTCAACATTCTTTACGCTATCGTCCGTGAGCAAAATAACACCCTCCACCATCTTCGGGTCCTTGACAAGTTCCCCGGTCGGAGTTACTTTTCTGTACCTTGACCTCATGAATTTCTGGAATTGCGGGTCATGGGCATACTTGGCGTAAGGGTTCTCAATCCCTTTTTCAATATAGGCCTGGTCCTCTTTCGCCCAAACTGGCTCCTTCCCGTCCTAGCCACGACAGCCGAGATTGTGGTGACCGATGTTCTTCAACGCTAGGTCCTTCCCTCATTCTGTTTGATTCTTAGTGAAATCAAGCGACTGGTTATCTAGGAAAGTCTTGAAGTCACCGGGCGTAATCCGCGGGAAGTCACGATGGATCTCTTCGAATGGTGTCGATTCCCTAATCATCGCCCTCACCATAGTCTTGTAATTGCTCAGGGCTTTGGTGAATCTAGTGAGGGCGAGTTTGTTCACCAGGTTGCCCTTAAGATTCTCGTTGTTGTAGGGGGGAGGTAACTCGTACCGCGCGTGTAGCCTCGAGATGAGTTGGGCGCGCAGAGTTGGCTTCTTCTTGAGAGTCGGCTCGTTGACATTGACGACGTCTCGAAGGATCGCGCCAAGTTGGAGGAAGTACCCCTTCACAAGGTCCAATGGCATCACAGGCGTGCCACTGGAACGATCCACCTCCGTGAATTTCTCCCGAACGGTGCCGACCTTGTTCGGAGCTCGCTGCCGACGCTTCTTTCCCTTCGTGCTGCTCCCTGAGGGACCCCCGGCGCCACTATCAGTGGTTTCCTCCTCGCCACCGGTGAGCCCGTCATCATTGTGGGGCTCGACATCGGGAGGCTGGTCAGTCGTCCGATCATCACCGCCATCATTGGCTCTCTCTTCCTCTTGCGACTCTCTGGCCATAAGCATGTAGTGGTCCAATAACGCTGGATCCGTAGTAGAAGAAGACATGCCTAGATAGCAGTAGACAAAATGTATACTAGGTTAGTCACCGGAAAAATTCGCATGACCTCTGCTATAAATGGTCATGCCGGAGTGCCAGAAATTTTCCGGAACGGAAATGAATCAACGTTCCGGCAAAACATTGGCACTCAATGTACCTACAACATATATGGAATGCACATATGGCCACAAAAACATGTTCTTGTTGTCATCTCACATGCCACAAAAACTCCCAGGAATTCATAACATATGCCAAAAAACTCCCAGGAATTCATATAACTTGCTTCTTGTTCATATAACTCCCAGAAAAAACTCCGAGGTTCAAAGTGAAAGTGCATCAATAAATAAATACCACCTGGGTACAAAATAGATCCCAGGTACACAGGGATGCTCCCAGGAACCAGCAACCAGCAACCAGAAAATATCTTCTGCTCCTATCAGGGCAACCTGCCTCTTTTATTTTGTTGCAGCAAGAACAAGTCCTCTTGGTATACCAGGAATAGCGCAAAAGATGAAAGTGACCAAAGTTGCACAAACTACACAGCCCAGGATATGCAAAAGATGAAATAGATAAAAAGTCTGTGCACATTCCAGAAGCATTATAGCAAAAAAGGAGATTCAGTTCTAACCAGTTAGCTAGTTGCCAGAATTTTCATGTTTGTACACCACAAAAAGCTAGGTGCCAGAATTTTCATGGGCAAAAAAATACTGTAAACAGTCAGGTTTCCTGCAAGCATACGTTAAGTAGATTCAATACTGTTTTTTTTTTTTTTTTTGCAAATAACCAATTTATAACATGAAGAGTCCACTTTCGGACATGGGAAAGCAGTTTCCTACCAAAAGAAACTATGGGCAGGTTACTTATAACCCCTATAACACTATCGAAGTAATATCAAAACTTTTTTTTGCCTTTGGTCAACTTAATAGTATGGGCAATGTGGAGCCAGGGTGCAAGCTGAAAATAAATGACGCTTCCAAACGGTTCATGTTAATTCGTGATGATTTCTAGTGCCACTATACAAGTTTCTTGTTGAAATTTCTAGTGCATTGATGATTTCTGGTGCATTGATGGTTTCCAAGTAAGGTTGCTAAGTTTCTAGGAAGGCAAACTTACTTGTCAGCTAAATTTTAATCATTCAAAAAAAAAAAAACTAGAGAACCGAATTACCATGAACAAACATGCCAAAAAAGTGGTTCTAATGCTTAAGTTACCTTCACTTCATTTAGAATTTTCTGATGGCTATCACTCCAGACATAAAATATGTTAATTAAAAGCACACATTCGTGTGATCCATGACAGTCAACAGTCATTGTTGTTTCAAACCTTCTGCTTGTGCTTAGTCTGAATAAACCTGAATTTGTCGAACTGTACTGTAGCTTTTTAGCTGTTGTCGGGTTCAGTCAGGTTCAGTTAGCAGTAGATTAGGAAGCTGTTATTTCTTTCTGTTATCGTTTTGGACGCGGTCTGTGCGTTCCATATTTGTAGGATCGTAAGGCACACGAATAGGTCGTGGGATGGCACGATCAGGTAGATGCTAGTGGCCCCGATCGTTTTGATGAATAAAAGGAAAACCAGAAAAGCAGTATAGCTGTACGCTGCACAAAATCACTTGTGTTCATTCTCTCTGAACTTTTGCCTGAAACTACACGCACGAGTAGATCGAGAGGTGGTAGCGATTACATTTGGTATCAGAGCCTGAGTAATCGACGCCATGGCCAGCGACAGCAAGTCCACGAAGTCGACGTCGAGATCGCCTTCGAAGCCGCCCGGTTCACGCGCAACACCACCCCCTCCGACACGTGAGCGCAGCCGCGGTCGCAGCCTCGCCCAGCGCGGCGAGAGCAGCAGAGGGCGCGAGATCATGGTCCGCGAAGTGGTACGCAAGAGTGGCGGCGGCGGCGCAATGCACCTCCCAATGCTCACCCGCACAAACTACACGGACTGGTCAATTTTGATGCGGGTGCAGCTTCAGGGGGCGCGGCTTTGGGATGCAATCGATCCCGGAATCGGCGAGGAAGAAGATGATCGCCAGGAGAGGCAGGCGCTGGGCGCGATCCTCCGCTCGGTGCCGCCGGAGATGATCCCTGTCCTCGCCGCCAAGGACATCGCAAAGGTCGCCTGGGACGCCATCAAGGTGATGCGGGTAGGCGTGGATCGGGTGCGGGAGGCTCGCCGCCAGAAGCTCCGCCGCGATTTCGAGAACCTCGGGTTCAAAGGAAACGAGGCAATCGAGGACTTCTCCCTGCGCCTCGCCGGGATCGTCACCGAGCTTCAGTCCCTGGGCGATCCAATTACGGAGCTCGCCGCCGTCCAAAAGTTCCTGCGGGTGGTGCCCCCGCGGTACGCACAAATGGCGTGCTCGATCGAGACTCTTCTCGATCTGAGCGACATGTCCATAGAGGAGCTGAGTGGACGTCTGTCTGCATCAGACGGGCGCGGCGGAGATCCGGAAGCTGACGGTGGGGGCAAATTGCTGCTCACCGAGGAAGAGTGGGCGGCGCGTCAGCGACAGCGTCCACAAGGCCCGTCGTCATCCGCAGGCGGTGACAAGAACGGCAAGGCCAAACCCAAGGCGACATATGGTGAGAAGACACGCGCCGGGCCGGAGAGCGGCACCGGTGATCGCAAGCCAGGGAATTGTCGATACTGCGGCAAGCCAGGACATTGGAAGAAGGAATGCCGGAAGCTGTAGCGGGAGGGAGAAGCGTGGGGAGACCGCGAACATGGCGCAAGTTGAGGAAGCAGGCGAGGCTTGCGGGCTTCTCATGGCGCAGGAGTGCGCGCTGGTCATGATCTCTGATGGCGTCATCAGAGAGGTCAATCTCCACGAAGAAAAGGTTATTCCCGTCCCGTCGCCGGCAGGCGTGTGGTACCTCGACACAGGGGCGAGCAGTCACATGACCGGCGCGCTCGATGTCTTCGCCTCGTTGGATGAAACCGTCCGCGGCACCGTGCGGTTCGGGGACGGATCGGCGTGGCGATCAGAGGCATGGGCACCGTGGTTTTCGAGTGCCTCACAGGCGATCAGCGTGCGTTCACGGATGTGTATTACATCCCAAGTCTCCGGAGCAGCATCATCTCGCTGGGCCAGCTGGACGAGGGCGGGTGCAAAATCACTATCGAGGACGGCACCATGTGCATTCTCGATAAACCTCGCAAGATCTTGGCTTGCGTTGGAAGGACCTCCAACAGGCTGTATACAGTTCGCCTGAAGATTGTGGCGCCAGTGAGTTTGCTTGCTCAGAAGGACAACGCGGCGTGGCTGTGGCATGGGCGCTATGGTCACATGCACTTCCATGCTCTCACTGCTCTCGCCAGGAAGGAGCTGGTACTTGGCCTGCCGGAAATCGAACACGTCGAGGAGTTCTGCGACGGATGCGCGATAGGGAAACAACACCGCACACCGTTTCCTCGCGCCACGGCGTTCCGTGCAACGCGCGCTCTGGAGCTGGTCCATACAGACCTTTGTGGTCCAATTTCACCTGAGACAGCCGGTGGCAAGAAATATTTTCTGCTGGTTGTCGATGATCACTCGAGATTCATGTGGCTTGAGATGATCAAATCGAAGGACGAGGCGTTAAGGTTCTTCAGGAAGGTGAAAGCACTTGCCGAAAATGAGCGGGAGTGCAGGCTGTTGGCGCTCAGGTCTGACAGAGGAGGGGAGTTTAACTCGAAGGCGTTCACTGAGTTCTGCGAGGAGCATGGGATCAAACACTACACCACTGCTCCGTATACACCACAACAGAACGGTGTCGTGGAGCGTCGCAACCAAACGGTGGTTGAGATGGCTCGTTGCCTGCTGAAATCAATGGGAGTGCCTTCTGAATTTTGGGGTGAGGCAGTGAAGACAGCTGTGTATTTGCTGAATCGAGCTCCATCGAGAAGCCTGAATGGAGTGACGCCGTACGAGCTCTGGCACGGGAGGAAGCCTAGCGTGCACCATCTGCGAGTCTTCGGGTGCATAGCACACATAAAGAAGCTAGGACCTGGGATCCACAAGCTAGCAGATCGATCACTTCAAGGCATCTTCATTGGCTACGAGGAGGGCTCGAAAGCATACAGAGTATTCGAGCCCGTGGAGAAACGCGTGTACGTCACTCGCGACGTGGCCTTCGAAGAGCTCCGAGCATGGAATTGGGGGGAGCCCAGCACTGGTAAGACCACTCCTCCGTCTAGCTCATTCACCGTTGAGTACAGCAGCCACGACGGTGCAGAGAAGATGGTTTCAGTTGAAGGCCAGGCGAACAGCGCTGCCGCGGCAGCGAAAACTGCCGAAAACGCTGCCGTGAGGGCAGAGAAAACTCCAGTTTCTCTGCCTCGACATCACACTGACGGAGGGCTCACCGCAACGCATTCGCCACCACCAACATCTGCAACGCCTACCTCCGAGCCAAGGACACCGTCTCCTGCACGCGTGGAGTTTGCCACGCCTCTGACACATGATTCCAACCTCGACATCGACCCCGACGGTCCCCATCGCTACAGGCGCATTGAGAATATCCTCGACACCACGCTCGAGCTTGAGGGGGAGCACTCGCTTGGGTTGATCACAGCGGAAGAACTTGCAAGTGTTGAAGAGGCCCTGGACTGCAAGGAGTGGAAGGAGGCCATGGAAGGCGAGCTCAAGTGCATCCACGACAACAACACGTGGACAGTGACATCACTTCCTCGCGGTCACCGTGCAATCGGCTTGAAGTGGGTATTCAAGGTGAAGAAAGATCCAGCGGGGACGGTGATCAAGCACAAAGCTAGATTAGTGGCGAAAGGATATGCCCAGCAGCAAGGTGTAGAATTTGACGAAGTGTTCGCGCCCGTGGCTCGCATGGAGACAGTGCGATTGTTACTCGCACTTGCTGCACACAAAAATTGGGAAGTACACCACATGGACGTGAAGTCCGCCTTTCTGAATGGTGTGCTTGAAGAAGAAGTGTATGTCAAGCAGCCACCTGGCTTTGCAGAGGATGAGGATGCGAGCAAGGTTCTGAAGCTGCAGAAAGCACTGTACGGGCTTCGTCAGGCGCCGAGAGCGTGGAATGCCAAGTTGGATGGCACACTCGTGTCACTTGGGTTCAGTCGCTGCTCGCAAGAACACGGTGTGTATCGCCGTGGGGATACGGACTCTTTCCTCCTGATAGGTGTCTATGTCGATGATCTTGTCATCACAGGGAGCAGCACCACCGGAATTGAGGAGTTCAAGACGAAGATGCAGCAAATGTTCGAGATGAGCGACTTGGGGCTGCTTAGCTACTATCTAGGAATAGAAGTACATCAGCAAGGAGAGGAAATCACACTGTGCCAGGCCGCTTATGCAACAAAAATAGTGGAGCGTGCTGGACTGCAGCACTGCAACCCCTGCCACACCCCAATGGAGCACCGTCTGCAGCTCAAGAAACTGAAGAAGGAGGATGCAGTGGATGTCACTGCATACAGGAGTATGGTAGGGAGTCTACGATACCTGGTAAATACACGTCCAGACATTGCTCATGCAGTGGGCGTTGTCAGCCGTCACATGGAAGCACCAGGGAAGGATCACTGGGCTGCGGTGAAACAAATCCTAAGGTACATCCGTGGCACTTTGGATTACGGCATCAGGTAAAGAAGTGGAGGTTCAGACTCTCTACATGGCTTCAGCGACAGTGATCATGCAGGGGACATCAACGACAGAAGGAGCACCACAGGTGTTGTGTTCTTCCTAGCAAACAGCCCTGTATCCTGGTCATCACAGAAGCAGGGTGTGGTTGCAGTATCATCTTGTGAGGCTGAGTATATTGCAGCTGCATCAGCTGCTACGCAGGGAGTCTGGTTGAGCACGCTTATTGGTGAGCTCAAAGGGAAGGAGCAGGAGAAATTCATTCTGCGAGTGGACAACATGTCAGCTATCGCATTGAGCAAGAATCCAGTACACCATGGCCGCAGTAAACACATTGACACCAAGTTTCATTACACGCGGGAGCGGATTGAAGCCGGGGAAATGGATGTATGCCATGTTCGCACCGAAGAACAAATTGCCGAAATTCTGACCAAGGCACTAGGACATACCAAGTTCGTGGAGCTGCGTCAGAAGATTGGAGTATCAAAGATCGACAACGAGCATCAGGTTTGAGGGGGAGAATGTTGTTTCAAACCTTCTGCTTGTGCTTAGTCTGAATAAACCTGAAGCTGTCGAACTGTACTGTAGCTTTTTAGCTGTTGTCGGGTTCAGTCAGGTTCAGTTAGCAGTAGATTAGGAAGCTGTTATTTCTTTCTGTTATCGTTTTGGACGCGGTCTGTGCGTTCCATATTTGTAGGATCGTAAGGCACACGAATAGGTCGTGGGATGGCACGATCAGGTAGATGCTAGTGGCCCCGATCGTTTTGATGAATAAAAGGAAAACCAGAAAAGCAGTATAGCTGTACGCTGCACAAAATCACTTGTGTTCATTCTCTCTGAACTTTTGCCTGAAACTACACGCACGAGTAAGATCGAGAGGTGGTAGCGATTACATTTGGTATCAGAGCCTGAGTAATCGACGCCATGGCCAGCGACAGCAAGTCCACGAAGTCGACGTCGAGATCGCCTTCGAAGCCGCCCGGTTCACGCGCAACACCACCCCCTCCGACACGTGAGCGCAGCCGCGGTCGCAGCCTCGCCCGGCGCGGCGAGAGCAGCAGAGGGCGCGAGATCGTGGTCCGCGAAGTGGTACGCAAGAGTGGCGGCGGCGGCGCAATGCACCTCCCAATGCTCACCCGCACAAACTACACGGACTGGTCAATTTTGATGCGGGTGCAGCTTCAGGGGGCGCGGCTTTGGGATGCAATCGATCCCGGAATCGGCGAGGAAGAAGATGATCGCCAGGAGAGGCAGGCGCTGGGCGCGATCCTCCGCTCGGTGCCGCCGGAGATGATCCCTGTCCTCGCCGCCAAGGACAGCGCAAAGGTCGCCTGGGACGCCATCAAGGTGATGCGGGTAGGCGTGGATCGGGTGCGGGAGGCTCGCCGCCAGAAGCTCCGCCGCGATTTCGAGAACCTCGGGTTCAAAGGAAACGAGGCAATCGAGGACTTCTCCCTGCGCCTTGCCGGGATCGTCACCGAGCTTCAGTCCCTGGGCGATCCAATTACGGAGCTCGCCGCCGTCCAAAAGTTCCTGCGGGTGGTGCCCCCGCGGTACGCACAAATGGCGTGCTCGATCGAGACTCTTCTCGATCTGAGCGACATGTCCATAGAGGAGCTGAGTGGACGTCTGTCTGCATCAGACGGGCGCGGCGGAGATCCGGAAGCTGACGGTGGGGGCAAATTGCTGCTCACCGAGGAAGAGTGGGCGGCGCGTCAGCGACAGCGTCCACAAGGCCCGTCGTCATCCGCAGGCGGTGACAAGAACGGCAAGGCCAAACCCAAGGCGACATATGGTGAGAAGACACGCGCCGGGCCGGAGATCGGCACCGGTGATCGCAAGCCAGGGAATTGTCGATACTGCGGCAAGCCAGGACATTGGAAGAAGGAATGCCGGAAGCTGTAGCGGGAGCGGGAGAAGCGTGGGGAGACCGCGAACATGGCGCAAGTTGAGGAAGCAGGCGAGGCTTGCGGGCTTCTCATGGCGCAGGAGTGCGCGCTGGTCATGATCTCTGATGGCGTCATCAGCCACGAGGTCAATCTCCACGAAGAAAAGGTTATTCCCGTCCCGTCGCCGGCAGGCGTGTGGTACCTCGACACAGGGGCGAGCAGTCACATGACCGGCGCGCTCGATGTCTTCGCCTCGTTGGATGAAACCGTCCGCGGCACCGTGCGGTTCGGGGACGGATCGGCGTGGCGATCAGAGGCATGGGCACCGTGGTTTTCGAGTGCCTCACAGGCGATCAGCGTGCGTTCACGGATGTGTATTACATCCCAAGTCTCCGGAGCAATATCATCTCGCTGGGCCAGCTGGACGAGGGCGGGTGCAAAATCACTATCGAGGACGGCACCATGTGCATTCTCGATAAACCTCGCAAGATCTTGGCTTGCGTTGGAAGGACCTCCAACAGGCTGTATACAGTTCGCCTGAAGATTGTGGCGCCAGTGAGTTTGCTTGCTCAGAAGGACAACGCGGCGTGGCTGTGGCATGGGCGCTATGGTCACCTGCACTTCCGTGCTCTCACTGCTCTCGCCAGGAAGGAGCTGGTACTTGGCCTGCCGGAAATCGAACACGTCGAGGAGTTCTGCGACGGATGCGCGATAGGGAAACAACACCGCACACCGTTTCCTCGCGCCACGGCGTTCCGTGCAACGCGCGCTCTGGAGCTGGTCCATACAGACCTTTGTGGTCCAATTTCACCTGAGACAGCCGGTGGCAAGAAATATTTTCTGCTGGTTGTCGATGATCACTCGAGATTCATGTGGCTTGAGATTATCAAATCGAAGGACGAGGCGTTAAGGTTCTTCAGGAAGGTGAAAGCACTTGCCGAAAATGAGCGGGAGTGCCGGCTGTTGGCGCTCAGGTCTGACAGAGGAGGGGAGTTTAACTCGAAGGCGTTCACTGAGTTCTGCGAGGAGCATGGGATCAAACACTACACCACTACTCCGTATACACCACAACAGAACGGTGTCGTGGAGCGTCGCAACCAAACGGTGGTTGAGATGGCTCGTTGCCTGCTGAAATCAATGGGAGTGCCTTCTGAATTTTGGGGTGAGGTAGTGAAGACAGCTGTGTATTTGCTGAATCGAGCTCCATCGAGAAGCCTGAATGGAGTGACGCCGTACGAGCTCTGGCACGGGAGGAAGCCTAGCGTGCACCATCTGCGAGTCTTCGGGTGCATAGCACACATAAAGAAGCTAGGACCTGGGATCCCAAGCTAGCAGATCGATCACTTCAAGGCATCTTCATTGGCTACGAGGAGGGCTCGAAAGCATACAGAGTATTCGAGCCCGTGGAGAAACGCGTGTACGTCACTCGCGACGTGGCCTTCGAAGAGCTCCGAGCATGGAATTGGGGGGAGCCCAGCACTGGTAAGACCACTCCTCCGTCTAGCTCATTCACCGTTGAGTACAGCAGCCACGACGGTGCAGAGAAGATGGTTTCAGTTGAAGGCCAGGCGAACAGCGCTGCCGCGGCAGCGAAAACTGCCGAAAACGCTGCCGTGAGGGCAGAGAAAACTCCAGTTTCTCTGCCTCGACATCACACTGACGGAGGGCTCACCGCAACGCATTCGCCACCACCAACATCTGCAACGCCTACCTCCGAGCCAAGGACACCGTCTCCTGCACGCGTGGAGTTTGCCACGCCTCTGACACATGATTCCAACCTCGACACCGACCCCGACGGTCCCATCGCTACAGGCGCATTGAGAATATCCTCGACACCACGCTCGAGCTTGAGGGGGAGCACTCGCTTGGGTTGATCACAGCGGAAGAACCAGCAAGTGTTGAAGAGGCCCTGGACTGCAAGGAGTGGAAGGAGGCCATGGAAGGCGAGCTCAAGTGCATCCACGACAACAACACGTGGACAGTGACATCACTTCCTCGCGGTCACCGTGCAATCGGCTTGAAGTGGGTATTCAAGGTGAAGAAAGATCCAGCGGGGACGGTGATCAAGCACAAAGCTAGATTAGTGGCGAAGGATATGCCCAGCAGCAAGGTGTAGAATTTGACGAAGTGTTCGCGCCCGTGGCTCGCATGGAGACAGTGTGCGATTGTTACTCGCACTTGCTGCACACAAAAATTGGGAAGTACACCACATGGACGTGAAGTCCGCCTTTCTGAATGGTGTGCTTGAAGAAGAAGTGTATGTCAAGCAGCCACCTGGCTTTGCAGAGGATGAGGATGCGAGCAAGGTTCTGAAGCTGCAGAAAAGCACTGTACGGGCTTCGTCAGGCGCCGAGAGCGTGGAATGCCAAGTTGGATGGCACACTCGTGTCACTTGGGTTCAGTCGCTGCTCGCAAGAACACGGTGTGTATCGCCGTGGGGATACGGACTCTTTCCTCCTGATAGGTGTCTATGTCGATGATCTTGTCATCACAGGGAGCAGCACCACCGGAATTGAGGAGTTCAAGACGAAGATGCAGCAAATGTTCGAGATGAGCGACTTGGGGCTGCTTAGCTACTATCTAGGAATAGAAGTACAGCAGCAAGGAGAGGAAATCACACTGTGCCAGGCCGCTTATGCAACAAAAATAGTGGAGCGTGCTGGACTGCAGCACTGCAACCCCTGCCACACCCCAATGGAGCACCGTCTGCAGCTCAAGAAACTGAAGAAGGAGGATGCAGTGGATGTCACTGCATACAGGAGTATGGTAGGGAGTCTACGATACCTGGTAAATACACGTCCAGACATTGCTCATGCAGTGGGCGTTGTCAGCCGTCACATGGAAGCACCAGGGAAGGATCACTGGGCTGCGGTGAAACAAATCCTAAGGTACATCCGTGGCACTTTGGATTACGGCATCAGGTAAAGAAGTGGAGGTTCAGACTCTCTACATGGCTTCAGCGACAGTGATCATGCAGGGGACATCAACGACAGAAGGAGCACCACAGGTGTTGTGTTCTTCCTAGCAAACAGCCCTGTATCCTGGTCATCACAGAAGCAGGGTGTGGTTGCAGTATCATCTTGTGAGGCTGAGTATATTGCAGCTGCATCAGCTGCTACGCAGGGAGTCTGGTTGAGCACGCTTATTGGTGAGCTCAAAGGGAAGGAGCAGGAGAAATTCATTCTGCGAGTGGACAACATGTCAGCTATCGCATTGAGAAAGAATCCAGTACACCATGGCCGCAGTAAACACATTGACACCAAGTTTCATTACACGCGGGAGCGGATTGAAGCCGGGGAAATGGATGTATGCCATGTTCGCACCGAAGAACAAATTGCCGAAATTCTGACCAAGGCACTGTTATTTTATGGTGATCCAAATTCATATGAAGATAAAGGAAAGTTCGGCCTTCGCTACGCGGAGGCCCGTCGCCGGAGGCTTAGGGCCGAAATCACTACATTGAAGAAACAGTTGAGTAGTGAGTTTGAGATGAAGGATCTTGGTCCTGCTAAGAAAATCCTAGGTATGGAAATTTCTAGAGACAGAAAATCTAGATTGCTATTTCTTAGTCAGGAGAATTACATCAAGAAAGTTCTTCATCGTTTTAATATGCATGATGCAAAGTCTGTTAGTACTCCAATTGCTTCTCACTTCAAGTTGTCAGCATTGCAATGTCCTACTACTGACAAAGATATTGAGTATATGTCACGAGTTCCTTATGCTAGTGCTGTTGGTTCCTTAATGTATGCCATGGTGTGTTCTCGGCCTGATTTATCATATGCTATGAGTTTGGTCAGTCGATACATGGCTAATCCTGGTAAAGAACATTGGAAAGCTGTTCAGTGGATTTTCAGGTACCTTCGCGGCACATCCAAAGCTTGCTTGAAGTTTGGCAAGACTGGTGAGGGACTCGCAGGCTATGTGGATTCAGATTATGCTGCCGACTTGGATAAGAGGAGATCCCTCACAGGGTATGTGTTTACGATTAGTGGATGTGCCGTTAGCTGGAAGGCCACCTTGCAGGGTGTTGTTGCACAATCTACTACTGAGGCTGAGTATATGGCTATTGCTGAAGCATGCAAAGAGGCAGTTTGGTTGAAAGGTCTGTTTGCTGAGCTTTGTGGAGATGATACTTGCTTTAACCTATTTTGCGACAGTCAGAGTGCAATTTACTTTACTAAGGATCAGATGTTCCATGAGAGAACAAAGCACATTGATGTCAAGTACCATTATGTGCGTGATGTTGTTGCACAAGGTAAGCTGAAGGTATGCAAGATTAGTACTCATGATAATCCTGCTGATATGATGACAAAGCCAGTTCCTATTACTAAGTTTGAGCTTTGCTCGAGCTTAGTTGGTATCACTGCTTAGCCCAAGAGGCTATGTGGCGCCGAAGGTGTTTTCTTTGTGTGTTTCAGGTGAAGGTTCTCATTTATGCTACAAGAGGGAATTTGTCTCAAGGTGGAGTGTTATTTTATGGTGATCCAAATTCATATGAAGATAAAGGAAAGTTCGGCCTTCGCTACGCGGAGGCCCGTCGCCGGAGGCTTAGGGCCGGACATGGGAAAGCAGTTTCCTACCAAAAGAAACTATGGGCAGGTTACTTATAACCCCTATAACACTATCGAAGTAATATCAAAACTTTTTTTTGCCTTTGGTCAACTTAATAGTATGGGCAATGTGGAGCCAGGGTGCAAGCTGAAAATAAATGACGCTTCCAAACGGTTCATGTTAATTCGTGATGATTTCTAGTGCCACTATACAAGTTTCTTGTTGAAATTTCTAGTGCATTGATGATTTCTGGTGCATTGATGGTTTCCAAGTAAGGTTGCTAAGTTTCTAGGAAGGCAAACTTACTTGTCAGCTAAATTTTAATCATTCAAAAAAAAAAAAAACTAGAGAACCGAATTACCATGAACAAACATGCCAAATAAAGTGGTTCTAATGCTTAAGTTACCTTCACTTCATTTAGAATTAAGGTTTCTGATGGCTATCACTCCAGACATAAAATATGTTAATTAAAAGCACACATTCGTGTGATCCATGACAGTCAACAGTCATTGTTGTTTCAAACCTTCTGCTTGTGCTTAGTCTGAATAAACCTGAAGCTGTCGAACTGTACTGTAGCTTTTTAGCTGTTGTCGGGTTCAGTCAGGTTCAGTTAGCAGTAGATTAGGAAGCTGTTATTTCTTTCTGTTATCGTTTTGGACGCGGTCTGTGCGTTCCATATTTGTAGGATCGTAAGGCACACGAATAGGTCGTGGGATGGCACGATCAGGTAGATGCTAGTGGCCCCGATCGTTTTGATGAATAAAAGGAAAACCAGAAAAGCAGTATAGCTGTACGCTGCACAAAATCACTTGTGTTCATTCTCTCTGAACTTTTGCCTGAAACTACACGCACGAGTAAGATCGAGAGGTGGTAGCGATTACAGTCATCACCATGAACTAGTTGAGCATAACTCAAACTAGTACCAGTATTGGACGAAAAACTAAAAGAGGAACAAGAGTTGATTACATATGAGATTATGGAAGATTTCACAGGTTCCAGTGAAATCTTTTGTTCCAGGATATGCAGTTTTGCACTAGAAACTGAAAACTTCTGCACTATCGCCCAGTTGTACACTTGCAGTTTAACTTACAGAACCCCCGCATGCATGACATAGGCTTCCAAATTTTGTATTGAGTCCCTACAATGCAAATCCAGCACTTCTCTATTTATTAGTTGATAATTTGAAGGATCTGGATTGATTCTATAATTTCTAATCACATCAAGCCATTTTGGTGGCCATAAAAAAGTCATGGTACTTGGTTGCTCCATTTATTTCAGAGAATAGGAGAGACATTTTCATCTTCAGTACTTAGGAGCAGAGTAACATCGCAGATAGAGAGCAAAAGAGAAGTCTACCACAACTAATATGTCCTTTTGTACTCACACTTGAGAGATACTTCTCGAGTTACATTTCCAAAAGGGAAAGATAGCTACGGGCCTAAGGCTGGAGACCGGCAAAACTGCATAGGTTTCTTACCACCCGTGCCACCTGAGAGATACTTCTCGAGTTACATTTTCAAAAGGGAAAGAAGCACTATTATTGTTATTGTTTTGGATTTAGTGAGGCATGCGAATCTATATTTTCAGAAAGATTTATAATGTGTGGTAAGATTCTGGAAGCTGGGTGTGCCTAATTTGATGATAGTTTCACGTTTCTTGCCTTCTCCTAACAACAGACAGAAGATTGCACAAAGCAGAGAGGAGGGTTGTCTCGAAACTAGAACAAGCAAGGGTAGTTATGGCACTGGAACAGCTGCTAATAAATAATGCTAAAAAAAGACTGAACCATTAGAATTATTCAAAAGGAATTGAGTTGGAGTGTCTGAAACTTGCAAGACATGTCGTTCTATATTGAGAAAAATCTGGACCATTAGGACACAGGTCTCTGTCTCACTCTGATCATCCACTAAGCAAAAGCACCTGAAGTAAGATCGAACAACTCTGAATATATCAGCCATCATATGGCGTGCTACAATTTCTGTACTAGTACTAAGCAAAATTTAGTAAAGAACCAGTTAACCACGGATGAATTTCGTGGATGATTTCCCCATCTTCACGAAGCAAATTTACACACGATTAATTTCCCGATCTCAATGTTGTGTAATTCTCGGCGGATCAATGTTGATATTTCCCACTTGAAAATGTAACTCGAGGTCGAGGAGCAGAGTAACACACTTGAAAATGCTCACAACGCGTACGACGAGACTCGATGCGCGGGAGCACAGTTTATTTCGCAGGACTTCGTGTGCATCCATGTTAGAATTAAACCTCAGATTCGTTTTGGGCTAGGAAGGGGGGGGAGGGGGAGGGGGCGTGGGCGACGGCGTGGGCGTGGGCTTGGGCGTGGACGTGCTCGACAACGTGGGCGACGGCTGCTGCTCCTCGGCCTCGACGGCGTGCTAGACGAGGTCGTGGGCGACGGTGGCTCCTCGACCTCGACGTGGGCGTGGGCGACTGCTGCTGGACGGCGTGCTCGACTCCCGCTCCTCCTCCTCCTGCTCGACGCCGGAGACGATGGCGGCCGGCGTGCGAATTGGGGATCGCGAGAGGGAAGTTGTGCGAATTGGGGATCTGTTTTGCGCAAGAGAGAGAAGGAAGTGCGCGCGGTAGTTAGCACTGTGAAATATTACCCCAGGCGCATAACGCTCTATATGCGCTTGCGGTAACGCTTACCCCAGGCGAATTCAGCTTAAATGCGCCTGCGCTAAAGTTCGTAGCGCTTTGTTATGCGCGGGCCCACATACCCATACCCCAGGCGCATAACTTAGCACATTCGCCTGCGCTAAAGTTCTTAGGGTTTTGGTTTGCGCGGGCCCACATAGCCTTAGCCCAGGCGCATGTTTTACTAGATGCGCCTGTGATAACTTTTACCCCAGGCGCATATTCTCAGAGATGCGCCCGTGGTAAGGTTTTCTAAATTACACAACCCACCCCGGCCCGAAACACATCGAGCAATAGGAATGCTATTAGAGGGGGCTCCCACATTGTTTTTCACTTAAAAATTACATACATATAAAAGTTAACATGTGCAAAAATATTTAGTGTCGCATCGAGCGTAAATAGATTGATTTAGCGAGATACCGCAAGTGTTTCTCTCTGAAAACACATTGTACATAGTAGCTATTAGCATGTTATATCACACATATCGCGAGTATTTCGCTCTCTCAACCTTTCGTCACAATCTTACTCTTGCCTTTCTTGGTCGATGTTGAATACGTGACCGCCATATCGTGACTTCTTCTTGTGAATGGAAGACCTGCCCTAGGTAGTGTGGTCCTGCTTCTTCTTGTGGTGTATGGTGCATCGTCTTCACTGGGTTCTTCCATCATCGGGTCTCCGACTAAGCCGTCGAAGTCCTTCTCATCGGCGACTCCATCCATTCCGACGAGGGCCCTTTTTCCTCTCCTTATGACAACACGACTAGGCTTTGTCGGGTCGGTTATGAAGAAGCATTGCTCCACGTGCTTAGCCAATACCCAGGGCTCATTTTGCGCGGTGGGGTTCTTGGACTTGGGTTTGTTGGCTTCGGACATCGACATAGTGGTGAAATATTCGTCTTCTTTCGTGATGTTTGTAGCCCATCTGACATGGAACATCGGCAGCTTTACCCCAACGTAGTCAAGCTCCCAGATTTCCTCGATCTTTCCGTAGTATCTTCTAATCTCATCGCCCGTGTAAGATTCCATCGTTATAGACGAGTTTTGATAGTCGCTACTTTTGTCTCTTTCCTCCGTGTAGAATGTGTACCCATTGATGTCGTATGCTTGATAAGTCATCAGATTGGGCGCGGGGCCATATGACAAGGCCAGTACAATTTTATCTTTCTGACATGTCATTGGTGGGGGATCAGCATCAATCTGCTTCTTGAACCATGTCGCGAAAGAGGAGTTGTGTGCTCTAAATATCTCATCTTCCGTCATCAGCCTGCGAGCACTGTTTTTTATCGTGGTTTTGTGCTCTTCTATCCAAGGGTCGACATCGTCAATGTGTTGTAACACTACTAGGTGGGCCCTATCAAAGTCGGCTCTCCGACCACAGGAGTCCGCGTCTATTACCCTTTTGCCAGTGTTGTGGCCTACCCCCATGAACCTGTCAAGGTGCTTGTTTGCGGGCAAATCAACAGCTGGCTTCTCATCGCCTAGAAAATTCTTGCAGAAAGAGATGCATTCTTCGGTGAGAAATCCCTGGACGATGCTTCCATCCGGGTGTGCCCTGTTACGAACGAATGATTTGATGATCCCGTTCATTCTTTCTAATGCCATCATGTTGTGCAGGAATGCCGGCCCAAGATTGGTGATATCGTCCACGATATGGACCAAGAGATGTACCATACTGTCACAGAAGGCAGGTGGGAAGTACATCTCAAGCTCGCATACGATGGTGACGATCTCTTCCGGCAGCCTTCCGAGTTTTTTACGCTTATCGACTTCCGAGTGATGACGTCGAAAACGTTACAGAGGCCGGTGAGCGTTTGACGGACGTGCGGTTCCATTATCCCTCTGATTGCAAACGGAAGTATCTGCGTCATCATCACGTGACAGTCATGAGACTTTATCCCGCTGGAGATTTTTTTCTCCGCGTCTAGGTATCTGCTTATCAGCCCCGCGTAACCTAAGGGAAATTTCATTTCGAGGAGGCATGTGAATATTTGTGCGAGCTCGTCGGGTCTTAGAGTGAAGCAAGAGGGTTTCAGGCGGTGAGTTTGGTGTTGTTTAGCCCTTTTCCGCTTGCGGTCGTCCATCTCCTCCACCTCATCCTCGTCCTCCTCCGTCTGTTCACGCGTAGAAGGCGGTAAGTGAAGCTCGCTCCTGATATTCAGGACCATCAGGTCGTATCTTGATTTTGGCCCGTCTTTGGTCCTATCTGTAATGTTGAACAGGGTGCCAAGCAAGCTCTCACACACATTCTTCGTGATATGCATGATATCAAGGCAGTGAGGCACTCCGAGGATTGGCCAGTACCGCAAGTCCCAAAACACGGACCTCCTTTTCCATACCCCCAAGAGCGGTCCTTCTGGCGGAGGACACTTTTTCTCTCCTCTCTTTCCCTTCTCTCCTCGCTTCCGCTTCTGTACCTTTCCCGGTGGAGGACACGTTTTCCAATTCTTCAATAGAGTATCAATCTCTTCTCCTCTTCTCTTGCGTGGAGGTAGATCGAGCTCATCTTTACCGTTGAACAGGTCTCCGCGCTTTCTCCACGGGTCGTTCTGTTGTAGCCAGATTCGATACCTCATGTATACGGTTTTAGAAGATCCGAGATCCTTGTGTAGCCGTAGAAACGGCGTAAATTCCATGCACCTGACACAAGCCTTGTGTCCATGGCACACCTGACACGCAATATATCCGTATCCGAGATAGTCATGCACCATCGTGATCAGTGCGGCTCTCATACGAAAAGTTTCTTCTTTGAAGGCGTCCCATGTTTCCACCCCTTCCTCCCACAACGTGTCTAGCTCCTCCTTCAATAGCTCGAGATACAGGTTGATATCGCTCCCTGGCTGGGTCGGCCCTTGAATCAGCATACTCATGTGTATGTACTTCCTCTTCAGACACTGCCACGGGGGGAGGTTGTACATCCATACAAACATGGGCTAGGTGCTATGTTTGCTGCTCTGGTTGCCAAACGTATTGAGACCTTCGGTGCTCGCACCAAGCCTGATGTTCCTTGGGTCGTTCCCGAATTCTTCATCGAATGCGTCTAATTCTTTCCACTGACGTGCATCCGAAGGGTGTGTTAGCACTGATTTTTCAACACGTTCTGGATCGCTTAGCACCGCCTTCTTTCTGTCCTCGTGCCAGCTCATGAGCTTTGCTTCCTTGGGGTCCACGAAGTACCACTGCAGACGGGGAATGAGTGGAAAGTACCACACAACTTTCCTAGGAGCTTTCTTCGTTCCCCTCTTGTAACAATCAACACCGCACACCGGACATTTGATCTGGTCCGCATGCTCGTTACGATAAATTATGAAGTCACGGACGCAAGCATGGTATTTTGTGTGCGGTAAATCGAGGGGGCACACGATTTTCTTGGCCTCCTGTAGACTACTAGCACATGTGTTCCCTCAGGTAAGTGCGTCTTCAGGTATCGCAGAAGATCGTCCATGCTTGTGTCGGTCCATCCGTGTTTTGCCTTCATCTCTAGAAGATCCAGAGCTACTCTCAAGCGTAACTCCTCCACCCCGCGACTTGCGTCATACAACAGAGTTGCATAGTCTATCTCTAGTTGCATGATCTTAGATTTACGTCTGGCGTCGGTCGACGTGTTCTTGAGAAGAAGCTCTTGAACATGAGGGTCCCGCACGACTGAAGTTAGCGGAGTGTTCATGCCCTCGTCTTCATGTTGTTGATCACCATGACTCCCTTCTTCTTCATTATAATCGTCTCCGTCGGGAGCCTCTTTGTCCTCTCCATTGCCATGTTCAGACTTCTCCTGATCATCTTCACATGTCGCCGCCCAATTGGTCTCGACGTGATCATCGTCTTAATCATCATTCATCCACTTAGTGTGGGCCTCCATGAAACTATACCTGAGCAGGTGCTTCTCCACATTACCAGAATCTGGTTTGAACAAGGACCCTAGCTTGCATTTCCGACACGGACACTCTATCCCAGTGCGGTTGTTTCCATGCATCTCGGACGTCGCACGTCGCACGTACCTATGCACCACGCTTGTCCTCATCGCAATGACCATTGCTACAAAATGCAAGAGAGAGAGGTTTCATTAACTAGATCCGGTTTTAACGGAAAATTTCGGCATGACCTTCCTACAAAAAGTGTAACACGGAGCGCCAGAAATTTGCCGAAAAGGAAATGAATCAACATTTCGGCAAAACATTGGCAACTCATCCTCATGGCAACACAATAAAATGAAAAAGAGATCGAGTTCTCATCCACCGATCAATCCCACGCACCTATTAAGATGACACACAATGCAAAATATATAGACGCGATGACGACATCGAAGATCACCGGAGAGACGACCGATAAGAGAGTGATAGATCTAGAAGTAGCTAGTGGTGCATTTGTGGTGAGATCTAGTGTCCGGTTAGTAGATCTAGTGGAGAGATTTGGAAAAGGGAAAGTGGGGTAGCGTACTAGCTAAAATATAACAAACATGATTTGTTAAATTAGCTAAAAATGGTGGATGGGTGTGGGGGATTGAGCTAGGAGCACTAATGGGTCGAGTTTGGACTAGTGAGTGATAGAGTGGGGTGGATAGGGGTGGTGGTGGGTGGCTGGCCGCACTTATTGAGGCCATATTTTACCCCAGGCGAATAAGGTATGCACTGCGCCTGCGCTAAGGGGTGCTACCCCAGTCCACTTTTTACCCCAGGCGCTTCTGTGAATATTCGCCTGGTGTCGCGGGATAATCACGGCAGATGTTACCAGGGGTAACTGATCTTGGGGCAAGACGACACAGGTGTTTGGGAGAGAGTTTAGCTCAGAGGAAAACATGATGGGATTCGATCTGGTAGCCGGCAATGAAGTCGCCGGATCTCCGATCTCAATATATTAACTCGATCTCTTGTATACAATGGATACTCGATATTCGGCGATATGACTATGACTTAGATCTCCCTAAAACTAAGCCTAGGGGCCGGTTTATAAAGCACCCGTACCACTACCTGGCTTGCCCTCCAAGGCGCAGCTTGAGTCCTACCCGAACACCGCTTACAAACCCTAGCTTTCCTTACCGCAACCCACAATCCGGGTTACGAGGCCTACAAACCTTGGGCCTTCCAGAAGTTTCTTTATCCTTAGCCGGATCCTGCGCAGCGTCCTTTGGGCCGGGTTATACCTTGGAGTTGGCCTACCGGGTTATTATCTCCCCATCAGTAGTCCCCAGAATAGCTTGGGCTTCACAGATCCCTCCTTGAAGCGCTGGCTATTCCCTGCAAAAAATATCAACCGCACAAATGTGTGGAGGCCGAGTTGAAATGCTTTGAGAAATGGCTAGGCCTAACTCCCTGGTGGCCATATAGTAACCCGGCTTTTCTCCAGATGCCTTGCTTAACTTCCCGGGTCTAAGCCTTGATAAGAATAGCAAAACTTTATACTTTTGTCTATAATTTATCTTGATACCGCGGAGAGGATCCCCTTCTCTTCTTCATCCGGAGACCTCGCTCTACACTTAAGGCGTATCTCGCAGATTTCAAATAGATAGCCGTTACCCCGTAATTTCCGGGTCCCGCCCGTTGGGCTGAGTTTTTCCACCCGGGCCGTTATAAATAAGCCCTTAGAGGTAACCCTAACTCCAATGGCTCACTTTCCCCCATTCCTCTTCCTTCCTTCTTTCAAGCTCGAGCTCACAGAGCATCATTACGGAAGCCTCGCACGCATCACCGGAGCCCATCCGTTGCCGGTTGCGCTCCGCCACAGCGCGTTCAGCCCCGCCGCACAGATCCGCCGCCAGACCTCCGATCTGCCCGCCAGGAATCGCGAAGGGGCACCAAGCTTGCGCCATTTGCCTCCGCAAAGCTTCACTTCAATCTCCTCCGGTAAGTCTTTTACATCCTCTAATTTACCCTCGCAACTTCTTAACTTCCCCTCAGATTGGATCTGAATCGAGCCGCTCGTGATTTCTCGGGTCACGCCGAATTAGGTCACTAGTATTCACTCTAGCCCACCCAATAGGTAAGATATACACTTTAACTCACTCTCCTACCACTTGTAATCATTAACTTTACCACCAATCTAGAAATGGAATTCCCAATCTGGGCTCGGGCCGCCCAAATCTTCCGCCTTTGTTCCTATCACCCGGAAAGTCCTCCTTCTCCGGCTCATTTGCTCACAATAGATGTACGGACAACCACTTATCATCCCCAAACACTTATCCATGCATAAAGTTCTACAACTTTTGTAATAATGCGCGATACCCGGACAATTCGTACCTTGCTTAGCAAAGTAATACCCGGATCATATTTAACTTCCAGGTTATATTGACTCCACTTGTCAATACTCGGTCAACTGATAGTTTCCGAGTTTCGTTTCTCACATCCTTTCCTCTGACGCTTTTTCAGGTTAACCCCATGGCGCCCAAGAAACAGGGAAAGCAGCCGGTTAAAGCCAAGACCACGAACTCCATATCCGCCAACTGGGCGCGGTCCTCCGTCACCAAGGCCAAATTAGAGGAACTGGTCGAGCTAGGGGTTCTTCCCTCTCAAAAAATTATCCACTGGAGGGTACCGGGTAACGAAACCCGGCCCGCTCCAGCAGAAAATGAGGTAATTTGTTTTGTTGAACACGTGACCCGGGGCTTCCGGCCTCCGGGTCACCCTTTCTTCCGCGACGTTTTAAGCCATTATGGCGTTCGCATTTTCGACATAGGGCCCAACTCTGTACTGAACATCTCCCATTTTACCGTTCTCTCCGAGTCTTACTTGTGCACTCCGCCAAGTTTGGCTCTCTTTGTCGAACTTTTCCAGTGCAAACCGTGCCGCGAAAGCGGCGACGGTGCACTTCTTGCTTGCGGCGGGGTTTCTATCCAACGCCACAAGAACTCTTTAATGCCTCCTCTCACCCTCAACTCCCACGTCAAGCACTGGCAGCTTTCATACTTTTACTGCCGGGACACCTCCCCACCCGGCGAAAAGAAATTGCCGGGTTACTCGGAGGGCCAGCTTGACATCTCCGAAACCTTCAACGCCTTTGCCCCTGACTCGGACAGGGAGGCAATCCTGCCTTTATTGGCTAAAATCTCCATTCTTTCGGCCCAAGGCCTCATCGGGCTTAACCTGGTGAAGACTTGAGTCAATTTCCGTATCCAACCCAACTCCATCCGCGCAAAGTTGATGTGCGAATACTCGGGGCAGACCACGGACCCGATTCGATATTCCACCAACAGCTTCGCGCCTAGCGACACCAACAAAACAATCAAGGGCTTCCTGACAGAGAAGCTCGAGGTAATCCGGAATATAGCCGGATTAGAGCCCTTCACTCTCGAGAACCCGGCCCCCGCGGTAAGGACCTGGTTTTTACGATTTCACATTTATATTCTTCACTTGATACAACCATTAACCCTTGTTCTTATGCTTTCACTTCAGGCCGATGATGATTTCTGGAAGATAGACACTCCTCCTAACTCCGGAAACCCGGAGGAGAAGGAGGATGCGTTAACTCGGATGAAGGTACATGCCCAGTTCCTTTAAGTTCGTCGCATCCCACTTTTCATTTTCCTATTGTAACCTTGGTAACTTTCAGAACAAGAAGACCAAGACGAGGAAGAAGAAGCTTACGGCAAAGTGGAGTCCGCCAGCGATGAAGATGAACCAGAGCCGGACATTAAGGCCGGATATAAAAGAAAACCCCAAGGGGTCGTCTTCAAGGTTTTGCATCAATTTCTCACATCTAATTCGCGTTCCTGTGATAATATTCCTGAGCTGACCATGGCATTACCCCCTTTGGCCATACCTGAAGGAGTCGCCTATGACCAAGCGCAGGGCGACTCGGAACCACCCGGGCAATGATGCCCTTAACCCGGGTATTTCATCGCCTCCAACTCGGCATACTGGTACTGACCGTACCCTTCTTTAAACATAAAGATCCCTCTAAAACACTCCCTCGCAAGGTAACCTCACGCCTCGTTTGGTATTTTTCAGTTTCATCGGTTCTAGCAGCGAATTCCTGCGGACCTTATGGTGATCCCGGGTAAGTTCTTTTCCTAATGTTATACCATACTTTCGCCGTCTTTTTCACGACTATGTGCTAACTGTGCCTTCACACTTTTCACAGGGCCACGGTCATTATTAGTGACCAAGAAGACATGGAAACCGAGGACCCGGGTAAAGAGAAGCCAACTAATGATGTGTTCGCTGCAGCTGGTGATGAACAAGCGTCACCGACAGACCCGGCTAGGCAAGAAGCCGGGTATCCAATAGCCTCGCATGCAAGCGAGAAAGAAGACACTGCCACTTTGGGCGCGAGAGGAGGACCAGACCCCGACATTCGGATGACCCGGGTGCCTTCTCCTGCTAAGAGGAAAACTTTTTCTCCAAGTTTCCGCGACCCCGAGTCTTCTAACTCGGGTAACGATAATTTTGACCAGCTGATGAGCTCTCTCCTCACCATGAAAGCTTCAGAGAACAACATCCTAGAGCGCATGTCCGCAGCGCATCAGGTAATCGACACTTGATATCTCTTGGTATATACCTAGTCCCCAAGTTCCGGGCATAACTTACCGAAGTTGTGCTCGGTAATTCACGCAATACCCGGCTTTCCATGATATCCGACTGACACTTTCGTTCCTTGTTCCTTACAGGCGGAAGTGACCCGGTCCGATGAGGTGTTACTCAAGACGAACAGCTCTGCTTGCTGAGGTAAAACGAAGAGAAGCCCTGAGGCTGACATGGAAACTTTGAAAAAAGACGTTTCCAAATACAAGAAGAAGTACAACACTGCCCAATCCGCGCCTGAAAAACTTATCGAAACCAGATTGCGATACTTATCGCATCTTGCTAAGTGAGTTTTTGTTTTCGATTAACTTACATGCCTCTACTTTATCGTTATGATAATCGGGATTACTGATACGCTTTCCTTTGTTTCAATTGCAGGTGCGAACCTTGCTGCTCCAGAGGACGATGCCGTTGCCAAGGCTAAAACATTGAAGACTGTGCTCCGGACCTTTTTTGCCGGCACAAAGCTTATATTGGACGCCATGAAGTGGCCCACCGAGGGTATACCCGGGTGAGAAAACCTTATGCAAGCTTGCTCGACGGTGCCTGGATGGATTGAGATATGGAAGCGCTCGTCCTGCCGGATCGGTATGACCCGGGCCTTTACGCTAGCGAAAGCTTACTTTCCTAAGCTTGACCCGGCAAAGGTAATATCCGGGTTTCCAGAATTCAAGGCTGACGGCTCCAAGTTTACGCCCAAGGACTTCAAGGCCATACAATCCGCAGTACGCCACTCGGCTACCGCTTTGGCCGATAAGATGGACCTGGACACAATCATGAGCTCGTACGATGCTGAAGGCAAGATCATACTGGAAGAGGCACCCCCTCCCTTTGATATGCTGGAAAAATGGGCTGCTGATTTAGCCAGGAAGAAGGAAGAAACTGCTAAGAGAGAGGCCGAGTTAGGATCAGGGCCATCTACCTCTACACCAGCTGTCCTCCACCTGTCCGTCCTGTTGCGGGAAGTCCGGGTAAGGCTGTTGGAAAAGCTAAGGAGCAGACCCAGGACCAAGACCCGGAAGACCGTTCTCAGGAGGCCGAGTAGGGCGATACCTGATACTTTGTATTGAAAAATAATATACTTTTGATGGTGCGCCTGTGCGCCCTTGATATTGGTGCTGTCACTTGTAACGCACTTTTGGTTCGTGATATATTTATGCCTCTCCCGGCTTTTGGTAATCTTAACACTTGTCTTACCCTTAAACTTATTCTCGATACCCGACTATCTTTTTTGGTTCCCTTTACGAGACTCGGTATTCCGAGTATCACGGGTTTTGATAAGCGGACTTTTCTTTAAGTCCCCGAGACTCGGAAGCTAGGGTCTTTCGAACTTCGATAGCCAAACGGTTTGTTTCTGTTTCGAAGTCCCAGTCCCCACGACCCAAAGTACGAGCCAGGGGGGTGCGGCCTTTCTCAGAGGACAAACTGTTCTTTACCAAGCCGAAAACCTGTAGCTGTCCGTGTAAATACTGAAGTCATGCTTGATAATCGTTGAGTTTCCGGCTATTAGCCTTGTACTCTGCATAGACTTGTGGTTTAGATGACCCTTTTGATTATCTTGTACTGTAAGACGGCTTTCGCGTGGATACCATGTTGTTACATCTATACGAAAAACAGGGTCAAGCAAATCCCATTGGGCTGCATGGTTGATTGTAATCGTAAGCGAACAGATCATGCCACTTTAGTGCGAGTCACATCGAGCTTAAGTAAGAATAACCAAGAAACTTGGCTCTTTCGTCCGGTTATAAGATTGCAGCCGTACTCGTCTTGCAAGTAATCGGCCCTCATAACTCATAGGCATCGAGGCCGGGTCTTTGGGTTTGCGACTGTTGTTCGAGCAACCAGCCCCCCAAGACCTATATATATGCAACATGCTTGATGGTAATAATGTATTGATAGTACTGAATATACTTACTTGTAGTCGAAGCAAAGACCGTAATAAGACCTGATAACCATTTTTTTATTGATACGACAAAGTTTGGGTCAGCAAGCCGCCTCATTAAAAACCTTCCAGTCCCCTTAGGTACCCTGGGTAGGAAAAGAGCGCGTCTGAAACCTGCTGCCCGTTACACTGTTTAGTTCTTTTCGACAATCGGTCCCAGGCTGGCGCGACCGATGCACATTCTCCATTTGTTAGACCCTTTCATGACGAGTACCGAGTTTGCTAGCCAATCCGGGTGTGTCGTTCTCATAGCGCGGCTAGCTGTAGATGGCGATGTGATTTCCTCTTCTATGCCAGACAATTTGGAGGGATCGTTCCTGATGAAGGCCACCATCTTAGCACCTTGCTCTGCCCTGGGTTTTGCTTTTTCTTCTTCAGAGCTCGGCCTTTTTGAAGTTGCCCTTTCCTCCCGGTCCGCTTGGGATCGGTAATGCCTGAGTTCCTCTTTCCTACAGGCTTGCTCAGCCATTGCTGCATCTCCTTCGTCGCACTCAGCTGCTATATATCGATTTCCATGTATGGTAATGGTCTTCTTAGGACCCGGAATTTTCAGCTGTAGATACACATAGCACGGCCTTGCCATGAATTTGGCATAAGCCGGTCTTCCAAACAATGCGTGATAAGGACTGCGCAACTTAACCACCTCAAAAGTAAGCCACTCAACTCAATAATTGTCCTTTGATTCCCCAAAAGCTACGTCCAATGCAATTTTTCCTTCAGGGCACGCTGAATGACCCGGCACTATCCCGTGAAAAACTGTTGTACTTTTTTGCAGCTGAGATTCCTTAAGACCCATGCGCAGAAAAGTTTCCCAGTACAGGATATTGATGCTGCTTCCTCCATCCATCAAGACTTTTTTCAGCTCATACCCATTGACCTGTGGTGCCACTACCAATGCTAATACTCCCGGGTGATCCACTCTATCCGGGTGATCCCTCCTGCTCCATGTTACCTCTTGTTCTGACCACCTCAAATACCTCGGAACAGCAGAAGAAACTGAGTTGATCGCCTGCTTTAGTATCTTTTTATCCTTGTTAGAGCCTCCCGTGGTATGCACATGATATTGAACCAACTGTTTGGGGTTAGCCTGGAAACCTCCCGCTCCCCCTTGATTGTTGCCCGGATTTCCGGCTGCCGGGTTACCGGCTGGGGGTGGACCGTTGCCCAAATTTCCACCTGGACCCGGGCCTCCTCCCCGACCCGCACCTCGCATGGCTCTGTTTACTTCCTCGTTCTTCCATCTATGTAAGTCGGCGCATTGCTCCAAGGAGTGATTAGCCGGCTTGCCGTTCCTGCTGTGCTTCGGGCACGCCATTCTAAATATATCCCAACCGTTGCTTGGCCTCGGAGGTCCCTGATAATGTCCTCCATTGTGATTTCCGGTATTAAAATTCCCTTCAGATCTGGGTCTCGAAGACCCGGCCTCAGTATTAGCTACAAACTCGGAGCCTCCTTCAAATGGGTGCTTGTTCTGGCTATTTCCGTTATTACTCGGTGCCGATCCATTGCCGGTTCTTCCACTATTACTGGTGTTCGCTTTCGCTTTCTTTTCATCAATTTCCTCCTCTGTAGTGTCTGTTGCAGCGTGTTTGTTGCACGCATCCATTAATTCTCCCATCGTAACCTCCGATGCATTCCTACTGGACTTCATGCGAGTTAACTTTTGTACTAAAGGAATATACTTGCATGTTTTTTCCATAGCTTGTAGCGCATCTTTGGGCTGAATATCTGTGGATGAGTGAAGTATCTCCATAACCCGGCGCACCCAACTGCGTGCTGATTCTCCCTTCTTCTGAACGCATCGTTCTAAATCATCAATAGTGAATAGCTTTCTGCACGTTCCATGAAAGTGCTTGACAAACGCGGTCTTCAATTCTTCCCAGGACTTGATCGATCTTTCCGGCAGGTTGGGGAACCATAACTTTGCTGCTCCTTCTGACATCATCAAGTACATGAACTTGGCTTGAAGATTCTCGGACGCATTGCGAATCGACATTGCCATCTCATAACTGCTCAACCATGTTTCCAGATCCATGGTCGGTTCATAATTCACTACTTTTCCCGGCTCTTTGAATTTTTCCGGGTAAGGTTCAGCTCTGATGTCGTCCGAGAGACACTTGGGTCCTGCGAGGATGGTTGAGGCTGGTCTTACTCGGGAAACGTGCGATCCAGCCGGGGGTGCAGCGGGGCGCGGTGCTGCAGGCAATCCATGTGCAGCAGACCCGGCCCCGGCTCTCCGAGCCCTGGAGCTATCCACAACAGCCTGTGCCACTGATGCTGCCGGGACGCGGGGAGGAGGCGGCATTTGCTGCTGCTCTTCCCTCCGCCGTGCCGAAATTGTTTGAATATTCCCTTGTTGTTGACTGGCGTATGGCGTCCCATGCATTCCGCTTCTGTGATCCGGGTAATTGGCCTGCTGCGCCACCGCAGTGTGCAGCTGATCGATTGCTTGCCGGGTTTTTTCTGCATGGGGCGATTCTCCTACCGGGATCTGGTTCAATGCGAGTGTTGCTGCATACACGTTGTCCATGGGATTGTTGTAGTGGCCTGCTGGTGTGCGAAACCGTGACGGTGGCAGTGGCGGTAACTCGTTGCCGGTTGTGATTCCGGTTCGTTGTGGGGGTAACCCGGCCTGCACGTTTGCCGCGTGGGTTTCCGCTGTTGCCGGTTGAGGTGCAGTTCCTTGATTTGCCACTGGGATCGGCTGGTCCTGAGGCGTAATAAACAAAGCTGCCAGGTTAATAACCCCACCCGTGGCTGGTAGTCTGGTTTGATGTCTTTGGTGTACTCTAGATGTTTCCTCTCGGAGCCGGGTTTCCAATGCATCCAGCTCGCGTTGACGTGTAGCCATCCCTTGTTTCTCCGCTTCCACTTGCCTTCTTTGCTGTTCCAGCGCGCGGCGGGCCACATCCAGGTCTCTGACACGCTCAGCTGCGTTTTCTGGAGTGATAACCGTAGCAAGGACCGTGGGGTCTAGGATCAGATTATTGTCGAACAAGGCCGGGTGGCGCGGGTTTGAAGAACCCGCCCCCGGTGTCCGGTTTCTCAGGAATCCGAACGTATTTGCGTGCAACTCCTCGTCCGCTGCACGGCTAGTTACTGATGCCGACTCTCCATCGACCCGGGCCAGGACCGGGTTTCCGTTAGCTGCATCCTGCCGCTGCGCCAATGCCTGAGCCGCCCCGACCGGAGCCGTGGTCACGTTCCCTTGATTGAGGTTGGCCGCGGGAGCCGTGTAGACCGCAACTCGGCGTATTACGCTTGTTGTGAGTTCATGCTGTTCTTCTCCGCTGTTATCCTCTTCGTACCGGTCTTCCAGAAGGTCCCGGATAGATTCAGTATCATCCTTTCCATTGTCCTGGTCACGCGGGGTCCATGCCGGCTCCTCCTGCTGTTCCCACTGCGCGATGGGTTCTTCTATCTGGTCTGTTGTTCCAACTGATTCTTCTCTATCTGACTGGGCGTAGGTAGCCTCCCCTGACACAGAATCAGATCCACAATTGTCAGGAACCGAGCCAGAAGTACATACCATACCGATGAAGACGCTGATCCGGCCGATTGACACGACAGATCCGGATTCGAGGTGTTCCGATTCTGGCCCCCAGCCGGAATCGTCCACCGTCTTCTGTCCTTTGTGGTCGTCGTAGATCTCACCGACGACGAGGTTCTCCATGCTCTTCCGAGCTTCTCCCGTGATGTAAACACCTTTGGACGCAGGCCCCATGGTGGGCGCCAACTGTCGCGGGATAATCACGGCAGATGTTACCAGGGGTAACTGATCTTGGGGCAAGACGACACAGGTGTTTGGGAGAGAGTTTAGCTCAGAGGAAAACATGATGGGATTCGATCTGGTAGCCGGCAATGAAGTCGCCGGATCTCCGATCTCAATATATTAACTCGATCTCTTGTATACAATGGATACTCGATGTTCGGCGATATGACTATGACTTAGATCTCCCTAAAACTAAGCCTAGGGGCCGGTTTATAAAGCACCCGTACCCCTACCTGGCTTGCCCTCCAAGGCGCAGCTTGAGTCCTACCCGAACACCGCTTACAAACCCTAGCTTTCCTTACCGCAACCCACAATCCGGGTTATGAGGCCTACAAACCTTGGGCCTTCCAGAAGTTTCTTTATCCTTAGCCGGATCCTGCGCAGCGTCCTTTGGGCCGGGTTATACCTTGGAGTTGGCCTACCGGGTTATTATCTCCCCATCACCTGGGGTACGTGTTATACCGCAGGCGAACAAGTTTAGCATTCTCCTGGGCTAAAGGAAGAGTGCCAGGGGTGATGGTGGCCCTGCCACACTTTACCCCAGGCGCTTCTGGAATTGGTTCGCCTGGGGTAACAAACTTACCCCAGGCGCACAGTGCACCCATTCGCCTGCGCTAAGTAGCCTAGGCGCATTGCATTATGTGTCCGCCTGTGGTAGGTTGTGCTGCTATAAGCAATCTCTAGTAGTGAGAGTTTCCAAAGCAGAAGCAAAAATTACAGCCGAGATGCCCACTCGTCTTATCAAGTTGTCAAAAAAGAAGATTGTAAAGGCTTAGTGCAGATGGGCTAAAAAAGAGGAACATGGCATGGATTCCTAGGGAGAGCCACAAGGACAAGAATGATGTGCAATCTTCTGTCATAAGGAAATCCAAATAACTTAATAAAGAGAAGGGTGGATCTGGCAAGAGATTTAGCCGAAGGTCTGCATCAACACATAAAAACTTCAGTTGGCACATCCTTCATTTTATTCAACCATGCATCATTGTCATTGTCATGGATTTAGACACAAGGTATGATTGGTTACCCCAAGTGGATTTATTTTGATCCATGGATGCATAACAATTATTTACATCATGGAAGGGCAATACCAATTCAATATGCATATGATTAGTTTCTATGTTATTGCTAATACAAGAAGCTGAAATATTTTGATTTTGTAGTCATATTTATTGTTTGAGTAATTTTTTTTGGCTATGCATATTTTAATGGATGATTTGTCCATGATCGTGAGGCAAAGATATGTGGACGATAAACTAGTTTCTCCCGGAGAATTCATGTCCGATGGAGTTTTGACATCGTCCTTAGAATGAGAGTTAGGAAAATTATGTTTTGGCAGGCATGTTTTGCCAAAAAACAGGGGGTTATGTGTTGACACTCGTTTTTGGCTCACAAAACGATGGCACCAATATGAGCCCAAATGAAAAAATGACGTGAATCAAAGTTGTGCGTCTCGCCAAAAAACAACAACTTTGATCTTTGGATCATCTCGATCCAAGGTTGTATGCAATTTATAGAGTCAAAATTCTTCATAGGGTCCCATTATGGAAGCAAATCTGCCAAACCATAGACATGCTCGGTCCTTTGGTGAGAGCAGTTGTGAAACGAGTTGAAAATCCCCCGATTACATCGAAATTCTTCCACCTGATTTTGAAGCATCAAGATATGGTCAAATTGAAAAACGTATTCAATAAAAGTTCTTCGTTTTATTGAGACAAACAATTTTGTCTTCTATGAGATTTTGATATGAGGTTCCTTACTATCTCAAATCTGGAAAATACGGTCGGGTCAGAACTAACAGATTCGGAATAAATTCAAACTCGTTTTGGTACGGAAAAATTAGGCCGTCAAGATGACGTCAAATGGAAAATCACGAAACATGAAAGTTCTTCATCCTTTTGAGACGAATAAATTTATCTCTTACGTAATATCAATTTGAGGTTGTTTACTGATTCGAAAATGACCTGCAATCCTTTTTCAATATTATGACACACCTCCTTGTTCACTTAGTCAAAGAGAGTACCATTCTTGGTCATGTATTTCCACACAATATGTTCCCCTTTGAGAGGTTCATGGGATTCTTAAAGAAATATGTTCATAACCATGCTAGGACGGAAGGAAGCATCTCCAAGGGCTATGAAACAGAGGAGGTCATTGAGTTTTGTGTCGACTTTACTCCTGAACGGCATGAGGGGAGACAGATAGGAAAAGGCACACTGAGAAAGAAAGAAATTTGTAGTAAGGATGGGCATTCTTTCACTCAAACACACTACACAGTTCTAGAAAATTCCAAATTGGTGGCTCCGTATATCAAGCAACACATGAATATTGTATGCTCCAACCACCCGGAGCAATCTGACTCCTGGATTAAGATAAAACACATGGAGACTTTCGGCGGTTGGTGATGTCTACGCATCCTTATATTCTTGTACTCAGTCTTGGGCCTACATGTGCAGAGGTTTGTAGAAAAGTAGCAAGTTTCCCTTAGGTGCATCACCCAAGATTTATCGAACTAAGGGAGGTAGAGGTCAAAGGTATCCCTCGCAAGCAACCCTGCAATTACAATACAAGAAGTCTCTTGTGTCCCCAACACACCTAATACAATTGTCAGTTGTATGGGTGCACTAGTTTGGCGAAGAGAGAGTGGAATACAAGTACTATGAATGGTTATAAGTGATAATAGCAATCTGAAATAAACATGGTAGCAAGCAAACATGTAGCAGAAATGGTTTAAAATGGTGTTTCAATGCTTAGAACAAGGCATAAGGATCATAATTTGACTACTGAACAATCTCCATAGTAATAACACAATTGAATGCATAAATATCTCTCTTCACTACGCTATTCCGAACCAATCTCCGACCGGATAACAAATCATTGCGTTGTGATGCAAAAAACACTCCTTAGAATTTGCATTTTCCCATCTAGGTAACCCCCACGCTATAACCATGAGGCCTAGATGGTTCTAAACAAACAACACAACTTCATAGGGCCATACAACACAAAATATAAGTATCATGCTAAACCACACGATCCACACACTGGCACCATTACACCGTGATCAAAATGTCTACGGAGATCTCATAACAAAACCCACTTGAGTAGCATAACAGATTAATAGTAAAATCTACTTATTCAACTAGATTACAAAGCTCATGATCACATAAAGATAACATCATGGGAGAGAGAGATGAAACACATAGCTACCGGTAGAGCCCTCAGACCCGCGGAACAACTACTTCCTCACCATCATAGGAGACCACAACAACGATGAAGATGGCAGTGGAGTTGATGGAGATAGCTCCGGGGGCACTTTCCCATCCTGGCAGGGTGCCAGAACAGAGATTTCTATCCCTTGAACCTTGTCGGCGGCGGTGGCGGAGCTACAGAACTTTTCTTGGAGGAAGTTTGATATATTTAGGGTGTATCCCTACGGGGGACTTTATAGGCGAAAGGGCCATGGCGGTGGGCGCCCCATGGGCCTACACCACCTCTAGGCGTGGCCAGGGGGCCAGCCGCGCCCAGCCATGGTGTGGGGCCTCCAGGGCCCCCCTCCGGGTCTCCTTTGGACTCTGTTGACATGTCGGGAATTTAAAGATTGTTGGCTTTTCTTTCGTCTAATTCTGAGAATATTTCCAGAACAACTTTTCTGAAACAAAAAATAACATTAAAAGTAAATGACTCTATGGCATCTTGCAATGGGTTAATCCATGAAAACGTCTCGAAAACAAAGGAAAACATGTGAAAACATAAAGGTATTGGATAGAAAACAAGCATCGAGCATCAAAAATTATAGATACGTTTGAGACGTATCAAGCATCCCCAAGCTTAACTCCTGCTCGTCCTCGAGTAGGTAAGTGATAAAAAAATAATTTTTGAGTGACATGCTACCAACATAATTTTGATCATCTAAAGTATAAAATCATATGTAAGTTGAGATCATAGTACTTTAAGCACATGCATGATATAAATAATTTTAACGATGAAACTTAGGAATCATTTTGCATCATGAAAAGTAACACAAATAAAAGATCATGAATAATAATGCACTTAAAAGATATACGTTTGTTTCGAGCATAAAGAAAACATACAAAAGTGATATTTCTCTTGTTCTTAAGAGTGGGGCAAAACATTAATGCGAGGACACCTTCAAAGTTCAAGTGGATGACTAGAACAAATAATTTAATAGCAAGTAACAACACATCATGAATCTATCAATAATAATCTTTGGGACTGATGCAAATCAAACCCAGAATGGAAACCAAACTCTCTTAACTATGCATAAAGTTAGAAGATGGAGACTCAACATAAAAGTAAAACAAAGGCCCTTTGCAAAGGGAAGCAGGATTTAACTCATGTGCTAGAGCTTTTTATTTTATTATACAAAGGTATTGAAAACCGTTTTTTGGAGAGGTTTATGCTCGTGTCAACGAATGGTAATAGAGTTATTGTCATCTTCCATACTAAAAAAGTTGAGAGAGGTTCCGAATTATTTATGTTAAGCATTTAGAGCATGCTCTTTATATAGTATGACACTCCTCCCTGCCTTGCTTTCGCAAACCATGGCTAACCGAATCCTCGGGTGCCTACCAACAATCTCATACCATGGAGGAGTGCCAATTTATCTGTTTAGCTTTTTGATGCTATAATGGTCTAACCAGCTCTTTGCAAAAATAATGACGAGCAAATGAAGCATGCAAGTCAGTGTACTTAAATAGTATGGAAGACAACAAACCGAAGGGCACACAACAGAAATAATTTTGAAAGTTTATAGGTAGCACATGATATATTTACTTGAAGTGGCGGTTAAATACCACATGTAGGTAGGTATGATGGACACATTTGGCAAACTTTGGCTTTTGGGATTTGGATGCACCAGTAGAGCTCATACTCAGTACAGGTGGAGGCTAGCAAAAGACTGGGTTCGACAAATTAAGAGAGCAATAATGGCCGTAATCATGCATAGCGACAAAAATATTATTAATCAAAGCATAAATGGTATTACAAGTAAAAAAATAAATGATCGTAGAGTCTATAAGTGACTAGTTTGTAATCATAAAGATGGTGTAAGCATGCGCCAAGTCAACCAAATAAAGCATTCGAAGGAGAACACCAGAAATTTATGCTTCAATGTGATAAAAACAAATCTTGATTCTTTGAACGGCACATTAAGAAATCTCGTCTATTTGAGACAAGTAATGCTAAAAGAACAAAAAATAATAATAGAATTAAAATAACATCTAACATGACATGAAAAAGTTTAGCCACAATCTAAACAAGCTTCTTTTTGCACCATTATAAGCATGAAATATTTTACTCTTCTCCAACACCAATTAACTTGCTTGAAACAACTCTCATAGATAATATTCATCAAAGACCAGAGAGCTAATCATATATAACTTAAGAAACCTAACAAGCTCTAAAAAAATACGATTGGAAAACAAGGGCTAAACGTAGTACTATCAAAAAGTGAACACTCACAAAATAATAAGAATGAAAACTAGAGTGTTCTAAGCAATGAAAACGGAGTGACTCTCTCTCCCACACAAGAATGATAGGTTCCAACTAATTTCATTGCAGCAAGGAAAATAAAATAAAACAATATAAAAATAGATAGATGCTCCATGTAAAGTGCATATGATATGACCGAATACAAATATAGTTTCACTAGAAGTGAGCTGATAAGTTGCTGATGAAGAAGGGGATGCCTTAGCCATACCCAAGATTATACGCTTGAGTCTTCTTGGAATTTGCTGGGATGAACCACGGGAGCATCCCCAAGCTTTGTCTTTTCACTCTTCTTGATCACATTATATCACCCTCTATTGACCCTTGAAAACTTCCTTCACACCAAACTGAATGTAATTTGCATTAGAGGGTAAGTGCATAATCAAAAATTCACATGTTCTGCATGGACACAAGCGTTATTAATGCCTTTTAAACATTACCCACAGCCACTGATGTTTCATGAAGAAAATAAATCCACTCAACATAGTAAAAGAGAGAATAGAAATAAAAAGGAGGAATTTGTCAAAACCAGAACAATATGTAAATAAATTTTTTTGGGTGCACTTACGTTCCTCAAATCAAAAAACTCAAAGATATAAAAAGTTCTAGAATTAGCTGAGGAATAAGACAAAAATTTGAAGGACATGTTGATCTTTCTGTGATTTTTACGATTTTATACGGTGGACAACAGAAATCTGTTTCCTGCGCAGAAATCAAAAACTAAACTCAACTTTTGCTAGAGACTTTAATTGGAACAACAAATGCGATAAAATAAAGATAAAAATGAGTTGCTATAGAAGTAAACAACACCTTGACTCAAAGAAAACTGAGAAAAAAAACAAAAAAAAAACATGGGTTATCTCCCAAGAAATGCTTTTCTTTAATGCCTTTCAGCTAGGCATGCTAATTTTAAAGGATGCTCACTTAAGAATAAGAGTTGAGAAATAAAAGAGAGCATCAAGAAGCAAAGAGAAAACAAATTTATGTCTAACCTACTTACTATGAAAAAGAATCTTGTAGAAAAACAAATAATTGAAGCAAAAAGTGGCTAGCACAGGAAGATAAAATAAGTGCAACTTAAAAAATTTCAACATAAAGAGAGGAAACTTAATATTATTGAGATACATAAAACTATGTTTCCGTATCTCATAATAAATTTTAGTAGCATTAAAATTAATAATAAAACTATCACATGAACAATTTTTATCATGAGCCACATGCATAAAAGAATTATTACTCTCCACATAAGAATAGTCATTGTCATTAATAGTAGTGGGAGATAATGGAACAAAATTGTCGTGGGATAATCACGGCAGATGTTACCGGGGGTAACTGATCTAGGGGCAAGTCGACACAGGTATTTGGGAGAGGGTGTAGCTCGAAGGAAGACATGGCGAAAAGCAATCTAAGAGCCGGAAAACAACTCGCCGGATCTCGATATGATTATACTGGATACTCGATAATAGGTGTTACAGTTATGACTTGAATCTCTCTCAGGCGAAGCCTAGGGGTTGATTTATATAGTACTCATACCCCCTTTGGCTTGCCATACAAAGCGCTCCTTGAGTCCTACTCGAACTCTATATACAAACCTAACTTTCCTTACCATAACCCACAATCCGGGTTACGATCCTTACAAGCCCTGGGCCTTTCTGAAGCTTCTTTGTTCTTAGCCGGATTTGGTCCATCCGCCGTTTGGGCCGGATTACACCTGGGAGTTGGCATACCGGGTTACTATCCCCTCATCAGTAGTCCCCAGGATAGCGCGGGCTTCATGGATTCATTCTTGAGGCGCTCGCTATCCCGATAGCTCGATCCTTCCTCGAACGCCTAATGGGCCTTTCCATATTTGAACCCTTGCTCCGAACGCCCACAACGCCAAATCCGCGCGGATAATTACTGTTCCGCAATTTCCGGCTTTCTGGCCGCGGGTGAGCTCACCAACTCCCTTATAAATATCAGCAGAGGGTAACCCTAAACCATTCACCTCGTTTCGTCATTTCTTTCTCCTCGCTCCCTCACAGTTCCGGCCGCCGGGCTCACGCGCGCTTCCAGAGATAAGGCCACCTCCGGCCGCACCCGACCTCGAGCTCTCCAGCGCCGCCATCGAGCCCCGCCGCCACGCTCTTGTTTCTTTCATCAAGGACTGTGGTGAGACACTCAAGCCGCGCCGCGCACCGGCCTCAGTTCGGACCTCAACTCCTTCGGTAAGCCCCTCTCAACCATCCAACTGAAACCGGCAATTTCATCAATTTGACCAAGATTGGATCTGAGTCAACCCGCAAATCAATTTTAGGGAACCATCAAATTAGTCCGCTTCGATAGTCCTTAGCTTCTTCAAGCACCTGATACGCAATCACCACTCATTTCCGCGCCCTTATTAACCATTAAACTTCATATAAGATTGCTTGCAAGTCCTTCGATTCTAGATCCGTTCCGCCTTGTTTTCTCCGCCTGCCGCATTAACACCCGGATAATCCTTCTTTTCCAGTTAATCCCTCCTCAGTAAGGTATGGGCAACCATCCATGTTCACCCAACCCACCTCAATACGTAAGTAATTAACAATTTACTCAACTTCATCCGACACCCGGAAAATCTTCAGCACTTAGCTTCGTAGCGCATTACCCGGGTCTTGTTTTAGCCTTCAGCGTCTTAATGTCTCCAGATTCAAATGAGTTGATGTTCCGAATCTTACCCCACACATTTCTTGTCCCTTGCAGGTCAGCTCCATGGCTCCTAAAAGACAGGGAAAACACCCGGCTCCTGCAAAGACCTCCCAAACCGCTTCTGCCGACTGGGGCCGGTCTTCAACAACGAGGGCCAAACTGGATGGGATGGCCGAGCTAGGAATCCTTCCTTCCCAAAAGGAAATACACTGGAGGGCTCCTGGCGATGAGACCCGTCCCACTCCTACCGGGAATGAGGTAATCTGCTTTACCGAGCACGTGATCCGGGGGTTCCGTCCTCCGGGTCACGCCTTCTTCCGAGAAATCCTAAGCCACTACGGCCTCCGGGTGTTCGACATAGGGCCTAACTCTATGCTGAACATCACCCACTTCATAGTCTTGTCCGAGTCTTACCTGTGCATTCAACCAAGCCTAGCTCTTTTTACCGAGTTATTTTACTGTGAACCGTGCCGCGAGAGCGATGACGGAGCAATCCTTACTTGCGGCGGGGTATCTATCCAACGCCGCAAGCACTCGCTGATGCCAGCCCTTAATCTGAACTCCCACGCCAAAAATTGGCAGCTATCCTTCTTCTATTGCCATGATACCTCTCCGGATGGCGAGAGGAAATTGCCGGGTTACTCGGAGACCCCCCTCGAACCCTCCGCGTCTTTCAATGCTTTTGCGCCTGATCCTGATAGGGAAGCGATTCAGCCCCTTCTGGCCAAATTAGCAGCTTTCTCAGCCCATGGCCTTCTCGGGCTCAACTTAGTAAAGACCTGGGTGGAGTTCCGGGTTCAACCCAACTCCATTCGTTCAAAACTGCTGCACGAATACTCGGGCCATATCACAGACTCCCTCCGCTACTCCACCAAAAACTTCCCTGCCGGTAACACCATCAAGACCATCAAGGGCTTCTTGGTGGAGAGACTGGACGTCATAAAGAACACCGCCGGGTTACCCCCGTTTACTCGGGAGAATCCCGCCCCAGCGGTGAGTCCTGCCCCCTTTTTCTTATTTCAGTACTTTCGTCCGCTACAGCCTTTAACCATCATTTGTATTTACCTGTTTACAGGCCGACGATCCCTTCTGGAAAGTCGAAAACTCTCCTCCTTCTCAAGACCCCGAAGAAGAGGTCGAGTCTGTGGATGATGATGAGGGTATTCCTCCATAACCTTTATACCTGCCTTTTATCTGTGCTGTTTCCCTTATCTGATACTTACTCGGCTTTCAGGGTCGGGGGATGACGAGGAGGAAGAAGAAAATGACCCGGAAGCCACCGAGTCTGACCGGGAGCCTCCAGTTGGAAACAAAAGGAAGGCTAGAGGGGTAGTTGAAAAGGTTCCCTTCTCTTCTGTGTCTCGTGCGCCTTACTCCTTTGCTGCTATGCATGAACTTAACGAGCGATTATCACATTCACCCTTCTTGAAGGATCCTCTTCCGACTAAACGTAGGGTGACCCGGAATTCTCCGGGGGATGATCCCCTTAACCCGGGTATTCCCACTTCACCTACTCATCGAGCCAGTACCCCTCCAGCTCAACCTTCCCAATCTCCTCAGCGTCACCCGTCTCCTACTCATCCACTTGCCGGGCAATTTCGCGTCCCGCAGCCAGTGCTCTTGCCAACGTCATCCGCTTCCAGTGGCGAACTTCCTCCGGACTACGCCGTAAATACCGGGTAACTACCTTTATTTGCATTTTCTCGTACTTGTTACCTTTCCTTTTTCGGTACCTTCCACCGATCCATGTCCTCCTTCTTGTCTTCAGCGCCACAGTTACGCTGAGCGACCAGGATATTCCTGAACCGGAAGGACAGGAAGAGGAGAAGCCGAGTGATGACATGGACGTTGAGATTGAAGACGAGGCCGAGGACGGAAAAGAAGAAGACCCTTTCAAGGACCCAATTCCACCGAAAACTGCATCACCCCAGCCCTCTGAAGAAGTGGACGAAGACATCATCTTGGAGACCAAGCCGGGCTCTCCTAACCCGGACGTTCAAACGACCCGGGTTTCGACCCCCAGACCCGGAACAGCTCCTCCACAAGAGGGCCAATCCTCCGGCCCTTCTCAACTTCGTCCTGAAGACATGACCTTTGCTCAGATGCTAGATGCCCTTCATACCTTGAAGGGTGACGAAGAAAACTTACTAGATGCCTTAATACTCAAGCACGAGGTAATCCCGACTAACACCAATTGATTCCATATATAGTCCCCAAGTTCCGAGTAAATTACTAGGTAGCTTGCTTGGAACTTTGCATAATGTTTCTGGCTGACCCTTCTTCATGCTTCCCTACAGGACTATGTTTCACAGTTGGAGAAGAAACTGGCCAAATCCACCAAGCTTGCTGAAAAAGAAGCGGCCCTTCGTGAAGCTGCTGAGACTGAGGCTCACAGGTGCCAGAAGATGACGAAAAAGTACAAGAAGAGAGCTCGTAAGGCAAAAGGCAAACTGACAACTCTTTCTGCTCAAATTGATGGTGTTTATCGTACCGCAACTGGTAAGATTTTTGAATTTCACCTTTTGTGACTCGGATTACTTTGATTTGAACAACTGCACTTGTTTGCCTACTATCTTTGCTTCTTTTGCCTTTTTTAGCAGGGCCACATGACGCTGCCCCCGAAGGAGATGATGCTGCCAAGCTTAAAACCATCAAGAATACTCTTCGCCAACTTTGCAGCGGAGTCAGTTGGATACTTGACGAGTTACGTCTGCCGGGTATCAGGCCAGATAACATGAAGAAGTTACTAGAAAGCTGCTCTACCATCCCCGAATGGATTTGGCATTGGAAACGGTCCTCCTGCCGCTTTGGGGTAACCCGGGGACTCGCGTTAGCTAAGGCCTACGCTCCCAAGCTAGAGCTGTCCAAGCTTATGAGCGGATTCCCAGAGTTCAACTTGGATGGGTCCAAGTTTTTGCCAAAGGACTTCAAGGCTATTCAGAAAGAAGTCCGTCATCCGGCTAGTGTTATCGCTGATGCCTTAGAAATTGATGTGATTCTTCCGGCTTATGATGCTAATGACAAGGTTGTCAAGGCTGACCGCCCCCAGCCGTTCGATAGCTTGTCCGTTGGAGGGAGGAAGCGATCAAGTTAAAGGAAGAAGCCGCCAAGAAGGCCGAGGTCGACTCTGCTCCTGCAACTTCTGCTGCGCAGCCCGAGACTACTACTGATCCAAGTGGCACCAAGGGCAAGGCCAAGGTGGATCCTGCAGCTTGAAGTAACGCTTATCATTCCACATGCGTCAATCGGCGAAGCGTCGTTTACAACAGCTTTACTATTCGTTTAAGCAGAGCGCCTGTGCTTTTGATACTTTTATGATATTGTAATACTTTGAGTTAAACTCCCGATGCACTTTGCGCCCTTTGGGCTTTTGATGAATGTATCTTTGCGTTTTTCTTATTCTTGATATCCACTTGCTTTATTCTCGATAACTTATACTTCTTTTTTCTTAGCAAAGCCCGTCCTCCGGGTTTCGTCTGAGACCCGGATGCGTGGCTCGTTGTAATTTAATCGGCTGGATGATGTTGTTTCCTCATTAGAGCTCATAAGTCCCAGCCCGGGTTTCCGCGTCTAGGACACATGATTGTTTCTTTTCAAGGAAACGAATCGCCCATCGCTGGATGCCCAAAACTTCAGGACAGCTTTTATGAGGTTTGAAGTTATGCTTGATAATCGTTGAGTTTCCGGCTGTAAGCCTTATACTCTGCATAACCTGTGGTTTAGATGACCCTTTCGACTATCTTGTACTATAAGCCGGCTTTCGCGTGGATACCATGTTGTTACATCAATACGAAAACTGGGTCAAACAAGTCCCTTTTGGGTCTCATGACTGATAGTAATCGTAGGCGAACAGATCATGCCACTTTGTTGCGAGTCACATCGAGCTTAAGTAAGAATAGACGAGAATTTTGGACTTCTTTGTCCGGTTATAAGATTGTAGCCGCACTCGTTTTTTCGAGTTGCCGGCCCCTATAAACTCATTGGCATCAAGGCCGGGTCTTTTTTGAGTTTGCAGCTGTGCTTGTAGGAGCAACTAGCCCTCAAGACCTAAATATTTTACGCCGTATAAATGACAATTGTCTCTTTTCTCGATAATCCCCTTTTTATTTGATATGAGAAAATTAGGCCAGCAAGCCGCCTCATTAAAAACCCATTCAGTCCCCAAGGGTGCCCTGGATAGGAAAAGAGTGCGTCTGAAACCTGCTGCCTGTTACATCATTTTCTGCTAAGTATAGTATGGACGTAGCTGAGCCACGTTCCATGGTCTATCTCTTTCTTGCATAGGTGCAGTAGTATGAGCAGTGTCGTTGACTGTGGCCGATTCTTCTCTTGCATCTATCAAGTAATATGACCCATTATGTAGACTCCGGCTTATGATGAAAGGTCCTTCCCATGGCGGCGATAGCTTGTGTTTTCCCTCGTTTGTTTGAACCAAGCGCAGGACCAAGTCTCCCTCCTGGAAGACCCGGCTTTTTACCCGCCGGCTATGATATCTTCGCAAATCCTGCTGATATATGGCTGACCTTTCTAAGGCTTGCTCCCTTTGTTCTTCTAACATGTCCACGGCGTCTTGCCGGTTCTTCTCGTTCTCCACTTCGACGTAGGCTGTCACTCTTGGTGAATCATGAATGATGTCGCTTGGTAATACTGCTTCTGCGCCGTAAACCATGAAGAAAGGCGTCATCTGGGTGGACCGGTTAGGTGTAGTATTGATACCCCAGACCACGGAAGGGAGTTCTTCAACCCACGCTCCAGCGGCCCTGATACAAGGGACCCTTAGCCGCGGTTTCAATCCTCGAAGTAGCTCTTGGTTCGCCCTCTCCACTTGCCCGTTGGCCTGCGGATGTGCCACTGATGCCACATCAAGCCTGATTCCATTGTTGCCACAAAATTTTTCCATCTCTCCAAGGGACATGTTGGTTCCGTTGTCAGTGATTATACTGTGGGGATATCCAAACCGGTATATGATTCTTTTCAGGAATTTGACTGCTGTGGCCGCTTCACAATTGGTAACCGGCATAACCTCCACCACTTGGTAAACTTATCGACAGCCACTAAAAGATGTGTCTTCTTGCATGGTGACATATGGAAAGGGCCAACCATGTCCATACCCCAAACAGCGAATGGCCAGGTTAGTATTGTCCGTAACTCCATAGCCGGCACATGAGTTTGGCGAGCGTACCTTTGACATCCATCGCATCTTGCCACTATCCGCTCCGCGTCTGTTAAGGCCGTGAGCCAGAAGAACCCATGCCGATAGGCCTTAGCCACAAGGGATCTTGTGGACGCATGATGCCCACAATCACCTTCGTGGATCTCCTTAAGGATTTGTCGGCCTTCTTCCGGTGTCACGCAGCGCAGAAAGACTCCTGTCGCGCTTCTCTTGTACAGCTCCCCATTGATAATAGTATATCCTTTTGCCGCCTCAAGATTTGTCTTGCTAATACTTCCTGCTCTGGCAATTCGCCCCGTGATAGATAGGCCAGATATGGCTCTGTCCACTCGGGAACAGTACGTATTGTAGCCACAAACTCCTCATCCGGGTCTCGATTTGCTAGTTCTTCCTCAGACTCGGATTTAACTGACGGTCGCCATAGCTCATCCAGGAAACATTAGGTGGAACCGGCTCTCTACGCGAGCCGAGTCTGGCGAGTGCATCCGCTGCCTCATTTTTTCTTCTGTCTATGCGCTCTACTTCATACCCGGAGAAACACCCGGCAACCCTATCAACCTCTCTGCGATACGCTGCCATAGTGGCGTCCTTCCTATCCCAGGTTCCTGATACCTGCTGCACCACAAGATCCGAATCCAAAGCATCGTATCCTTCTGATGTTCATCTCCTTGGCTATCTTCAAGCCGTGCAGTAGGGCCTCATACTCGGCCACGTTATTTGAACAATCGAAGTGAATCTGTAGCACGTAACTTAGTTTGTCCCCCTTTGGCGACGTCAGCACCACTCCAGCTCCTGACCCTTCGTACTGCTTTGATCCATCGAAGTGCATGGTCCATGACTCGGAATTTGGGACTATAGTAGCCATTCCAGTGTGTGTCCAGTCGTTAACAAAATCGACCAAAGCCTGTGACTTGATTGCTGATCTGGGCTCGTAGCTGATATGATAATCTCCCATCTCTTGCCCATTTGGTTTCTTCCCGTTGCATCCGAGTTTCTGATGATATCCGACATTGGTATTGAAACCACTGTTATGGGATGTTCTTGGAAATATGGCTTCAACTTCCGGCTGGCCATAAAGACCCAAACACCAACTTTTGCCAATGTGGATAACGCTGCTTTGCTTCCGATAACACCTCGCTGACATAATAAACCGGCCTTTGGACCGGGTATCCCTTCCCATCCTCCTTGCGTTCTACGACAACTACCGCGCTGACGGCCCGGGGACCGGCGGCCACGTATAATAACATAGGTTCTTTAGGACCCGGGGCTGCTAGTACTGGTGCTTCCGACAATTGCTTTTTTAGCGCTTCAAACGCCTCATCTGCCTCCTGATCCCACACGAACTTATCTGACTTCCGCAAAAGCCGATACAAGGGTATTGCCTTTTCTCCAAGCCTGGATATGAACCGCTCAAGGCTGCTACGCAGCCCGTGAGCTTTTGAACATGCTTCAAATTTTCCGGTTTCTTCAAACTTTGGATGGCCTTGATTTTGTCCGGGTTTGCCTCGATTCCTCTCTCGGAGACTATAAAGCCGAGTAACTTCCCAGCCGGGACTCCAAATACGCACTTCGTTGGGTTAAGCTTCATCTGGTACCTTCTCAAGTTTTTAAATGTCTCCTTCAAATCATCAATGAACGTTTCTGCCTTCCGGGTCTTAATAACCACGTCATCCACATACGCGTGCACGTTGCGCCCAATTTGGTCCTCGAAGCACTTCTGAATACATCGTTGGTAAGTTGCGCCCGCATTTTTCAATCCAAACGTCATGGTTTTGTAGCAGAAGGCCCCAAAAGGGGTTATGAATGACGTTTTCTCCCAATCCTCCCTTTTGAGTTTAATCTGGTGGTACCCCGAATATGCGTCCAGGAAACACAGCAAGTCGCTTCCGGCTACCGCGTCTATGATTTGGTCTATCCTTGGTAGTGCGAACGGATCCTTTGGCAATGCTTGTTGAGGCTCGTGAAATCGATACACATCCTCCATTCATTTGTCTTTTTTCATCACAAGAACCGGGTTTGCTAACCAGTCGGGGTGAAATACTTCCATGATAAAGCCTGCGGTTAATAGTCGCGCGATTTCCTCACCTATAGCTCTTCTCCTTTCCTCATTCATCTTTCTCATACCTTGCTTCACAGGCCTGGCCTTGGGATCCACGTGCAAACTGTGCTCTGCCAACTCAGTGGGAATACCCGGCATGTCGCTGGGTGTCCAAGCAAACACATCCGCATTTGAACGGATGAATTCCACCAGAGCCTTTTCTTGCGCATCATCTAGATTGGACCCTATAGTGAATTGCTTGGTGGGGTCTCCCTCCACAAATCTACTTTCTTGGTATCTTGAGCTGCCTTGAACTTCACTCTTTCGTCTTCAGCATCTGGCCTTCTCAACGCTGTACCATCATCCGGATCCACCTGCGACCGGTAATACTGAAGCTCTTCCTTCCTGCAGGCTTGTTCGGCCATTACTGAATCTCCCTCATCGCACTCGGCTGCTATATCCCGGTTTCCATGGATAGTGATGGTCTGCTTGGGGCCCGGAATCTTTAATTGCAGATACACGTAGCACGGCCTAGCCATGAACTTAGCATAAGCCGGCCTTCCGAACAGAGCGTGGTAGGGGCTGTGCAGCTTGACTACCTCGAACGTGAGCCACTCCACCCGATAGTTATCTACCGATTCTCCAAAGGCTACTTCCAACGCAATTTTTCCTTCGGGGCGTGCCGAATGACCCGGCACGATTCCATGGAACACCGTCGAACTTTTTTGTAGCTGGGACTCCTTGAGGTTCATGCGCAAGAAGGTTTCCCAATATAGGATGTTGATACTACTCCCTCCATCCATCAAGACTTTCTTCAGCTCGTAACCATTGACCTGGGGTGCCACCACTAAAGCCAAGGTTCCGGGGTGCTTTATTCCTTCCGGGTGATCCCTTCTGCTCCATGTTACCTCTTGCTCCGCCCATCTCAAGGATCCGAAGTGGCCGAGGAGGCTGGATCCACTGTTTGCTTCAACGCCCCTTTGTCCTGCTGGAAGTCCCTGTAACATGCACATGATATTGTCCTTTCAAATTGAGCGTACGTACCATGCCGATGAAGATATTGATTTGGCCGATTGACACCATGGATCCGGATTCGAAGTGATCCGGCTCCAACTCCCACCCGGAATTGTCCACTATCTGCTCTCCTTCGTCATTGGAGTAGATCTCGCCGACGACAAAGTTCTCCATACTCTTCCGAGCTTCTCCCGTGATGTAAACACCTTTGGACGCAGGCCCCACGGTGGGCGCCAACTGTCGTGGGATAATCACGGCAGATGTTACCGGGGGTAACTGATCTAGGGGCAAGTCGACACAGGTATTTGGGAGAGGGTGTAGCTCGAAGGAAGACATGGCGAAAAGCAATCTAAGAGCCGGAAAACAACTCGCCGGATCTCGATATGATTATACTGGATACTCGATAATAGGTGTTACAGTTATGACTTGAATCTCTCTCAGGCGAAGCCTAGGGGTTGATTTATATAGTACTCATACCCCCTTTGGCTTGCCATACAAAGCGCTCCTTGAGTCCTACTCGAACTCTATATACAAACCTAACTTTCCTTACCATAACCCACAATCCGGGTTACGATCCTTACAAGCCCTGGGCCTTTCTGAAGCTTCTTTGTTCTTAGCCGGATTTGGTCCATCCGCCGTTTGGGCCGGATTACACCTGGGAGTTGGCATACCGGGTTACTATCCCCTCATCAAAAATAACTATCATTATTATTCTCATCACCATACACATCAATTATATAATCATAATTAATTGTCCCTGCAATAGTAGGTGGAACCACTAGTAGAAAGCGGGCCTCTAGTCCCGGGCCGTAACACGACACAATCCGTACTAGAGGCCTCCCCTTTTGTCCCGCCGGCCCACGAGCCACCTCAACAGGGAAGCCCACGGGGATCTCCCGGGGCTCTCTCTGGGAATGATGTTTAGTCCCGGGTGGTAATACAACCCGATACTCGATATTTTTTGCCCATTTTCTTTTCATTTAGTCTCTTTTATTTCTGACTCTAATTATTCTCCCTTAGTCTAAACTATTTTTTAACTCGAATAAATCTTTTTCACTCTGAACTGACACTTCACAGTAGGTCACCCATCCTCACACTACTCCACTCTCAGCACGCTTAACTTCTCGGCTCCTTCACTCTGAGCTCCCAAGAAACAAATCCTGTTTTACTCAGGTGTCAATCATGTTAACCTTTGAACTCTGATGTCGCATGTCTTTATTTTGTGAATCCAAAAATTATTTAGTTAAACATAAATAAATAAGTAATAATAATCTTGAATTCAAATAATCATTAATTAATTTAAATAATAATTAGTTTTGTTGCTTTATTTATATTGAATATCCATAAAATAAAAAATTGGCGAAGGATATTGTCTAAGTAGATTAGAAAAATTAGAAAAGTTCAAATATATATGATCGACACCTTACATATCATATTTTCCATCATTAATTATATATATAGATCGATATGTACAAAATTTATCCCAAATTGCTAGTCATTTGAACATATTATATTATCTTCAGATAGATATTTCTTTATCTTACTCCAAATTTTTACATACCTAGGGTGTCAAATTAATTTTTTTAAATTTTATCATATACATCAATTGCTTCATTAAGTTTGCTCAGTTCGATCATGCATATATATATATATATATACTTCTGGGTGTACGTACCCCCATATGCAATATACCTCACATACATGTGTTTTATACCTATTTATTATTTTTCATATACCTCATTAACTATTCTAAGATACCTCAATGCAAGTTATATTAGAAAGGTATCACCAAACTACTTAGTTTTTCCAATATACCATTTTTACGTACAGAAAAGCAGTATATAAGTAAATAATATTAAATATGTAGATTCAGTTGGACTTTTTCATAAATTTCATTTTGAGGTATCTAGTATTTAATATTGAAGTATATTAAAAATGATAAATAGGTATAAGCGATTATGGTATGTGGTATATTGAACGTAGTAGTACGTACGCCTAGGTGTACAAAACCATTTTCCGGAAAATGGTTTAGTACTCCTGGGTGTACATACTCTCACGTGTAAATATACCCCATAAATGAACCATTTATACCTCATTATTATTTTTAATATACTTCACTATTTAATACCAGATACCACAAAATAAATTTTCTGAAAAAATTCATTAGATTCTACATATTTTATATTATGTGCACATATACTGTTTTTATGTACGTATAAATGGTATATTGAAAAAACCGAGGACTCTGATGATATTTTTTCCCTACAAATTGTATTGAGGTATCTTAGAATAATTAATGAGGTATATGAAAAATAAAGTGATATAATATCCTCGTATGTGTGGTATATTGAGTATGAGAGTATGTACACCCAGGAGTATATAACATGAGTCATATATATATATATATACGCGCTATTTGACACCCAGGTTGCATATTAGTTATTCTACACCCACCCTGTATCTTTTGAACCGTGAATGATTTTTACGTCATATAATTTTTGCCGCATTCCTTATGTCGAGTAGAACGTAAGGAAGTATATACATCACATAAACCTTTAATTTACGTGATGCTACAAAGAAAATGAAAAAAATACACGTTTTATGTTGTTTTTATGACTTTTATGTTGCGATGACTCATATTTTTCATTTTTATGCCGAGTATTCTCTTATGTATCGAACATGAATGTATGATTTGGGAACATAAAAAAATTGTGGGTGCAAAATAAGTTTTTCTACACCCAGTGTGCTGAATAGGGTGTCTATATATACATATATAATTAAACAAGGACATTTAAAATAGATATTATATATATAGTACATATGTCTTTTTTTTTTTGAGAAAACGCAAAAGCTTTGCGTTTCATTGCATGATAGAAAGATTACAACACGACACTCTACACTAGGCCGGGGGTAGAATCGCGCCCAGTCCCGACGCCCCGGCAGTGGCCCACTCCTTAGCTTCCGCCTTGACCGTGTCCACCAAGCCCCCGGGGTCAGGTTGTGCACCATTGAAGGTGACCGCGTTCCGCCTCTTCCAAAGCCACCACGCCGTGAGCATGATGATCGACGAAATGCCCTTGCGGGTCCCCGAAGGTGAAGCTACCACAACCTCCTTCCACCAAACATCGAAGCGAGTATCCGCCGGGAGGTGCCTACTGTGGACCGGACCCAGGATAGCACCTCGTGCCAGGTGATCTGGGCGTAGGGGCAACCGACGATAATATGCTCCATCGTCTCCATCGCCTGGTCGCACAGTTCGCAACGAGGGTGGTGCTGCATGCCGTGGCGGGCTAATCTATATGCCGTCCAGCAACGATCTTGGGTGGCAAGCCAGAGGAAGAACTTAACCCTGGGGGGGCCCAAGATTTCCATAAGAGCTTCCACGACTCCGACTCCACCGATCCCTGGAACATAACCCGATAGCAGGAGGCCGCCGTATACACGCCATCCGAAGTCCACCGCCAGACCAGCCTGTCTGGGGCTGGCCCAAGCTGCACTCCACGGACCGCCCTCCACACTGGATGTATTGCCACAGAGCTAGATTACTAAACGCCCCTCGCATATCAGAGATCCAGCGCCTGTCCTCGAGAGCTTCCCGGACCGTCCGTCGTTTCCGGACACGTCCCGAGACAAGCTTCAACAGCTCAGGCGCAATCTCTGGTATGGAACGTCCGTCCAACCACTTATCCACCCAGAAAAGAGCCGAGGTTCCACTGCCAAGGACCATCGTGGTCGATGCGGCGAACACGTCCCTCTCATCTCTAGTGAATTGCATGTCCAAGCCGTGCCAAGGGCGGTCAGGGTCGGTGCGCATGCGCCACAACCACCGTACCCGCAGACTCGTGGCCGTCCGCGAAAGATCAGGGATGCCAAGGCCTCCGAGCTCCAGTGGCCGACACACCCTTCGCCAGTTGACGTGGCAATGGCCACCATTAGCCTCCTTCCTACCCGCCCACAGGAATCCCCGTAGGATTTTCTCCACCCGTTTGAGCGTCCCCTTGGAAATCCCCAGGACGACGAGTTGGTGCAAGGGAATGGCAGCCAGGACCGACTTAACAAGGGTAAGACGTCCCGCCTTGGCCATCATTCCTGCCATCCAGGAGGGCAATCGGTCTGCAATCTTCTCCACTATAGCGTGGAGAGACTCAGCCGATAGCCTATGGGTGGACAAGGGAATCCCCAAGTACTTGATCGGGAAAGGCGCTAGCTGGCACCCCATCACCGATGCAGCCTCTTGGGCGACCTCCTCCGAGCACCGAATAGGCGACACGGAGCACTTCGCGAAGTTGGTGTGAAGCCCCGAGTCATGGCCGAAGGAAGCGAGAAGCTCACGAACCGTGAGTAACTCCGACCTATCCGGGTGGCAGAAAAGGACGACGTCGTCAGCGTAGAGCGAGACTCCCGCCGCCAAGTCCCTAGGTGCCAACCTGCGAAGGATCCCAACCTCTCTAGCCTTCGCCAAAAGCCGGTTCAAGGTCTCGATCACCAGGTCGAACAACATCGGCGAGAGTGGGTCACCCTGACGAAGGCCCTTCTGGTGCCAAATGGGGGGGCCAGGGACCCCATTCACCATGATGCGGGTGCTAGCCGTGGACATGAGGATCGACACCCACTCTCTGAAGCGGGGCCCGAACCCCGCCTTTCGTAGCACCTCCAGAAGAAGTGCCCACGAGACCGAGTCGAAAGCATGGGCAATATCTAGCTTCAACATTACCCGTGGTTCTTTGAGTCTGTGGAGGTATCGGGCTGTCTGTTGAACCATCATGAAATTATCATGAATGCAGCGTTTCTTAATGAAAGCGCATTGGTTCTCGGCCACCAAGGCACCCAGGTGCGGAGCCAGTCGGGAAGCCAACGTCTTAGCAACCAGCTTGGCAAAGATGTGAATCAGACTGATGGGCCTATAATCCTTCAACCCAGCTGCATCTGGCTTCTTGGGGAGCAGGGTGATTAGCGCCTGATTCAGGCCCTGGAACCCGCGTCCGCAAAGAGAATACAGCTTGTCGAAGTAGGCCATGAAATCAGCCTTCACAGTGCCCCAGCAAGATTGCAGGAACTCCGCCGTAAACCCGTCTGGGCCCGGTGCCTTGCCTCGCGGGAGGAGACATATCACCCCCCACACTTCCTCCTCCAGGAAGGGGGCATCAAGGGAACCCAGGTCCTCCGAACGAGACCCTAAAAAGTCAAGGTCCAGTGAGAACTCACGGTGTTCCGCCGAGCCAAGTAGCGCGGAGAAATGATCATAAGCCACCTCTGCCATGGCCGCATGGTCCGAAACCATCGCCCCATCGGCCTGAAGTTCATAGATCACGTTCTTGCGCCTCCTGTATGACGCATGCTGGTGAAAGAAAGATGTGTTAGCATCCCCTTCCCGGAGCCAAGCGATCTTAGCCCTTTGCCGCGCCATAGTCCGCTCCAGGGAGGCCAGGCCGAGGTAAGCTTGCTTGAGCTTGGCACGAAGTCGCCGCTCAACTCGTGAAAGCTGGCGCGACTCCATGGCCACATCAAGCCGAAGAATCACCTCCCGGGCCACCATCAGCTGTAGTCGGACACACCCAACTTTGCGGTCGCTCCAACTCGACAACCGCCTAGCCGTGGCCTTCAAGCGGCCCGAAAGCCGCCGAAAAGGGTCCACCTCTCCCAACCCCGAACTGCCCCAAGCCTGAGATACCGTGTCTCCGAAGCCATCCAGCTTCGTCCAATACTGCTCGAACTGGAAGCGGCGTCGAGAGGGGGGACGCGGCGTACAGTCAAGAAGTAATGGGCAATGGTCAGATACTGCGGACGACAGGCAACGGAGCGAGCAGCTGGGGTGGAGCTCCTCCCAATCCACCGTGCAGAGCACTCGGTCGAGCCGAACCAACGTGGGTGATTCGCGCTCATTAGACCACGTATATCGCCTACCGTGCAGGTAGACCTCCTTCAGCTCACAGTCGTTGATGAAGCGTCGGAAACGCCCCATCATGCGCCGGTTCAGGTTTGTGTTACTCTTATCCTCGTCGCGGTAGATGAGGTTGAAGTCCCCACAGATAGCCCAAGGGCCACGGCGGGCTTCACGCACCTCTCGTAGCTCGTCAAGGAAGGCGATCTTATCCTGTTCCGACTGCGGACCATACACGGAGGTAAGCCACCAAGTGTTACCCCTAGCCGGAGTGACCAGTGCCGTGACGCTGTACAGCCCGAGATGCACGTTGCTCAGCTGCACCACGCGTCCGGTCCAAGCGATAATGATACCCCCCCTCGTACCAGAAGCCGGCAAGCAGAAGTACCCGTCAAAGTCCGCGCCTAAGGCATCCATAACAAGGCTAGGGGTTACAATGTCAAGTTTAGTCTCCTGCAGACACACAATAGAGGCACCCATCGTACGAACTACACTACGAACACTCGTCCGTCGGGCCAAATCATTTAGCCCACGCGGGTTCTAGACACCCATCCTGAGGTCGATCGACATTGAGACGATGATGACACCCGATAGGACTGATGGGGGTCAAACCTCAATGAGGCTACCCCCACCCGACGTCCCTGCCGGTCCCAGATCCTCCCTGAGCGACCCCAGAGACCAGCCGTAGAGCTCAGCCACCGCCTCGATCATATCGTCCTCCAAAGGCACCTCAAACAGCCGGGGGTAGGCCGCGATCGCCTCGTTGGAGATCTGCTCGTCTCCCGTGATGATCCCCAGCTTGCGGAGGAGGTTCCGCAACGCCCGCTGCTCGGTGTTCAAGCCCGCTGGCTGTCCCGCGATACGGCGGCTCCGCCGCGGCTGGAAGTTCAGCTCAGCGAGACGACGACGTACCGCAGGGGAGCCGATCAGCGAGTCCGTCCGAGACTTAGCAGCCTGGAGGAATTCCCTGAGTGTGCGCGGTCGCGGTGTGTCCGTTCCTCTGGCAGGGAGCCCTCGTAGGCGACAGAACTGGATAGGGGGGCTCGCGAAGCGTGCAGCACCGGCACCCGGTCCATCGATGGAGGTAGCGTCGAGGAGTGGGGCATCCTGGACGGGCAGTCCGGGGCCCACCTGTCGGCCCGCATCCACCGCTGGAGGCCCGCCAGTAGCACCCTCGAGGACCACCCCATCATGGCCCGCCTCATCTTCGCAGGGGGCGGTTGGGCCTGCCAGCGCATGGGCGCCCGGCCCCAAACCTAGCACCCGTAGAGGCGGGGGCACAACATGGGCCGAGGAGTCCGCCAGTGGATCGTCATGGGCTTCCAGCACGCACAGGGAGAGGAGAGGGGCGTCCGAGCCAGTACATGGGCCCGTGTCCTCATCATCACTGGCATCCTCCACGAGGACTTGGTCCTGGTCGTCCTTGTCATGGCCAGCCTGGCCAGTCGCCGAGCGGACAGCAGGTTCTTGTCCTACTGCCGAACGGACCGACCCAGGCTTTAGCACACCTCCTGACGCATGGGCAGGGGCAGACCCCACTTGGATCAGATCCGGTGCGACCAAGACCTGGTCAGCAGCCACCAACCCGCCACCTTGCGCCTCACGACAACTGCTGGGAACGGCCTCCTCCACAGGTTGCACCTGGGGTGGGGTAGGCTCGAGAACCATCCGCGTCTCCACGTTGCCACCCAGGATGGGCCCTCCCATGGTTTCTGAGCCGGTCGCAGGAGGGAGGACGGCCCCTGTCCCCTGCACTGTCGCGACGTGCGCCAAAGCGACGTTCGCGTCAGGCAGTGACGCCACCCGCCCAGGAGACGACCGCTTTCCGTAACGGCGGCGGGGCTTCCGCGGACGCCGACGCCTTTTCCGTCCGCTTTTTGCCTGCGCAGAGGACGCCGTTGGACCAGCCGTCACCGCTCCCTGCACCGGAGAGGAACCACGGCGGAGACCTCCGGAGTACGGCGCGCCACCGCCCACCACGCCGCCCTGGGAGATGGATGAAGGGAGCTCATCGGGGCGGCCCGGCGTGTAGTCGAACCGCCGTGTTAGGGGCCATGACGGAGTCGGACCTCCGTCTCCCCGGCGTCGATCTCCAGCGGGAGCCACCGGCGGCCGGCGGAAATCCTGCATGTGCGTAACATGGAGCAGCAGCGGGTAAACCAGCATGTCCACCTGGGGGGGAACCACCTGTTCCGAGGGCGCGGCCATGGCCGCCGGCGGCGGCGCCTCCCCGGGCTCAACAATGTGGAGGTCCGCGGCGAGGGGGATGGCAGTTGGGTCGGCGCACCAGGCTGACATGCGGAACGTGGCCATGTCCGTGCGGGAGCGGGTGAGCACGTCTAGCTTTTCGACCCAGCCATGGGGGGCGAGGATGGATTCAGCCGCGGCGAGGCTCCACGCGTGGGCGGGCAAGCCCTCGACCTCCATGTCGAGGTGCACGGCGAGTCCTCCGGCCGTGGCCTGGGTCCGGCGAGACCACGGCGCCACATCCAAGCGAAAGAACGGCGTCTGAATGACCCTGTCGTGGAGGATACGCGTCCGGACCGCCGAGCTACCGAGGTAGATGAGGAACTCCGACGGGGCATGCCGGTGGACCGAGAACTCCGATGTGCGCAGGTCGTAGACGACGACGAGCGCCTCCGCGACGTCCTCCACCGAGACGTCCCTCTGCGTACCGGCGATAGTGGCGGTGATCGCGCGGGCCAAGTCCGCCTCCGCGGCCTCCAGCTCTGGCGAACGCAGGAGGACGCAGACCCGACGTTGTGGGCGCGCGGCGAGCTCGCCACCGATGGCCGTGGCCGGACGAGATGGCGGTGGCGCCGCCGTCGCTCCGAGGGGTGCGATGCGCGTGTTTTCCGACCGCCCAGCGGAGGGAGTAGAGCTCGAGCCCAAGTGCGAGCCGGTCGGCGGCGTCCTCCCACGGCCGGCCGGCGGCGCGATCACCGACCGCTCCGCATGCGGGGCAGGGTGAGGAGCCGGCGCAACCGCTCGGAGGTCCGGGGCTTCACGGCGGCGCATCGGGGCTGAGGAGGCGAGAGGGAGCTGGCGGGGAGCGCCGTGTTGGTTCGCGACGGGGCGGCTGGGCGCCGAGTGGACGGAGGGTGGTGGTCGGGGACGGGAGGAGGTTGGCGGGCCGCGGCGCGCCGGAGCGGTCGCCGCCGAGGCCTGAGACGCCGCAGGGGGGTGACCTCGATGGCCGGGAGCGGGCGAGCCGGTCAGACGCGGAGCGGCGGGCGCGTGGCGCGGCGCAGGGGCCGGGAGACGACGTGCAGGGAGGCCCGCACGCGGCTGCTCGCCCCGACGCACAGGAGGTGCCGACGGGGAGCCTGCCTGGCGCCCAGCGCCGCCGGCTCGCTTCCTCGCGGGCGCGCCATCGGAACCTGACGACGGCGGCCTCGGTTCGGGACAATCCCGCGCCCAGTGCCCGAGTTCGTCGCAGCGAAGGCAACGCTCGCCGACTGTGCAGTCACGCGCGCGATGTTCCGGGTCCATGCAGAGGAGGCAGAGCCCGTCGAAGGCCGAGACGTCCCGACCTGCACGCGCCGCCGCCGCCCTGCGCCTGGCTGCCCTGCGCGCGCTTGCGCTTGCCGCGCGGCTCCTCCCATGGCCCCTCGGAGTCATCCACCACGAGCGCGTCGAGCTCATCGAAGGGTTCCACCACGTGCACCTCCGAGCGAGGCACCACGTGAGGCCGAGGGGATGGGGTGGAGTCCGCCGGTGGAGCGTCGGACGCGGCGCCGCGGACAGCGTCACGGTAGGAGCGCGGGGAGTCCTCGTCGGACGACGCGCCGTCGCGCCAGCGATCTTCCCGGCCGCGCGACACCCGGTCGTCGGACGGTTAGGAGCCGTCCATGGAGCAAGGAGGAAGGGGAGGGGGAAGGAGGAGGGTGGCCGACGACCCCGGAGCGGAGCCGCCGGGACTGGTGGTCGCCGGAACCGGAGCGGTTTCCGACGGGGAGGGAGAGCGGAACGGAGGGCTCACATATGTCTTCTAGGGATCGAATATAAACATCACATCAAGAAATAATAAATATATATATATATATAGAAGACACACACGGGGAACTAGGTGTGTGACACATCGTCAGGAGAGGCTCCCATCTACACGAACTGCCCATCCTCCAAATCCCAAATAGTAGGAGACCGGGGGCAAGTTGACGCTGCCCATAGGTGAAGATACTGATAATACAGTACAACTCTTCGGAAATGTACCCATCGATGACTGCATAATCAATGTCGACCTGGTCAAGTGAGCTCTTCTCCCAAATCTTTGTTCATGCTACTGTACTTCTCGTCGATCAATGTGTCTGCCATACCAGCCATCGAAGTCCTCTCATACTTAAGCTGGAACAGTTCCTGGAGATCAATATGTGACTGAGATGGTATCTCAATACCCCAGGTGTTTCTCATCTTCGACCTGGCATTCCATATATCAAAGCTAGCAAAACGTATGCCGCTGTTGACAAGGAAATCCACCGGTTATGGACAATTTTTGTCACTACTTCAACCAAAAAATGGAACAAATGGTAATAACCCTGCAACATTATATTATTTCAAATACATCCGACAAATGGAAAAAATAATCTTAATACCGCTATAGCAAGTAATGCAACAACAAATGAAACAAAAGATATGCAACAAGTATATATTTGAATGCAACAATAAAATGGAACAATTGTTAAACACAGTTGCAACAAATTTATTCACACACACACACACACACACACACACGCACACACACACGCACGCACGCACGCACGCACGCACACACACGCACGCACGCACGCACGCACACGCACGCACGCACGCACGCACGCACGCACACATAGAATTCAAATGGGAACAAATTATAAATGGATCAGAATTTCCAATACACATTATATTTGCTATATGACTCCAAATGGAATTTCCAATACACATTGCTATATGAATATGTACACATGTGGATACAGGTACAAGTTGCTATCCTATGCCATTTCCAATACATTTGCTATATACAAATACAAATGGAATTTCCAATACACATTGCTATATTAAATTATGAATACACATGGATACACGTACATGTTTCTATCCTATGCAATTTTTGATCCTATATATATATATATATATATATATATATATAATCAAAATAAGATCGAGGAGAAAAGAAAGAGAGATGAGAAGATCGATCGGAGAAAGTTTGTGTTTACCTTGCCCATTGGAAGACAAGGATACGCCTCTCGTGAGAAATTTTGATGAAGACCACATTTTCTTGATCGTCCGTGTACTCGAGATCAAGGCCAAGAAAATCCTCGCCATCCACGCGAAGCCATTGCTTCAAGAGGTCAAGAAAACCCGGAACCCTCCTGCTCTCGTTTGTGTATGCGACTTTGAGCTTACGACTATGTGTGTTCATGTTCAAAATCTCTAGTCCCATGGTGGAGAATTCGGAAGGATGAAGAGAGGAGAGGAGAGGAAGAAGAGAGGGGTTGCGGTACTATAGCAATTAAGCGTTTCTCTGGTTTTAACCCTCTCCCCAACGGTGGAACAACTTCCGAAGCGAGGGACGAATGCGGTTTGGGCATTCAGTCCCGGGACGATTTACGACCCGGGACTAAATGATCTCAGGACTGGCGAACGGTTGCCACGACGACTTTTAGCCCCGGGCCGTGCTACGACCCGAGACTAAAAGTGTGTGCGGCGACGCGAACGGTTGCTAGACGACTTTTAGTCCTGGGCCATGTTACGATGCGGGACTAAAAGGGTTCGACGTGACGTGAGCGGTTGTCCCGTCCCCCTCATGTCCTAGTTTGTAATCTATTGAGGAATAGAGGTAAAACCCTATAGTTATTTTTCTACTAGTGAACTAGAATACCACAATCATTATAATCATCATATATTGGAAGCAAAGTATCATCAAAGAAAATTTCCTCCTCAAAACTTGGGGGACTAAAACTATCATATTCATCAAAACCAGCTTTCGCAAGCTTAGACTTTTCCATATCATTAGCAATAATGGTTTTCAAAAAATCCATACTAATAATATTGGTACATGCTTTGATTATAGTGAGTCCTCGAGGCGATGGCTCTCTCCCACCTAGCACCTTGACCTAGCCGCCGGCGATCTTCCATCTCCGGCGTCCACCTCTCTTCTCTTGCCGGACTTCTAGTTCCTACTCCATCCCCACGTCCCATGGCTCCTCCTAGACCCCCTGCATGGATCTGGAAGGTAACGTATTCTACCTCCAAAGATCTAGATCAGGGACGTGTCAAGTCATATGATGGAACACTACACCTTTGGATTAAGGATCCCTATCGCGATTGGATCTGCCTCAAGGATGCAAAGGGCAAATCTTTGGTTGGGAGACCGTTGTTCTTGATGAAAAAATTGATCTGGGGTTTAAGGTACGCTTTCCAGATCACTATGTCCTAGTTGGCAATTGCATGGTTTCTCCTATTGCTCAGGTACCTGTCGAAACCCCTACGATCAAGGATCTAGTCAATGAGTCAACCTCACCTGAAAAGGGATCGGTTACTCAAGACGTTATTACTTCTAATGATAATTGCTCCGACACGTCTACCGTGGATAATTGTGCATCGACTGTCTTTGATTCTATTTCAATGGGCCTGGATTTTTTGCATGGATATAAATTTGCTAAAGAGATTGATCGTCTCTTCTCATCAACAGTTCACCCAACCTATTATTCTGGACATTTTATTATGGTGGTCTCTTTTGCACGCTCGTGCTTCCGTCTTAATGAAGATTCTGTTGCTATTGCCCTAGAGGCGGTTATTGGAGGGTTTTGTGGCAGCCTAAAAGTTTCTCATCTTAATGATAGAACCTTTTCTTTGAATGTTTCCAATAAGATCGTTGGGTTTCATATTTATAAGCTTAAATCTTTCTCTTGTGACAAATTCAATTGTGTCTTTAATCTTTGGGGTCGAGGGGGACCTCACTGGATAAGTGAATTCAAATTTTGGCAAGAGGAATGTAATAAAGAATGGATCTTGGTTAGTACATCCAAAAAGAAGATTCAACTTGGTTTCGATGCTCTGAAGTTACCAGTTCCTAGGTCTAGCATCAAATCCAAAAATTCAGTGAGCAAAAATCTGGTTTTCTCGGACACTCTTAGTTATCATGCTTGCAAAGGGTATTCTGAACCATCGTAAAATTCTTTGGGTATCACTTTTGGTTCATTCACAAATATTGAAAACCCTACTCCCATCGTGTCAGCATCATTTCTCTGGACCATTTGGATCCTTCTGAAGACACGGGGCAGCTTGGACTTCAATCTTTCATTGACGACATTGCTTTTCGTTTCTGGAAATGTGCTAGATGCCTATCTATGCAACATGATAAAGATAATTGCAATAATGATATCAGATGTCGTAAATGCTTCTACTATGGCCACATTGAGAGAAACTGTTTTAGTAAACGGAACTCATCTAGTATTTGGGTTCCAAAATATAAGTCTCCGTGTCCCACCGTGAGTTCCCAAGCGTCAGACGGGGCCTTTACGTATTCCACTCCTCCTCTCCCTGTCAAATCCACCACCACCTGTCGGTTAACCCCTGCCCCTGTCCTCGACGACAACTCCTCGATTGCCCCAATGGCGACCTTCAAGCTCAATCCGGCGAGGTGGGTGCCGTAGGGTTTCCAGATCATCGACGGCGGACCTTCGCGGCTCCCTCGCTCCTTCTACACGCCCACTGCTCCCCCCAGCAGAGACCATGAAGCCTACTGCGTCGCCATTGTGGAACCAGAGCAGTTTACAGAGGAAGAACAATTCTGGCGGTTACAGGTTCGTGATTACATAGAGCAAACTCTTCAACGTGTTGTTGAGGATGCGCAGCCATGTCTTTTTGGTATTGGCCTCTTCAAGATGCATAGCCCTGCTGCGCGTACTGCTTTGGTTGAGAACGGACCCTATGAGCTGCAGGAGAATATCTTTGTGCGGTTTGTTAATCATGATAATCGTACTCAACTGCATAAATCGGCTTTTGGCTCTCGATCTGGATGGATCATGCTGTTGGGAGTTCCATATGATTTCCGCAATGAGAGGGATTTAGCTAATGCAGTCGCCCCCTTTGGGAGATTTCATCATTGGCATCACCTTGATGGGATTCTGGACAGAACACTGGTCTATGTTACTTTCATCTCTCCCCAGCTTGTTCCGAGAGATATTGTTTTTGGGAATTTCAGTTCTCTGGGTGCAGTAAGGGAGTCTTGGACTGCCCCCTGCTATCTTTTGTCTGCAGAGTTTGATGAAGTGATGACGCCCGATGAAGATCAGATGCCATTTGATGGGAACCCGCACCCTTTGCCTGGTCACCTTCAGCAAGATCTTGGTCACTTCGTGCTGCCCCAATATCCTTAACTTGGGTGGAATTTACCACCACCTGTTGCTGATCTCCCCAATCAACAACCTCATGATGATGTAATGGAGGAGCAAGACCCTGTTGATGGGCACCTTCCCCAGCATGAATCCAATTCAACTGTCAGCTGTGCTTCTGACAACTCTGTTAACCAGAATGTGTTGATGGTTAATATGCTACAGGTTCACACTGCTAATGTTGCACCACCTGCCCCTGGTTTCTTTGCTTGGCCGTGGGTTCAGAGGAATTCCCACATGTGTGGGCCTGTCCTGCCCCCTTCCATGCAGTGGGAGAGAGTGCTAAAAAAGTTGGTGCCTTTTATGTGCTTGTCTTATGCCAGGCCCAGTGGACTTTCTCCAAGTCCCTTCTAAATGATTTCTACTGCCACTGTTCCTTTTAAAGGAACTTCTTTTCAGTTTACTGCCAAGAGAAGATTTTTTAAAGCACGGAGAGCAGCTAGAAATCTGTGCATTGAGAGCTCTACTAGCTCCTCTGATCCATTGCCCAATGCTTCTCTTAAGGAAATTGTTTCCTTACCTTCACCTTCTACTGATATCCATTCTAGGAAAAGAAGGAAGGGCAAAATGGGTACTCCTTCTGTGGAATCTTCTGTCAGAAGAAGCACTAGGCAGGATGCTATACATAATGGGTTCAAATTAGTGGCAATGCAGGATAACCCACAGCCCAGGAAAAAACCAAGGTCTGCTAGACCTGCTGATGACAATGCCTCTGTCACTCCTCACACCCCAATTGTGATTCTTCAGCAAGTTGGGAGAGCTCTGGAGATTGCTGATGAAGAGCTCACTGAGGACAAGCTTGATGCTATCCCTGATTCTCCAAAAGACAAGAGGAAGTAATAATGTTAGAAAGGCTATTTTGTAATGACTTTTGTCCTTGGTTATCCATGTACTCTCTGGTTATCTCTTGGGATCTTCATTTTGTAATGGATATGTTACCTATGAGCCTATCTGTGGATTTATCTGTGAAGTATTACTATGTTATATCAGTGGTTCCTTGTGTTCTTATGGTAGCTGGTTGGTCCATCTATTTTACTCTTTTATTCACTATTTTTAATGGATAATACATCATACCTATTTTTGGATTGGAAAGTTCTGGATTGGAATGTCTGGGGGCTTAATTATAAAAATAAAAGAATCCTAGTTTATAACAAAATTGAGGAGAGCCAATGTGCCATTATCTGTCTGCAAGAAACAAAATGTGAAAATTTTGATCACAGCTTCATTAGATCCTTTTGTCCTAAGAGATTTGATAAATTTGTATTCTCTCCCTCTGTGGGAGCCTCTGGAGGTATTATTGTTCTATGGAATAGTGCTATTTTTGATGGAGAATTGATTGCTTGTTTCAAGTCTGCCATTAAAATTAGCTTTACTTCAAAGCATAATCTTTCATCCTGGACCCTGGTTATTGTTTATGGTCCCTGCAGTGGGCTAGACAGAGATATCTTTGTTCAATGGCTTTATGATTTAATAATTCCTACATATGAAAATTGGTTACTGGTGGGTGACTTCAATTTTAGCAGATCAGTGGACAACATGAATAAACCTGGAGCAGATATGAATGATATTTTCATTTTTAATGAAATCATTAGTCATCTTGGGCTAATTGAGTTACCTTTAAAGGGAAGATCCTTTACTTGGTCTAATATGCAAGATCAACCTCTTCTTGAGCAGCTTGATTAGTTTTTTACTAGCACATGGTGGACCTTAAATTATCCCAATACATTGGTAATGCCTCTTGCTAAGTCCACCTCTGATCATGTGCCATGTGTCATCTCCATTTCCACCAACATTCCAAAAGCTCAGATCTTCAGATTTGAGAACCATTGGATCCATCAGCCAGGCTTCATGGATCTTATTGATAGAGTTTGGAAATGGCCTGTTAGAAAAAGTAACATTGCTGCTACAATTACTGCTAAACTTAAAAACATCAGACATGAACTCAAAAGGTGGGGTAGAAGCCTTTCTAATCTGAAGTTATTAATTGCCAAATGCAATAAGGTTATTTTGATCTTGGATACTCTGGAGGAAGAAAGGAACCTTAGTAGACCTGAATTTAATTTCAGAATTATTGTTAAAACTCATCTGCATAAGCTGCTCCTTTCTCAATCTGCCTATTGGACGAATAGATGCACTATCAGATGGGTACAACTTGGTGGTGAAAATACAAAAAATTTCCATGCCAAAGCTACAGAAAGGTATAGAATTAATACTATTGCTGAGATTAAAAATGAGGAGGGGGTCTCACTGATTGACCATCACCATAAGGCAGCTGCTGTTTGGAATTGTTTCAAAAATAGAATGGGTGTATCATTTGTCACCACTCAGCATTTAGATCTTTCCACTGTTGTACAACCATCTGTTAACCTGGAATGTCTTGTTGAGCCCTTCACTCCAGAGGAAATTATTAATGTTATGAAATCTCTTAAGACTGATAGAGCTCCAGGACCTGATGGGTTCAATGGTCTCTTTGTGAAAAAATGTTGGGCTGTGCTAAAAGATGATTTCAGTAAACTATGCCATGATTTTCATTCAGGGAATTTATCATTGCAGAGTATAACTGAATCTTATATCACTCTCATTCCAAAAACAAATTCCCCAGAAACTGTCAATGATTTCAGGTCAATTTCATTGACTAATACTTGTCTCAATTTTAGCTTTCCCTTGACGTAGAATAGCGGAAAGCTTTCCCTTGAAATTAATGAAGGTTATCGAATCTAGGAGGACACAGAGGTTCTTTAGAACGATTTTAGCTACGCAACTCACGTGGAACATGCACACAAACAAACAGTGGTGGAGGACGAAAAAAACTGAGGTTGGGCGAACTCTAAAGCAAAAAAATAATGCAACAAAACTAAGATTATATATCAATTATTTATTTCATATTAAACATAACCAAAACGTATGTATGGCTACTACGGAATTTCAAAACATGAGTGGTTTTCCCATTTTAGCTAGCTCACAGTCTAAAAAAAATCTATGTAATTGCAAACACTAATTATACAAGTAGATTGACCATTTTAGCTAGCTCACGGTTCACAAAAAAAAATTCATCCAATTCAAGAAATTATACTACCTCCCTTTTCAGTTGTTGCAGATCTTTTCCCCTACTTATCCATCTGGTCATGAAATTGTCGCGGGGAAGAACGACCAAACCGCCGAGCCAGACAATCGCTCAGCCAGGACAAATCCTACCTGCCAGGCTTGCCCCTTGTTGTTTTTGCGTAGACTCGGCGAGCAGAGAAGAAAGAGTGAGCGGTGCGGCAGTCAGACGGTGCTGGTGCCGGAACGCATCACATCGAGAGAGGAGCCAGCCGCCCGGAAAAAATTAAGAGAAGCGATGCCCTCAGGCTCTGCAGGCTCGAACTGACCGAGCGAGGATGCCCTTCAGCGCCTCCGTCCGCATGGCCAGTGCGTGGCCCATCATGGCCCAGTTCGCCTTGAGCACTCCTAGATGGACGAATTGACATGTTTTTCGCTTATTTGTTCCCACAAGTGTAGGAATTACAGAAACTTTAATATACAAAGGGAAATACATATGTATATGTAGTTTTCTGCGAAAAATCATGGTAGGGCGGGCGCCCTACCTTTCCCTAAGGGGTCCTCCTCCCCTGCAAACAAACACACTACTTTTCCCCAACGAAACAAAGAGGTTGTCAATCTCTCCCGTATTTATGAAAACAGAGGGATTAAACATATGGTGCAGAAAATAGTGATGATTGTAGGAAACAGTAGAGAACAATATGATTTCAGTAGGTGGTTTAACAGTATGTGAGAAGTGGTCCAGAGTTCATTAGTGGTGTGGCTCCATAAATATTTTTATCATGTTGGGTGATGACCCAAAAGTATAGGGGGTGTATCGTAGTACTTTCGATAAATAAGAGTATCGAACCCAACGAAGAGCAGAAGGTGTTTACAAGAAGGTTGGAAAGAGGATTCACTATAAACACTAGCAAACATGTTTTTGGTGGTTTTGGATATAGCTGATAAATAAAGTGTGATTAAATAAATAAAATAATAATAATTGCAGCTAGTGGCCCAATGCTTTTGAGAACAAAGGACAAGTCGATTGTTTTACTTATGGTGACTAGACGTTCTCGAGGACACATGGGAATCTCGTCCAGTGCTTTCGCTTCATACAGTTGATTAATATTTATTGTTTCGATAGGTGTTGTGTGGGTGAACCTATGCTAATGTACCGCCCAAGGACTAATACATACTTGTGATTAAACCCCTTGCAAGTATCCGCAAATACAAGAAGTAATTAAGATAAATCTAATCACAACCTTAAACTCTAGGATCCTACACTCCCTCGTGCATCGTTTTCCTAACGGGGGTTTAGATTTCTGTCACTCCGGCAACCCCACAATTAGTAGCCATACACTCAATGCATCCTCCTAGGACCATAAAGGTGAAGTGTCATGTAGTCGACGTTCACATGACACCACTAGAAGAATAACACCACAACTTAAATATCAAACCATATATATGTTACTTCAACATAATTCCAGTACTAATATCATGAATTTTCCCATGTCATCAAGAACAAAACAAACTACTCACGAGACATCATATGGATCATAATCAGATGTGCTATAATGGTAAATAACAATCTGGTTATAAAGTGCAAACACCGATAAATCTCACAAGCATCAACTACTAACATGTAATTGATGCATGTAAAATGGATAGATGAATTTTGCATATTTTCACATGGTTTTCTATTACATATTGCATCATATAAGGGTATAATTCAATGTTTTATAGTATTTTGGGGTTAAATTACAAAGTCCCCCAACTTTTCTGGAATTAACCCTGCCTGTCAGAAACCCCGTTTTCTATATTTTTGACGTTTCAGGGGGCAAACTTCCGCGAAATCACCTGAAAATCTGCGGGGGTCATTTTCTTGGAAGAAGAAGACTTGCGGGCGAAGGATCCACGAGAATTGGGAAAGGAGGCCCAAAAGAGGACCCTCCACGCGGCCAGATTCCTTGGCCGCGTGAGAGGCTCCCTTTTGGCCCCTGTGGCCCCAATTCTTTCCATCTTCGACTTACTGACTCCGTCTTGACCTAAAATCGACTATAAAAAGGGTCCCTCGTACCCTTACGGAGGAGAGCGCCGCCGAAACACCGAAACAGAGACCAAAAGTTCCAGATTGGAGGGGGAAAACTCCGGCGGGGTATCGCCGGTGTGATCTCCTACCCCTCCAACGTCAACTCCATCGACATCTCCATGAAGAGGGAGTAGTCCTCCCCAGGGCTATGGGTTCGTGAAAGTAGCACTTGTATCTCTCTCTCTATGTGCTTCACTAATTAGATCCGTATGAGCCGTCTCACATGATTACGGGCACCGTTGTAATTACTATGTGGTGGATCTTTTCTATGAGATATTGAATCTGAGATTGCAATTGTTTCTCTTCAGTTATTTAAGTAGATGTATCTTATGTACCCCGTTCTTATTTGCTAGCTTTGACCAATCTAGTTCTTGAGAGCATGTGTGGGGTGATGGGTGCATTAGTTGGAGTAACAGGGGGAGGGGGGGCTAGTGATGTGAAAGTGACAGAAGTTCAGCGATCCACTTAGGTTTTGTTAAACCTTTCTTAGTTACCTCACTAGGGATAAAAAGGATTACCTTGTTACCGGGGATTTGAAGTGACACTAATCAATCTCCATGACTAGATCTAGCAAGTTCTTACTTCAACTTCATGTCACATTACTTAAAGCTATACTCTGGTTTTTCCTTAATTATCGAGGTGTTATGATTTATTTCGCATCGTGGGAGTATAAGAGGGATCAATATGACCGTAGAGATCTCTATGCTAGGACGTGATGCCCATATGAAAGTACTCAATGTTAAACATGTTATTGTAATCTCACATGTAATTCTTTATGTCCACCGTCTACTACTTTATTTGAGAGAATGCAAGTGTGAAACCATGAACCCCGGTCCTATTTTAATTATAAGAAAACACTCTAGTTACTTTGCTGCAATTTACTTTACTTGTACTTTACTTTACTTGCATCTCCAATTCGAATTTACATTATCTCCATCACCACTTGCATCACAAAAACACAAAAACAATTCATTGCATATTTATTTTCTCATTTGCATTTAGTAGTAGATTTAATTATTGCATATTTACTTTCAGTTTTGCATTGCAATTTATAAGTCTCACACCTTGTGCTTGACAACCACTTGGTGAGGTTGAGGGCACAAAATTCTCTACTTGTTTGCAGGATCCTGGAGGAAGCTTGGAAGACAACTGCTGAAATACTGGCTCCCCAAGAGTTCGATATAAACCCTCGAGTCACCCTCGTGGGGAAGAACGCTTGCCACTAGCTACACACTCTGCACTTGGAGTCTCAACCTAGCCATCAAGCGTTTTTATGGCGCCGTTGCCGGGGAGCCATAGGTGAAGGAGTTGTCCAAGGGAGCTCACAAGAAGTCTTCATCACCAACAAGGTGTGCAAACACCTAAGCTTGGGGAGGTTGCACCTACGTGAGTACCGTCCTTTCTATCTCCACCTTCTTTCAAGTAGATTGTTTTGTTTCTTGTCTTGTTTTTGTTTTTGTTTTGTTTTTGTTCTTGTTTTTGTTTTATCTTGCATATTTTATTTTAGTTTGCATTTTAGTTTTGCATTTAGTTATCTAGTTTATTTTAGTATTTAGAATTTGCCTAGTTACTTTACTTTTCATTTTTGCATAAAAAATTAAAAACTACATAAAAACTGTTAAAATGGGTGATAGAAATAAATTAAGTGACTACACAAATACACCCAATGACCAATTCATTGCTAGGACAATTACTACACCTGAAATACAAGCTGAAAGCTATGAGGTAAGTCCTAGTTTATTGAATTTAATTACTAGAGAGAAATTTGGTGGTAATGCTATGGAGGATGCCTCTATGCATCTTCATGATTTCATGGAAATATGTGATATGCAAAAATTTAAAAATGTGGAAAGTAATGTTTTAAAATTGAAATTATTTCCTTTTTCACTTAGAGGAAAGGCAAAAGAATTGTTACTTTCACTACCTACAACTAGTATAAAGTCTTGGGATGATTTAAAAGAAGCTTTCATTAAGAAATATTATCCTCCCGTTAAAATTTTGCAAAATAGGAATAATATCCTCTCATTTAGGAAAAATGATAATGAACATGTAGCCATGGCATGGGATAGAACTAAATTAATGATTAGAACATGCCCATCACATGGAGTAAATGAATGTACCATACTACACTCTTTTTATAATGGTCTAAACTACATGTCTAGAAATATACTTGATTCTGCTGCTGGAGGTGCCTTTATGAGTAAAACTGTAGGAGAGGCTAAGAGCATATTAGAAAGCATATTGCAAAATTATAGTCAATGGAATACTGAAAGAGCACCCAATCCCACTAAGAAAATAAACTCAATTGAAGAAACCAATGATTTGTCTTCTAAAATGGACACTATTCTTGCTTTTATTAATAAACAAAATATGGAGAATGTGCCTTTGCAGGAGCTAGTTGGTAGTAATTCTGAAAGTGTGGATGTTAATTTTGTTCGGAATTATGGTAGCAATGGTTTTGGTAATGCTTACAATTCATATAGTAAACCTCCTTATGTGCCAAATAAACCTTTTGTTCCATATCCTAATGCTAATGAAAATAAGTGGAAGCCTTCTAGTGAAATTTCTGAATCTAATAAATTGCTTATGGAACAAGTTGCTAGTAACAATGCTATGATACATGAGTTAAATAAGTCTATTGCATCCATTAGTAGTGATATTAAAGGATTGCAACTTCAATCTTCGAATTTAGATAAAGCATTGTCAAAATTAGCTGATAATCAAGCAACTCTATTAAGCATGTCAGCAGGAAAGCCACAAGCACAACCTAGTGTAGGAATGAATTCTATTACTATTTCTGCTCCTATTATTGAAAATATTTATCATATTGCTGAGAATACAAGTTAGCATGTCCCTACTAGCTTAGAAGAAACTTTGAATGAAATAGTGAAGTACCCTGAATATTTACTTCCATATATGTCTTATCTTGCTAGCAAAGATGAAATTAGTCCTCATGAATCAAGCCTGCTAGCTAAATTAGAGAGTAAAGTATAGGAAATTATGATGCTTATTGAAATTAAGGATCCATTGCTTGATTTAGGAAAAAGTAGCTTGCAAGAACTTATTGCTACTCTACAAAAATTTGCTAGTGATCCCACTATAAATGTTAATCAACCTGGCTTTGGATCTTATATTGCTAATCATGTCTTGCAAGAAAAATTTGCTAGGTACAAGAATGAGGCCATGATACCTCCTAAGCTTGGGTATGCATGGATCCCCAAGGTGCTAGTTTCAATTGGAAAATAAATTCACCATGCTATGTTAGATCTAGGTTCTAGTGTATCAGTACTCTCTACAGAATTATATGAATTGCTAGAACTAGAAAATTTAGAAAAGTGCTCAAGTGAATTTGTCATTGCTGATAACTCTAATAAACATGCCGTAGGACGAGTAAAAGATTTTATGAGTGAATTGCACATGACTTTCGTACCCGTTGATTTCATTATTATGGATATGGGGGATAAATCACCTAGTCCTATTATTTTGGGTAGACCTTTTCTTCGTACTACAGGTGCAATCATAGACTCCAAGGAATGGAATGTCAAGTTTAAGTTCCCTCACAAGAAAAGCATGGAGCAATTCCCAAGGAAGAGGGGCATGCTGAAGAACAAGCTCCCTCATGAGCTTTATCCCTCTTGATTATCAAGTAAGTAAAGCCTGGCTATATGGCTATAAAGAAAGCGCTTTACGGGAGGCAACCCGGTTGTTTTTGTTTGGATTTTCCTAGTGTCCTCTTGCTGTATCAAGAGATTAGTTTTTTTGTTTTAATTCTGGAGTTTTCAATAAAGAGTCAAGTCAAACCCATTTGGGCTTATAAGTTGCTATCCTAGTGCATGAAATTTCTGTTTCAGCAAGAGTCTGCTCACCGTATGATTTTACGTTTTTTATTGGTATGTCGGATTGAGCTAATGTTTTATTATGTTCTGCAACTTTTCGTCCTCTGTAAGCACAAAAATTGGCCTAATTATTTTACGAGTCTAGCTTAGGAAAAAACGTTCGTTTTGCTGCTGCTGCTTTTCTGGACAGATTCTGCCTTCTTTTGTTTTATGCACTCTTTGGGCTTGGGAATCGAATTTCCATGATTATTTCAAGAAAGAGAGTGAACTTACAACATAATGAACCTTATTGTCTATCTACTGGAGCATTTGATTTGGAATCAAGCATGTGATTTGTTTGTCCTTCCTAATCTCAACCTACAGAAAAAGAATGGGAGAAACATGTTTTGTGAAGTTTTTTCACAGGGAATAGAGGAGTTGCGCCTCAAGACATCCAAGAATGGTGAAAGCCATAAGCTTGGGGATGTGATGAACAACCCACTGGAGCTACACTCTTTTTGGTTAGCACACGTCTAATTTCTTTTTTTCTAAGCAAAGCATTTATCGTAGAGACTTGAAGCGTCTAGTTTTTGTTTTTATTTTTGTTTTGATAAGACCACCACCATCAATTTATATGAGATTGAGCTACTGGAGTTTGGGGTTGGAATGTATTGGATGATAGTATTATGACTTGGAATAGGGATGCCATGGTTGATTTGAAGAGCTACATATGTTTGCATGATTTATAGGCTTTTTATGTGTAGAAATTTGCAATATTGTTGTCTTGAGCTATCTCTTATTCATGTCCTTGATGTTAATTGCTGGTTTATTTAGTTTGTCATGAAATGAGTAGTTATATGGACATATGCATGCACAGTAGCTGGTCAACTATCTCCCTCTTGCTAGCCTAAAAATTTAAAAATTCTAACAAGTAAAAACTTGTTTCCAACACTCCTTAGCCAAGTATTTCCAGTGAGTCCACCATATCTTCCCATTAGCTTCATTGCTATTCCGAGCATGTTCACCATGTTATTTTGTTATTTATGTTCTAAATTAAGATATTCACTTTATTAATTGTCATGGGTTGAACTTGGGATAGGACTCTCACGAACTTTTGAAGGCACACTTTACTTTTTATGCATCTAATAAACATGACCCAATAATGGGAGCCACAAGTTTTGCGTTTGACAAGTGTGTGGTTGGGAGCTAGCTATAAACGTGTATCACCGGAAAGCTTTCAACATTGCACAAAAAATTTACATTTGGTTGATATCATGTACTTTTGTTTTTGGACTCCTGCCATGCCGAAATGAAATAGAGGAATAGTAAGTTTTGATGAGTAAGTATCTATATGACTAGAGAAACACATTGGGCCGCTAACCCAAGCCATGCTTTATCATGGTGTAAATTTACTTACAGCTTGAGTGACTCTACAACACATCCTATAATAAAATAAGAAGCTATGCATAATAGTGAATGAAAATAAAAAGGATGATGAGTCTACTCCGTTTGTTCATCTTGTGATTGTAACATGGGCTTGTTTCCATGTCATGGGGCAAGAGGTACCTCTTTGCGGTTCTCTATGATGTCATTAATACTTATTATAATTGTACAAAGCTTATTAGGAATCTTAAGTTGAGTAATCATGGAGTAGGTTTTCACACTCACGGGGCATTAGGCTTTCAACCACCTTGTCTTTTGATTAGTCAATACTTCTCACAGTTTTAAGATGCTAGTGATAAAGGGGCAATGAGAGTCCTAGATCAATGGATACCACATTTCAATTAGTAATTTTAGTTGAATAATTTAGAGGCTAAATAAGACTTGATCATGTTTTACCTCTACTCAATTTTCTCCAAAGTGTCCACTATATTTTCTATTCTCCATTATGCTATTCTTTGACCAATATAGGATTTTATTTTTCATTTTGTGTATGCATTTGGTCCGTAGTGATTTTATTTGATTATACACTTTGTGAACTTTCATGAAGCATCTTTGCTTGCATATTTGATATTTCCTACAACATGAATTGTATATTGCTACTCATTTCTAGTATTAATCATTTGATTATATGTAGCATGAATAATCCTCCGTGATATCCCATGATTGTTTCAATATGCAAAACCCATCTTAGTTTTATCACCTTCATACTCGAGGACGAGCATGGGTTAAGCTTGGGGATGTTGATGCATGTAAAATGCATAGATGAATTTTGCATATTTTCACATGGTTTTCTATTACATATTGCATCATATAAGGGTATAATTCAATGTTTTATAGTATTTTGGGGTTAAATTACAAAGTCCCCCAACTTTTGTGGAATTAACCCTGCCTGTCAGAAACCCCGTTTTCTATATTTTTGACGTTTCAGGGGGCAAACTTCCACGAAATCACCTGAAAATCTGCGGGGGGTCATTTTCTTGGAAGGAGAAGACTTGCGGGCGAAGGATCCAAGAGAATTGGGCAAGGAGGCCCAAAAGAGGAATCTCCACGCGGCCAGATTCCTTGGCTGCGTGAGAGGCCCCCTTTTGGCCCCTGTGGCACCAATTCCTTCCATCTTCGACTTACCGACTCCGTCTTGACCTAAAACCGAGTATAAAAAGGGTCCCCCGTACCCTTACGGAGGAGAGCGCCGCCGAAACACCGAAACAGAGACCAGAAGTTCCAGATTGGAGGGGGAAAACTCCGGCGGGGCGCCACCGGTGTGATCTCCTACCCCTTCAACGTCATCTCCATCGACATCTCCATGAAGAGGGAGTAGTGCTCCCTAGGGCTATGGGTTTGTGGAAGTAGCACTTGTATCTCTCTCGCTATGTGCTTCACTAATTAGATCCGTATGAGTTGCCTCACATGATTACGGGCACCGTTGTAATTCCTATGTGGTGGATCTTTTCTATGAGTTATTGAATCTAAGATTGCAATTGTTTCTCTTGAGTTATTTGAGTAGATGTATCTTATGTACCCCGTTCTTATTTGCTAGCTTTGATCAATCTAGTTCTTGAGAGCGTGTGTGGGGTGATGGGTGCATTAGTTGGAGTAACGGGGGGTGGCTAGTGCTGTGAAAGTGACATAAGTTCAGCGATCCACTTAGGTTTTGTTAAACCTTTCTTAGTTACCTCACTCGGGATAAAAAGGAGTACCTTGTTACCGCGGATTTGAAGTGACACTAATCAATCTCCATGACTAGATCTAGCAAGTTCTTACTTCAACTTCATGTCACATTGCTTAAAGCTATACTCTGGTTTTTCCTTAATTATCGAGGTGTTATGATTTATTTCGCATCTTGGTGGAGTATAAGAGGGATCAATATGACCGTAGAGATCTCTATGCTAGGACGTGATGCCCATATGAAAGTACTCAATGTTAAACATGTTATTGTAATCTCACATGTAATTCTTTATGTCCACCGTCTACTACATTATTTGAGAGAATGCAAGTGTGAAACCATGAACCCCGTTCCTATTTTGATTATAAGAAAACACTCTAGTTACTTTGCTGCATTTTACTTTACTTGCACTTTACTTTACTTGCATCTCCAATTCGAATTTACATTATCTCCATCACCACTTGCATCACAAAAATACAAAAACAATCCATTGCATATTAATTTTCTCATTTGCATTTAGTAGTAGATTTAATTATTGCACATTTACTTTCAGTTTTGCATTGCATTTTAGAAGTCTCACACCTTGTGCTCGACAACCACTTGGTGAGGTTGAGGGCACAAAATTCTCTACTTGTTTGTAGGATCCTGGAGGAAGCTTGGAAGACAACAGCTGAAATACTGGCTCCCCAAGAGTTCGATATAAACCCTCGAGTCACCCTCGTGGGGAAGAAGGCTTGCCACTATCTACACACTCTGCACTTGGAGTCTCAACCTAGCCATCAGTAATCCACACCGGGAGAGAGATCTAGTGGAAAACCACGATAGAGACCCCTAATTGTTACAACGGGATGAAGATGGAAGGTCAGGGTGATGGTGCTGGTGGTGAGGATGATGAAAATGATGATCTTGATGAAGCCCGAAGTGATGACGGTGACGATATCGACGATTTTCCCTCTCCGGGGAGGAATTTTATCGACAGATATCTCCCTGCCGGAGAGCTTTTCTCTTTCTGTTATATTCCGCGTCGAGGCAGCGGAGGAATATTTCCTCGATCATATTATAGGGATTAGGGTTCCCTGGGGATCAAGTACGCGAAAGGGGGCGACCAGAGGTGGGTCAGGGTGGCCACACCACCTGGCGGCGTGGCCAGGGGGCACGCCACCCCGTGGTGTGGGACCCTGGTGGCCCCCTCTGGCTCCCCTTCTGGCTGGCTTCCTCTTATGAACTTCTAAGACCTCTCTGGTATCCCCCCCTCAATTTCTGATCTTCTGACATAGGTGTCCTAACGGTGCTTTTTTCCATCAAATTCCTGGTCCCACTGTTTATTCTCCGGTAATTCCCAAACATGCAAAATAAGATGAATTAACATAAGTAATTCATCATAACTTGAAATATATCGTTGAATAACAAAAAATAACAATATAAAATGGTGATGCAAAATGGACGTATCAACTCCCCCCAAGCTTAGACCTTGATTGTCCCCAAGCGAAATTGAGTTCGGTAAACATGACCACGAGATTATGGTGTGACGTGTCGATAAAGAGCATACGGACAAGAAGCATCGCATCTATCAATACACTAGTAATTCTAGCAAGAGACTCACTCTCATAAAGTTTAACTTGAAACAAGTAAATGGATTCACAATAGCGGTGCAAAAAAGAAATCAAAATTGGTAAGGGGAAACTTTGTTCTTGGTCATAGAACAATTAACAGTGTACCTATCTTTCGATTAGAATCTTTATATTAGAGATTATATTGCAAAGTTTAACATGCTCAATCATAACAATTTCTTTGCAATCATTGATAACTTTCAAAGTGGTATTCACTCAGATAAGAACATTTTTACTAAACAAGGAACAAATTAGTACATGATTGAGTAAATAAACATATGGATGGATGGATCACAACAACTCAAATGCTTGCTTAAGATAAAAAGAAGTAGGTTTGCTGACACAACATAAAAGTAAAAGATAGGCCCTTCACGGAGGGAAGCATGGATTAACTCATGTGCTAGAGCTTTTCATTTGATAAACAGAGTCGTGGAAAACAATTTTGAGAGTGGTGTATGTTTATGTCAACGATTGGCAAACAAAAAATAAAGTACATCACAAGCCAACTAGACCTTATAAGAGCGGCTCCCATTCAAGTACGCAAACTGAAATCACCAGATCATCCCGCTTCTCTTTTGTTTAACACAATCATGCTTTGACTGATAAATACGAGGCAAAAATAGTGAAGATAATTTGTTGTAATTAATTTTGAGTTGGGCACCCTGTTGCCAACTCTTCTAGCATTTGGATAAGCGCATGAAGCCATTTGTTCAGGTGTGTAAAGGCCAATCAACCAGTGAGATAAAGATTCTCATGAGCTAAAACAGGGGCACAAAACAGCTATAATTTTGAATATTTTAAAGGTAGCACACAAGTAATTTACTTGGAGTGGCGGTTAAATTCCACATATAGGTAGCGCCAGTCGACGGCTAGTGGCACAACAGTCAGCGCATGGGTAGCACCTCAACATCACACAGTCCACCGCCTGCACGACCGGTACTCCCTCCGCCACCGCCGCATAAGTAAGCTCGTACCTAACACATTTAATTATGTACATGGGAAGCATATCTGGAAAGTCAACTCAAAGAAAAACCGATACGAAATCATATCATGAACAAGGTAACAAGAGTTTTTTTTAACTTACTTCCAATATTAGGCCAAACATGGTCGGTGGTGTCTTTTACGAAGCAGAATTTGAGGCATCGAGCTAGCTATGGTAAGGGAAGTTAGAAATCAAGAAGTTGAGGAGGAATGAGATGGCATACTTGGAACCTATCTTTTGGCCCTTCTCCTTTCTAGTTCGCGGGTATATACAATACCATGATGACAATTATATACGTGACCTTTCATTTGCATTGCCATACAAAAGTACATTCTAGCTTGCTAGTGATGTTTACAATTTAGAGATTGTTGCATATGAATTCCCAAGGAACTAGCAAGAAAACATATTGTAAGGGGGGCCAATGCCCCCCCCCCCGTCATGCCCGCACACACACACATCTGAACAAGACTTTATGGCCACTTCTTTTGCGATTCTAAAGCAACTTAAAAATACCAAACGAAAACGATACAATCCAGCCGTGTATCTGAGATCACCAGTACAGTTTAACTACACATCTTCTCTAAAAACAGCATAAATAAAATTCAAAGTTGCCACAAAGACATTGATTCAATTGTTATTAATGCAAAGTAAAATAACTTTTATTTAATTTTGGAGAAACTTCAGATAATTCATTGTTATTGAATGATCATGCTTACTACGAGTATACTGGAGTTGTTGATGAACATTTTGTTCAACATCTGCAGGGCCATGGTTTTTTGCAAGGAACTCGTATCAATGATTTTCGATCTTAGACCATGCTTCGTGCGGTTTCTCGGTGAGAGAGGAACTCATATCCATGTGTTGTTCCTCGGTGAAGAGAGGGGTTGTCTCTTTGGATGCAGCCAATCTTCCATGCGTTGACGGAGGTTGCATAATGTCAGATTTTGAAGACAAGTGCACATGTTGGATTCTGAAAACGAGTGCGGCATGTTAGATTTTGAAGGCTAGTGAGACATGTTTAATTCTGAAGACGAGTGTGATATGTTAGATTTTTAAGATTAGTCCAACATGTATTGTATAACCTAAGAGGTGAAACAGAGATAATCATGCAATGAATTTTGTGATCAACCATTCGTCAGTGTTCAGCTTCTTTTGCGGTATTGCGATTCTCTTCCCAACTTGTAAACATTGTGAAAATAAACCTTCTATAGACTTGATACTAGTGCCTCGTGCCACCTAGGAGTAGTAGAGTAAGTAGTAGGGTTTTCCATGTTGAAACAATTATATGTACTAATTTTTTTTCTCTTTGATCTGCTATATTCTTGCATCCCTTAGCTGATGCAGTCAGTTCTTCATGAATACTTCATCTCAGTCCATGTTGTGAAAATGGGTGTGTTGTACTCAATATATTTCATTGTGTGTCTGGTTACACCCTTAATGAACCCATCATATACAAATTTCTCGGTAGCTAGGACCTAATTCTCACTCCAACTATGTTTACCATTAAGGGGTGTCACACTTCCAACTATCTACATAAATGCCACCCGCAAAACCTCTCCAATTCTCACGTCTCCCCCATGCACACAGGAGATAACAAACACCGACAAACCGTGTATCACATGTATTCAAAAGAAAAGCAAAATACTTGCCTTATTTCATTAAACGAGGAGAGTTTTAGAATAGGATTTTTAGATTACATGCGAAAGAGGGCACACACCCCAAGGAACTACTATCAAATGTTTCGCACTCGTGAAAACCCAATTCCTAGCTTCCAATTTGATCTTGGCAATGTCTATAGTTTACTAGTCAGGACCCGATCTATATATCTCAAAAACACACTCTCTCCCCCTCCCAGATGCACGTCCAACACCAACGTCGGGTCAGTCTGTTGCTCACGATTTCACGAAAATAGGAAAAAACTAGCAATATCACCGTTATCACGAGGTCAGTCAGATCCAAATTAAAAGCATTAAGTTCGCTGATTGGTTGGTCGGTCGTTCGAACCGTCCTTTTTTTATCCATATTTTCCTCCCACAAAATCACAATATCTGTACTTTTTTTTAATTATATATAATAATAAAAGCAGTAAGGTTTCTTCCCCCAAAAGTTTCGTCCTTTTTTTTGTCGGTCCATCTGTGTCGCTTCGGTTCGTCAGTCTGTCGTAGTTGTGTTGTTATCGTTTGGGAGCTCATGTTGTAATCGACGGCTAACTCCTCTTCGTCATATTGGGCCCAAAGTTAGAGGAACACTTCCATAGCCCATCCGATGGCCCAAAGTAATGAGTACGTGCAGGATCCTACGGATTTCACCGCAGCCACTATAGGTCGCTTATTGCGAGTTGTAACTCTACCTCGACCGCAGTGCTTATTTGTTGGGCCGGACCATGTCGGTGGTTCTTGCCAAATAGAAATTAAAAGGAAAGGGCAGGGGTGGCGATTCAAACCCGGAACCTCATCGTCCGAGGCCAAAGGGAGCAACCAATGGGCAACACCGACGGTCGAGCCTAATTTCTCTTTTTAAACTTTTATTGTCTCGTTTTTACCAATTTCTTTTCTATTTCTTTTTTATTTCCGTTTTACCTCTTTCTTTTCCGTTTCTTTTTTTTTGTTCACCGATATTTTTTGTTTAGATCTTTTCTGTTCAAACTTTATAATGTTCAAATTCATATTTTTAAAATTGAAAATTTGTTTGGATAAAAGACTATTCAAATTTTTAATTTGTTCACATTTAAAATTTGTTCAAATAAAAATACGTTCAGATTTGAGAATTGTTCATATGTAACTTTTGTTCATGTTTTGAAATTATTTACATTTTATTCAAATTTTGTTCATCATTTCAAAAAATTGTTTGCCGTTTCAAAAAAAATCTGATTCAAATTTTGTTCACCATTTTAAATTTGATTTTTTTTAATCTGAACATTTTTCATACTTGAAAATCTAAAATATTTTTTTTCAAATAAATTTTTGATATAGATGAATAATAGACAAGCAAGAAAAAAAGAAGAAAAAAAAGGAGAAGCTAGGAACAAGAACTATCTGTGTACGTGTGACTTCTTTGCTGGCTTTCTGTCCTTGCTTCCTGCGCTCGCTCGAAGCAAATTGGACACTAATGGGACGGACGCAAATTGGACCACGTGTGCGGGAGATGAGCTAGCGCGAGCGAGACTTTGCCTCGGCATTGTTTTTTTTTTTGAAGAACAACATTTCAATTAAAACTTAAGAAGGATACATATGGTTACCCAGGCAAACTCACAGGAATGCTAGGATAAAATTAACCCAAAGACATCTACACCAAACACAACTCGCTTGCGTAGCACACAGGTGTGCAGCCTCATTAGTCTCCCTAGGGACATACGCAATGGAACAGGTAATAAAACTAAAAGCAAGGTTGGCAATCTCCCTACAAATAGCCCCAATATCAGCTCTGTCAAAGTTGTATGAATTGCACAGGTTAACCACCTCCAGAGCATCACTTTCGATTTCAATCTTTGTGTATCCGAGATCCGCTGCAAAATGGAGCCCATCCCGTATCGCAATTGCCTCCGTTGACCAAACACTCGCTGCAGCCTCATACCATAAGGCCTGAGCACAGACGAGAGCTCCTTCTGAGTTGCGGATAATGGCACCCATCGCCCCCGATCTGGTCTGAGGATCATAACCAGCATCGATATTGATCTTGATAAAACCCTCTCTTGGAGGACTCCACTCCTTCCTTTGCCTAGTGCACTTAGCTTTAGGTGTGGTAGAAAGATCACACGCCACATCGACGGCCCACTTGATCGAGGATTTCGGGTCGTTACCTTGCTTACCGTGGCGCCTATTATTTCTCTCCGTCCACACGCTCCAACAACCACATAAAATGATGGCTGCGTCATGTGCAGACACAAGACCATCATCCACCATATCAATAGCCCAGGAGTTTGGATGAAGTCGAGGGATCTTCACCGCTGTAGCACTTCTCATCTCTTGCCAGAATCTTTTTGCCCAAGTACACTCAAAGAATGAGTGGTAAATGGACTCCACCGCACCACAATCTTCACAGTTGTTGATACGTTCAACATGTTTTTCCATGAGTATTTTCCGACACGGTATATAACCATGTATAACCCTCCACCAGAAATTTTGGACCTTGGGTGGAATTTGCATCTTCCACAATTTCTTCCACGGTTTCATATCTCCATTTGAGTCCGAGGGGCCATCTGGTGGTCTCCTATGTTTACACATGAGGTGATAAGCCGATTTAACACTAAAATTACCGTGTTTCTCAGCCTTCCAAGCCCAAAGGTCCTCATCATCACTTCGTGTAATTCTCTGGATAGCCCGCACATCTGGCATCAGAAAATTCCGTCTCAGCTTATCAATATCCCAATCACCATCCTCATCGAGTAGATCATTAACTGTTGTAGCTGTCGCAGTAGGTAACCGCGCCAACGGCCAAGACCCCGTATTCTCGTCGATCCAGGGATCCTCCCATATGCGAGTAGATGTGCCAGCACCTACTCTCTTTATAAGGCCAAGATTGAGAGCATTACGGCCGTGTAAAATAGCTCTCCACGTGTGAGACGCATTCCTCTTATTACCAGCCTCCATAAAATTGCTGTCATGATAGTATCTTCCTTTAAGAACACGAGCACAAAGAGACTCCGGTCTAGTTATTAATCTCCACCCCTGTTTTGCAAGCATAGCTTGGTTAAAAACCTCGAAATCCCGAAAGCCCATACCTCCTTCACCTTTAGGGATAGCAATACGATCCCATTTTCTCCAATGCAAGCGTTGCTTCTTCTCATCCCCTCCCCACCAGAATCTCGCAATCACAGACATATATTTTGGGAGAGCCGAAAGCAACTCATATAATATATAGGGATTGCTTGGCATATTGATTTAATAAAGATCTCTCTACCTGCACTGCTTAATAATCTTGGAATTCCACCAAAGACCAGTTTTTTCACCTTAGCAATAATGTGCTCGAACTGCGAGTCCGATGATCTGCCCACAGCCGTAGGGAGTCCCAAGTACTTCTCTCCCAACGCCTCCACATCAATATCCATCCCATGATGGACCACCTGCTTCACCGGTGGAGTAGTATTTTTACTAAAGAAAATTGCTGACTTGGAATAATTTACCATCTGACCCAATCCTCTTCTGTATAGGTCCAATATAGAATGGAGTCTAGCCGCTCCAGCCGGTGAAGCCTGGGAGAATATCAGACAATCGTCTGCAAAAAGAAGGTGAGAAATCCATGGTGCATTAATCCCCACTCGGATACCTTTAGAAAGGTAAGCTAGGCCAATATTTTTGAGTATACAACTGGATCCCTCGCCACATAAGAGAAATAAGTACGGGGAAATCGGATCCCCTTGTCGAATACCACGTGATGGTCGAAAGTTCTCCGAGAAGACCCCATTCACTCTCACCGAGAAAGTCACCGTTTCAACGCATTTCATAATAAGATCAATCCATTGCTGACAGAAACCCAATTTATCCATGATCCCTCTCAGATAACTCCATTCAACCCGATCGTAAGCCTTGGTCATGTCAAGTTTAATAGCACATGCCGCAACCCTCTCTTTCTTCCTCTTCAAATAATGGATACACTCATACGCCGTTAGGACATTATCGGTAATTAACCGTCCCGGGACAAACGCACTTTGTTCTTCAGAAATAATTTCCTCCAACACCGGTCTGAACTGTAGAGCTAAGACTTTGGATGCAATCTTGTACAGGACATTACACAAGGCAATGGGCCTGTATTGAGTGAGGTCTTGAGGTGATTTCACTTTAGGGATAAGCACCAATACTGTCGAGTTGACCACCTCAGGCATTGACACCCCTTCTAAGAAATTCCGAATTGCCTTGCGTACCATCACCTTCATAAAGTCCGAGTGACGAACAAAGAAACCAGCGTTGAAACCATCCGATCCGGGGGATTTATTAGGGTGCATCATGAAGAGGGCATTTTCTATTTCTGTATCCGAGAAAGGAGCCATCAGTTGTTCATTCATTGCATTAGACACCCGCGGTGTAACCCAGTCCGTCACTAGCTCTGGGTTCGTATCCACTTGAGCCGAAAACAAATCCCTGTAGAAACCGATAGCAATTTCTTCCAATCCAACTTGAGAAGTCACCACAGAACCATCATCTTTGCGCAGAGACTTAATTTTATTAGTGCGCCCCCTCTGTTTCGCTTTGGAGTGGAAGAAGGCCATATTCTTGTCACCCTCCTTTAGCCATAACACCCGTGAACGTTGTTGGGCCACAATTTCTTCACGAGTTTGCAACTCCGAAATCCGACGCATTAGCTGTAATTCTGTTCTAGAGGGGCCAGAGCCAATTGATTCCCAACGGGCGTCCTCCAGTCGTTTTCGGAGGACCTTCAGTTGCTTTTGGACAGAACCAAAATCATCACGGCTCCAGCTTTTTAGTCCATGCCTCACCTCGCCGAGGGCAGTGGCAATACCATCCAAGGAAACTGCACTAGTGTTTAGCAACGATTCCACAGTTTGCAGGTACCTCTCGTGCCTCATCCAATAATTCTCGAAACGAAAGGGCTTAGGCCCTCCTTCCTCCAAGCACCAATCCGATTTACGGATGTTGATTAATAAAGCACAATGATCACTTTGCGTTGTTTGAACATGTGTGACCATAGAATTATCAAAAAGCTCCATGAACCTAAGATCCGCCAAACCTCTGTCCAATCTCACCTTGATATTGCTAGCACCATGTTGTCTATTATCCCATGTGTAGGGTAGACCCGAAAACCCCAAATCCTCAAAGCCACAACGATCAATTACATCTCTGAATCCCTCCATCTTCCATTCTTCTCTTCCGTGACCTCCAAATTGCTCACTAGCCGAGGTGATCTCGTTGAAGTCACCGGCACACAGCCATGGAATATCAGACTCTCTTCTCAAATAAGACAGTAACTCCCAACTCCTCTTTCTCCTTGTTCTTTTAGGATCACCATAGAATCCTGTAAACCGCCACTCTACCCCTCCCGTCTCATCATTAACCACAAAGACATCAATGTGTGATTTACTATAAGATTTGAGGGACACCACCGAGTCCGAATTCCAGAAGAAGGCTAGACCTCCACTTTGCCCCTCACTCTTCATCCGAGGCCAAAGGGAGCAACCAATGGGCTAAAGAAATTTCTTCCTGGGTTCGGCCCATGCAACTTTTGATTATGTACAAGGAGCACAAGCGCTCTCGATGGATTCCTTCATTCGCTAGGTAAACTCTTCCATAGTTTGGTTTTTTTCCTTCGGTCATGTTCCAGGCTTGGTCACGTTATCATGTGGTGTATGCAGTTTTTATCTTTTTCGTTCGTTTGTGCATGCATGTATTTTCATTTGTTCGTGCATGCATCCACGTAGCTGGGAGAATGGGATGGCTTGTACAATTGTTCAAGTAGCACGAGAAAGGGACATAGGGGAGAGAAATAAAAAGTGTGGAAGCAGAGCAGCTAGGCCAGAGTGGCGTATGCGAGCTTTCCGAGAGGTGGTAGCAAACTGTTCCCTCCAAGATTTGGGGTGGATAGGAGTCGACTTTACAATGGATAACAAGAGACAGGGAGACACTAATGTTAAGACCCGCTTGGACAGAGCGTTAGCCAATGAAGATTTCATGACACGCTTTGGGGATACTCGTGTGAAGCACGTGAGTGCAGTGGAGTCCGACCATTGTTTTCTAGTCGTGGAAGTGAGCAGTCATAGGAACTTGGAGATGAGGAGGGCACGTCAATTCAGGTATGAAAACGTGTTGCAATCCCATGTAGATTATGATCACCTCGTTGCTGAGTCATGGAAGCGTTTCCACAAGGGCCAAGGCTTGGCCGGAATTTCAAGCACTTTCGAGCAGTTGCAGGCCGATCTGACGGCGTGGGGAGCGCGGGAGTTCGGATGTTTAGCTTGAAAGGTTAGGAAGCTGCATGGAAATCTAGAAAGATTGCGCCACCTTTCTGTTTGAAGGGGTCCGACCGAGGAGGAGCAAAATATCGTTAAAAAGCTACGGGAATCACTCATACATGAATAGACTTGGAGGCGACAACGATCAAGAGTTCGATGGTTGCAAGCGGGGGATCGCAATACAACGTATTTCCATGCGCAAGCTTCCCAATGCAAGAGAAAAATTAGTATTCACGGTTTGAGAAGACAAGATGGGTCTATGTGTGTGAATGAGGAGGAGGATAACGGGGGGGTTTTCGAAATATGGAGGAGTTGCTTCAGTTTGTCCCAGAAAAAGTGACAGCAGAGATGAATGAGTTTTTCGATAAGCCCTATGCTGCTAATGAGATTCGAACGGCCTTGTTTCATATGGAACCGTCCAAAGCTCGTGGGGAAGAAGGCTTGCCACTAGCTACACACTCTGCACTTGGAGTCTCAACCTAGCCATCAGTAATCCACACCGGGAGAGAGATCTAGTGGAAAACCACGATAGAGACCCCTAACTGTTACAGCGGGATGAAGATGGAAGGTCAGGGTGATGGTGCTGGTGGTAAGGATGATGACAATGATGATCTTGATGAAGCTCGAAGTGATGACGGCGATGATAGCGACGATTTTCCCTCTACGGGGAGGAATTTTATCGACAGATATCTCCCTGCCAGAGAGCTTTTCTCTTTCTGTTATTTTCCGCGCCGAGGCAGCGGAGGAATATTTCCTCGATCATATTATAGGGATTAGGGTTCCCTGGGGATCAAGTACGCGAAAGGGGGCGACCAGAGGTGGGTCAGGGTGGCCACACCACCTGGCGGCGGGGCCAGGGGGCACGCCACCCCGTGGTGTGGGACCCTGGTGGCCCCCTCTGGCTCCCCTTCTGGCTGGCTTCCTCTTATGAACTTCTAAGACCTCTCTGGTATCCCCCCCTTAATTTCTGATCTACTGACATAGGTGTCCTAAGGGTGCTTCTTTTCATCAAATTCCTGGTCCCACTGTTTATTCTCCGGTAATTCCCAAAAATGCAAAATAAGATGAATTAACATAAGTAATTCATCATAACTTGAAATATATCGTTGAATAACAGAAAATAACAATATAAAATGGTGATGCAAAATGGACGTATCAACTCCCCCCAAGCTTAGACCTTGATTGTCCCCAAGCGAAACTGAGTTCGGTAAACATGACCACGAGATTATGGTGTGACGTGTCGATAAAGAGCATACAGACAAGAAGCATCGCATCTATCAATACACTAGTAATTCTAGCAAGAAACTTACTCTCATAAAGTTTAACTTGAAACAAGTAAATGGATTCACAATAGCGGTGCAAAAAGGAAATCAAAATTGGTAAGGGAAAACTTTGTTCTTGGTCATCGAACAATTAACAGTGTACCTATCTTTCGATTAGAATCTTTATATTAGAGCTTATATTGCAAAGTTTAACATGCTCAATCATAACAATTTCTTTGCAATCATTGATAACTTTCAAAGTGGTATTGACTCAGATAAAAACATTTTTACTAAACAAGGAACAAATTAGTACATGATTGAGTAAATAGACATATAGATGGATGGATCACAACAACTCAAATGCTTGCTTAAGACAAAAAGAAGTAGGTTTGCTGACACAACATAAAAGTAAAAGATAGGCCCTTCACGGAGGGAAGCATGGATTAACTCATGTGCTAGAGCTTTTCATTTGATAAACAGAGTCGTGGAAACCAATTTTGAGAGTGGTGTATGTTTATGTCAACGATTGGCAAACAAAAATTAAAGTACATCACAAGCCAACTAGACCTTATAAGAGCGGCTCCCATTCAAGTACGCAAACTGAAATCACCAGATCATCCCGCTTCTCTTTTGTTTAACACAATCATGCTTTGACTGATAAATACGAGGCAAAAATAGTGAAGATAATTTGTTGTAATTAATTTTGAGTTGGGCACCCTGTTGCCAAGTCTTCTAGCATTTGGATAAGCGCATGAAGCCATTTGTCCAGGTGTGTAAAGGCCAATCAACAAGTGAGATAAAGATTCTCATGAGCTAAAACAGGGGCACAAAACAGCTATAATTTTGAATATTTTAAAGGTAGCACACAAGTAATTTACTTGGAGTGGCGGTTAAATTCCACATATAGGTAGCGCCAGTCGACGACTAGTGGCACAACAGTCAGCGCATGGGTAGCACCTCAACATCACACAGTCCACCGCCTGCACGACCGGTACTCCCTCCGCCACCGCCGCAGAAGTAAGATCGTACCTAACACATTTAATTATGTACATGGGAAGCATATCTGGAAAGTCAACTCAAAGAAAAACCGATACGAAATCATATCATGAACAAGGTAACAAGAGTTTTTTTTAACTTACCTCCAAGATTAGGCCAAACATGGTCGGTCGTGTCTTTTACGAAGCAGAATTTGAGGCATCGAGCTAGCTATGGTAAGGGAAGTTAGAAATCAAGAAGTTGAGGAGGAATGAGAAGGCATACTTGGAACCTATCTCTTGGCCCTTCTCCTTTCTAGTTCGCGGGTATATACAATACCATGATGACAATTATATACGTGACCTTTCATTTGCATTGCCATACATAAGTACATTCTAGCTTGCTAGTGATGTTTACAATTTAGAGATTGTTGCATATGAATTCCCAAGGAACTAGCAAGAAAACATATTGTAAGGGGGGCCAATGCCCCCCCCCCCCCGCCATGCCCGCACACACACACATCTGAACAAGACTTTATGGCCACTTCTTTTGCGATTCTATAGCAACTTAAAAATACCAAATGAAAACGATACAATCCAGCCGTGTATGTGAGATCACCAGTACAGTTTAACTACACATCTTCTCTAAAAACAGCATAAATGAAATTCAGAGTTGCCACAAAGACATTGATTCAATTGTTATTAATGCAAAGTAAAATAACCTTTAGTTAATTTTGGAGAAACTTCAGATAATTCATTGTTATTGAATGATCATGCTTACTACGAGTATACTGGAGTTGTTGATGAACATTTTGTTCAACATCTGCAGGGCCATGGTTTTTTGCAAGGAACTCGTATCAATGCTTTTCGATCTTAGACCATGCTTCGTGCGGTTTCTCGGTGAGAGAGGAACTCATATCCATGTGTTGTTCCTCGGTGAAGAGAGGGGGTGTATCTTTGGATGCAGCCAATCTTCCATGCATTGACGGAGGTTGCATAATGTCAGATTTTGAAGACAAGTGCACATGTTGGATTCTGAAAACGAGTGCGGCATGTTAGATTTTGAAGGCTAGTGGGACATGTTTGATTCTGAAGACGAGTGTGATATGTTAGATTTTAAAGACTAGTCCAACATGTATTGTATAACCTAAGAGGTGAAACAGAGATAATCATGCAATGAATTTTGTGATCAACCATTCGTCAGTGTTCAGCTTCTTTTGCGGTATTGCGATTCTCTTCCCAACTTGTAAACATTATGAAAATAAACCTTCTATAGCCTTGATACTAGTGCCTCGTGCCACCTAGGAGTAGTAGAGTAAGTAGTAGGGTTTTCCATGTTGAAACAATTATATGTATTAATTTTTTTTTCTCTTTGATCTGTTATATTCTTGCATCCCTTAGCTGATGAAGTCAGTTCTTCATGAATACTTCATCTCAGTCCATGTTGTGAAAATGGGTGTGTTGTACTCAATATATTCCATTGTGTGTCTGGTTACACCCTTAATGGACCCATCATATACAAATTTTTTGGTAGCTAGGACCTAATTCTCACTGCAGCTATGTTTACCATTAAGGGGTATCACACTTCCAACTATCTATAAATGCCACAAAACCTCTCCAATTATCACGTCTCCCCCATGCACACAGGAGATAACAAACACTGACAAACCGTGTATCACATGTATTCAAAAGAAAAGAAAAATACTTGCCTTAATTCATTAAACAAAGAAGGAGTTTTAGAATAGGATTTTTAGATTACATGCGAAGGAGGGCACACACCCCAAGGAACTACTATCGCGGCACTAGCCTACCCAAATGTTTCGCACCCGTGACAACCCAATTCCTAGCCTCCAATTTGATGTTGGCAATGTCTATAGTTTACTAGTCACGACCCGATCTATATATCTCAAAAACACACTCTCTCCCCTCCCAGATGCACGTCCAAAACCAACGTCGGGTCAGTCTGTTGCTCACGATTTCACCAAATAGGAAAAAACTAGCAATATCACCGTTATCACGAGGTCAGTCAGATCCAAATTAAAAGCATTAAGTTCCCTGATTGGTTGGTTGGTCGGTCGGTCAAACCGTCCTGTTTTTTACCATTTTTTCCTCCCACAAAATCACAATATCTTTACTTTTTTTTAATTATATATAATAATAAAAGTAGTAAGGTTTCTTCCCCCCAAAAGTTTCGTCCTTTTTTTCGTCGGTCTGTCCGTGTCGCTTCGTTTCGTAGCTCATGTTGTAATCGACAGCTAACTCCTCTTCGTCATATTGGGCCCAAAGTTAGAGGAACACTTCCATAGCCCATCCGATGGCCCAAAGTAATGAGTACGTGCAGGATCCTACGGATTTCATCGCAGCCACTATCGGTCGCTTATTGCGAGTTGTAACTCTGCCTCGACCGTAGTGCTTATTTGTTTGGCCGGGCCATGTCGATGGTTCTTGCCAAATAGAAATAAAAAGGAAAGCGCAGGGGTGGCGATTCAAACCCGGAACCTCATCATCCGAGGCCAAAGGGAGCAACCAATGGGCTACACCGATGGTCGAGCCTAATTTCTCTCTTTTAACTTTTATTGTCTCGTTCTTACCATTTTCTTTTCTATTTCTGTTTTTTATTTCCGTTTTACCTCTTTCTTTTCTGTTTCTTTTTTTCTATTCACCGATATTTTTTGTTTAGATCTTTTTTGTTCAAACTTTAAAATATTCCAATTCATATTTTTTAAAATTGAAAATTTGTTTGGATAAAAGACTGTTCAAATTTTTAATTTGTTCACATTTAAAATTTGTTCGAATAAAAATACATTCAGATACAAAATTGTTCAAATTTGAGAATTGTTCATATGTAACTTTTGTTCATGTTTTGAAATTATTTACATTTGATTCAAATTTTGTTCATTATTTCAAAAAATTGTTCGCCGTTTCAAAAAAATTCTGATTCAAATTTTGTTCACCATTTTAAATTTGATTTTTTTAAATCTGAACATTTTTAACACTTGAAAATCTAAAATATTTTTTTAAATAAAATTTTAAAATAGATGAATAGAGTGGCGGTTAAATTATACATATAGGTAGTGCTAGTCGACGACTAGCGGCACAACAGTCAGCGCATGGGCAGCACCTCAGCAACACACAGTCCACCGCATGCATGACCAGTACTCCCTCTGCCACCGCCGCGGAAGTAAGCTCGTACCTAACACATTTAATTATGTACATGGGAAGCATATCTGGAAAGTCAACTCAAAGAAAAACCGATACGAAATACATATCATGAACAAGGTAACAAGAGTTTTTTTAACTTACCTCCAAGATTAGGCCAAACATGGTAGGTGGTGTCTTATACGAAGCAGAATTGGAGGCATCGATCTTCACATCTATAAATTCAATCTAGCTATGGTAAGCGAAGTTAGAAATCAAGAAGTTGAGGAGGAATGAGAAGGCATACTTGGAACCTATCTCCTGGCCCTTCTCCTTTCTAGTTCGCGGGTATATACAATACCATGATGACAATTATATACGTGACCTTTCATTTGCATTGCCATACAAAAGTACATTCTAGCTTTATAGTGATGTTTACAATTTAGAGATTGTTGCATATGAATTCCCAAGGAACTAGCAAGAAAACATATTGTAAGGGGGGCCAATGCCCCCCCCCTCCCGCCATGCCCGTACACACACATCTGAAGAAGACTTTATGGCCACTTCTTTTGCGATTCTATAGCAACTTAAAGATACCAAACGAAAACGATACAATCCAGCCGTGTATCTGAGATCACCAGTACAGTTTAACTACACATCTTCTCTAAAAACAACATAAATGAAATTCAGAGTTGCCACAAAGACATTGATTCAATTGTTATTAATGCAAAGTAAAATAACCTTTAGTTAATTTCGGAGAAACTTCAGATAATTCATTGTTATTGAATGATCATGCTTACTACGAGTATACTGGAGTTGTTGATGAACATTTTGTTCAACATCTGCAGGGCCATGGTTATTTGCAAGGAACTCGTATCAATGCTTTTCGATCTTAGACCATGCTTCGTGCGGTTTCTCGGTGAGAGAGGAACTCATATCCATGTGTTGTTCCTCGGTGAAGAGAGGGGGTGTCTCTTTGGATGCAGCCAATCTTCCATGCATTGACGGAGGTTGCATAATGTCAGATTTTGAAGACAAGTGCACATGTTGGATTCTGAAAAAGAGTGCGGCATGTTAGATTTTGAAGGCTAGTGAGACATGTTTAATTCTGAAGACGAATGTGATATGATAGATTTTAAGACTAGTCCAACATGTATTATATAACCTAAGAGGTGAAACAGAGATAATCATGCAATGAATTTTGTGATCAACCATTCGTCAGTGTTCAGCTTCTTTTGCGGTATTGCGATTCTCTTCCCAACTTGTAAACATTATGAAAATAAACTTTCTATAGCCTTGATACTAGTGCCTCGTGCCACCTAGGAGTAGTAGAGTAAGTAGTAGGGTTTTCCATGTTGAAACAATTATATGTACTAATTTTTTTTCTCTTTGATCTGTTATATTCTTACATCCCTTAGCTGATGCAGTCAGTTCTTCATGAATACTTCATCTCAGTCCATGTTGTGAAAATGGGTGTGTTGTACTCAATATATTCCATTGTGTGTCTGGTTACACCCTTAATGAACCCATCATATACAAATTTTTTGGTAGCTAGGACCTAATTCTCACTGCAGCTATGTTTACCATTAAGGGGTATCACACTTCCAACTATCTACATAAATGCCACCGCAAAACCTCTCCAATTATCACGTCTCCCCCATGCACACAGGAGATAACAAACACTGACAAACCATGTATCACATGTATTCAAAAGAAAATAAAAATACTTGCCTTAATTCATTAAACAAAGAAGGAGTTTTAGAATAGGATTTTTAGATTACATGCAAAGGAGGGCACACACCCCAAGGAACTACTATCGCGGCACTAGCCTACCCAAATGTTTCGCACCCGTGACAACCCAATTCCTAGCCTCCAATTTGATGTTGGCAATGTCTATAGTTTACTAGTCACGACCCGATCTATATATCTCAAAAACACACTCTCTCCCCCTCCCAGATGCACGTCCAAAACCAACGTCGGGTCAGTCTGTTGCTCACGATTTCACCAAAATAGGAAAAAACTAGCAATATCACCGTTATCACGAGGTCAGTCAGATCCAAATTAAAAGCATTAAGTTCCCTGATTGGTTGGTTGGTCGGTCGGTCAAACCGTCCTGTTTTTTACCATTTTTTCCTCCCACAAAATCACAATATCTTTACTTTTTTTTAATTATATATAATAAAAGTAGTAAGGTTTCTTCCCCCCAAAAGTTTCGTCCTTTTTTTCGTCGGTCTGTCCGTGTCGCTTCGTTTCGTAGCTCATGTTGTAATCGACAGCTAACTCCTCTTCGTCATATTGGGCCCAAAGTTAGAGGAACACTTCCATAGCCCATCCGATGGCCCAAAGTAATGAGTACGTGCAGGATCCTACGGATTTCATCGCAGCCACTATCGGTCGCTTATTGCGAGTTGTAACTCTGCCTCGACCGCAGTGCTTATTTGTTTGGCCGGGCCATGTTGATGGTTCTTGCCAAATAGAAATAAAAAGGAAAGCGCAGGGGTGGCGATTCAAACCCGGAACCTCATCATCCGAGGCCAAAGGGAGCAACCAATGGGCTACACCGATGGTCGAGCCTAATTTCTCTCTTTTAACTTTTATTGTCTCGTTCTTACCATTTTCTTTTCTATTTCTGTTTTTTATTTCCGTTTTACCTCTTTCTTTTCTGTTTCTTTTTTTCTATTCACCGATATTTTTAGTTTAGATCTATTTTGTTCAAACTTTAAAATATTCCAATTCATATTTTTTAAAATTGAAAATTTGTTTGGATAAAAGACTGTTCAAATTTTTAATTTGTTCACATTTAAAATTTGTTCGAATAAAAATACATTCAGATACAAAATTGTTCAAATTTGAGAATTGTTCTTATGTAACTTTTGTTCATGTTTTGAAATTATTTACATTTGATTCAAATTTTGTTCATTATTTCAAAAAATTGTTCGCCGTTTCAAAAAAATTCTGATTCAAATTTTGTTCACCATTTTAAATTTGATTTTTTTAAATCTGAACATTTTTAACACTTGAAAATCTAAAATATTTTTTTCAAATAAAATTTTAAAATAGATGAATAGAGTGGCGGTTAAATTATACATATAGGTAGCGCCAGTCGACGACTAGCGGCACAACAGTCAGCGCATGGGCAGCACCTCAGCAACACACAGTCCACCGCATGCATGACCAGTACTCCCTCTGCCACCGCCGCGGAAGTAAGCTCGTACCTAACACATTTAATTATGTACATGGGAAGCATATCTGGAAAGTCAACTCAAAGAAAAACCGATACGAAATACATATCATGAACAAGGTAACAAGAGTTTTTTTAACTTACCTCCAAGATTAGGCCAAACATGGTAGGTGGTGTCTTATACGAAGCAGAATTGGAGGCATCGATCTTCACATCTATAAATTCAATCTAGCTATGGTAAGCGAAGTTAGAAATCAAGAAGTTGAGGAGGAATGAGAAGGCATACTTGGAACCTATCTCTTGGCCCTTCTCCTTTCTAGTTCGCGGGTATATACAATACCATGATGACAATTATATACGTGACCTTTCATTTGCATTGCCATACAAAAGTACATTCTAGCTTTCTAGTGATGTTTACAATTTAGAGATTGTTGCATATGAATTCCCAAGGAACTAGCAAGAAAACATATTGTAAGGGGGGCCAATGCCCCCCCCCCCCCCCCGCCATGCCCGTACACACACACATCTGAAGAAGACTTTATGGCCACTTCTTTTGCGATTCTATAGCAACTTAAAGATACCAAACGAAAACGATACAATCCAGCCGTGTATCTGAGATCACCAGTACAGTTTAACTACATCTTCTCTAAAAACAACATAAATGAAATTCAGAGTTGCCACAAAGACATTGATTCAATTGTTATTAATGCAAAGTAAAATAACCTTTAGTTAATTTTCGGAGAAACTTCAGATAATTCATTGTTATTGAATGATCATGCTTACTACGAGTATACTGGAGTTGTTGATGAACATTTTGTTCAACATCTGCAGGGCCATGGTTATTTGCAAGGAACTCGTATCAATGCTTTTCGATCTTAGACCATGCTTCGTGCGGTTTTTCGGTGAGAGAGGAACTCATATCCATGTGTTGTTCCTCGGTGAAGAGAGGGGGTGTCTCTTTGGATGCAGCCAATCTTCCATGCATTGACGGAGGTTGCATAATGTCAGATTTTGAAGACAAGTGCACATGTTGGATTCTGAAAAAGAGTGCGGCATGTTAGATTTTGAAGGCTAGTGAGACATGTTTAATTCTGAAGACGAATGTGATATGTTAGATTTTTAAGACTAGTCCAACATGTATTGTATAACCTAAGAGGTGAAACAGAGATAATCATGCAATGAATTTTGTGATCAACCATTCGTCAGTGTTCAGCTTCTTTTGCGGTATTGCGATTCTCTTCCCAACTTGTAAACATTATGAAAATAAACCTTCTATAGCTTTGATACTAGTGCCTCGTGCCACCTAGGAGTAGTAGAGTAAGTAGTAGGGTTTTCCATGTTGAAACAATTATATGTACTAATTTTTTTTTCTCTTTGATCTGTTATATTCTTACATCCCTTAGCTGATGCAGTCAGTTCTTCATGAATACTTCATCTCAGTCCATGTTGTGAAAATGGGTGTGTTGTACTCAATATATTCCATTGTGTGTCTGGTTACACCCTTAATGAACCCATCATATACAAATTTTTTGGTAGCTAGGACCTAATTCTCACTGCAGCTATGTTTACCATTAAGGGGTATCACACTTCCAACTATCTACATAAATGCCACCGCAAAACCTCTCCAATTATCACGTCTCCCCCATGCACACAGGAGATAACAAACACTGACAAACCGTGTATCACATGTATTCAAAAGAAAATAAAAATACTTGCCTTAATTCATTAAACAAAGACGGAGTTTTAGAATAGGATTTTTAGATTACATGCGAAGGAGGGCACACACCCCAAGGAACTACTATCGCGGCACTAGCCTACCCAAATGTTTCGCACCCGTGACAACCCAATTCCTAGCCTCCAATTTGATGTTGGCAATGTCTATAGTTTACTAGTCACGACCCGATCTATATATCTCAAAAACACACTCTCTCCCCCTCCCAGATGCACGTCCAAAACCAACGTCGGGTCAGTCTGTTGCTCACGATTTCACCAAAATAGGAAAAAACTAGCAATATCACCGTTATCACGAGGTCAGTCAGATCCAAATTAAAAGCATTAAGTTCGCTGATTGGTTGGTTGGTCGGTCGGTCAAACCGTCCTGTTTTTTACCATTTTTTCCTTCCACAAAATCACAATATCTTTACTTTTTTTAATTATATATAATAATAAAAGCAGTAAGGTTTCTTCCCCCCAAAAGTTTCGTCCTTTTTTTTGTCGGTCTGTCCGTGTCGCTTCGATTCGTAGCTCATGTTGTAATCGACGGCTAACTCCTCTTCGTCATATTGGGCCCAAAGTTAGAGGAACACTTCCATAGCCCATCCGATGGCCCAAAGTAATGAGTACGTGCAGGATCCTACGGATTTCATCGCAGCCACTATCGGTCGCTTTTTGCGAGCTGTAACTCTGCCTCGACCGCAGTGCTTATTTGTTTGGCCGGGCCATGTCGATGGTTCTTGCCAAATAGAAATAAAAAGGAAAGGGCAGGGGTGGCGATTCAAACCCGGAACCTCATCATCCGAGGCCAAAGGGAGCAACCAATGGGCTACACCGATGGTCGAGCCTAATTTCTCTTTTTTAACTTTTATTGTCTCGTTCTTACCATTTTCTTTTCTATTTCTGTTTTTTATTTCCGTTTTACCTCTTTTTTTTCTGTTTCTTTTTTTCTATTCACCGATATTTTTTGTTTAGATCTTTTTTGTTCAAACTTTAAAATATTCCAATTCATATTTTTTAAAATTGAAAATTTGTTTGGATAAAAGACTGTTCAAATTTTTAATTTGTTCACATTTAAAATTTGTTCGAATAAAAATACGTTCAGATACAAAATTGTTCAAATTTGAGAATTGTTCATATGTAACTTTTGTTCATGTTTTGAAATTATTTACATTTGATTCAAATTTTGTTCATCATTTCAAAAAATTGTTCGCCGTTTCAAAAAAATTCTGATTCAAATTTTGTTCACCATTTTAAATTTGATTTTTTTAAATCTGAACATTTTTAACACTTGAAAATCTAAAATATTTTTTTCAAATAAAATTTTAAAATAGATGAATAGAGTGGCGGTTAAATTATACATATAGGTAGCGCCAGTCGACGACTAGCGGCACAACAGTCAGCGCATGGGCAGCACCTCAGCAACACAGAGTCCACCGCATGCATGACCAGTACTCTCTCTGCCACCGCCGCGGAAGTAAGCTCGTACCTAACACATTTAATTATGTACATGGGAAGCATATCTGGAAAGTCAACTCAAAGAAAAACCGATATGAAATACATATCATGAACAAGGTAACAAGAGTTTTTTTTAACTTACCTCCAAGATTTGGCCAAACATGGTAGGTGGTGTCTTATACGAAGCAGAATTGGAGGCATCGATCTTCACATCTATAAATTCAATCTAGCTATGATAAGCGAAGTTAGAAATCAAGAAGTTGAGGAGGAATGAGAAGGCATACTTGGAACCTATCTCTTGGCCCTTCTCCTTTCTAGTTCGCGGGTATATACAATACCATGATGACAATTATATACGTGACCTTTCATTTGCATTGCCATACAAAAGTACATTCTAGATTTCTAGTGATGTTTACAATTTAGAGATTGTTGCATATGAATTCCCAAGGAACTAGCAAGAAAACATATCCCCGCCATGCCCGCACACACACACATCTGAAGAAGACTTTATGGACACTTCTTTTGCGATTCTATAGCAATTTAAAGATACCAAACGAAAACGATACAATCCAGCCGTGTATCTGAGATCACCAGTATAGCTTAACTACACATCTTCTCTAAAAACAGCATAAATGAAATTCAGAGTTGCCACAAAGACATTGATTCAATTGTTATTAATGCAAAGTAAAATAACCTTTAGTTAATTTCGGAGAAACTTCAGATAATTCATTGTTATTGAATAATCATGCTTACTACGAGTATACTGGAGTTGTTGATGAACATTTTGTTCAACATCTGCAGGGCCATGGTTATTTGCAAGGAACTCGTATCAATGCTTTTCGATCTTAGACCATGCTTCGTGCGGTTTCTCGGTGAGAGAGGAACTCATATCCATGTGTTGTTCCTCGGTGAAGAGAGGGGGTGTCTCTTTGGATGCAGCCAATCTTCCATGCATTGACGGAGGTTGCATAATGTCAGATTTTGAAGACAAGTGCACATGTTGGATTCTGAAAAAGAGTGTGGCATGTTAGATTTTGAAGGCTAGTGAGACATGTTTAATTCTGAAGACGAGTGTGATATGTTAGATTTTTAAGACTAGTCCAACATGTATTGTATAACCTAAGAGGTGAAACAGAGATAATCATGCAATGAATTTTGTGATCAACCATTCGTCAGTGTTCAGCTTCTTTTGCGGTATTGCGATTCTCTTCCTAACTTGTAAACATTATGAAAATAAACCTTCTATAGCCTTGATACTAGTGCCTCGTGCCACCTAGGAGTAGTAGAGTAAGTAGTAGGGTTTTCCATGTTGAAACAATTATATGTACTAATTTTTTTTTCTCTTTGATCTGTTATGTTCTTACATCCCTTAGCTGATGCAGTCAGTTCTTCATGAATACTTCATCTCAGTCCATGTTGTGAAAATGGGTGTGTTGTACTCAATATATTCCATTGTGTGTCTGGTTACACCCTTAATGAACCCATCATATACAAATTTTTGGTAGCTAGGACCTAATTCTCACTTCAGCTATGTTTACCATTAAGGGGTATCACACTTCCAACTATCTACATAAATGCCACCGCAAAACCTCTCCAATTATCACGTCTCCCCCATGCACACAGGAGATAACAAACACTGACAAACCGTGTATCACATGTATTCAAAAGAAAAGAAAAATACTTTCCTTAATTCATTAAACAAAGAAGGAGTTTTAGAATAGGATTTTTAGATTACATGCGAAGGAGGGCACACACCCCAAGGAACTACTATCGCGGCACTAGCCTACCCAAATGTTTCGCACCCGTGACAACCTAATTCCTAGCCTCCAATTTGATGTTGGCAATGTCTACAGTTTACTAGTCACGACCCGATCTATATATCTCAAAAACACACTCTCTCCCCCTCCCAGATGCACGTCCAAAACCAACGTCGGGTCAGTCTGTTGCTCACGATTTCACCAAAATAGGAAAAAACTAGCAATATCACCGTTATCACGAGGTCAGTCAGATCCAAATTAAAAGCATTAAGTTCCCTGATTGGTTGGTTGGTCGGTCGGTCAAACCGTCCTGTTTTTTACCATTTTTTCCTCCCACAAAATCACAATATCTTTACTTTTTTTTAATTATATATAATAATAAAAGCAGTAAGGTTTCTTCCCCCCAAAAGTTTCGTCCTTTTTTTCGTCGGTCAGTCCGTGTCGCTTCGATTCGTAGCTCATGTTGTAATCGACGGCTAACTCCTCTTCGTCATATTGGGCCCAAAGTTAGAGGAACACTTCCATAGCCCATCCGATGGCCCAAAGTAATGAGTACGTGCAGGATCCTACGGATTTCATCGCAGCCACTATCGGTTGCTTATTGCGAGTTGTAACTGTGCCTCGACCGCAGTGCTTATTTGTTTGGCCGGGCCATGTCGATGGTTCTTGCCAAATAGAAATAAAAAGGAAAGGGCAGGGGTGGCGATTCAAACCCGGAACCTCATCATCCGAGGCCAAAGGGAGCAACCAATGGGCTACACCGATGGTCGAGCCTAATTTCTCTTTTTTAACTTTTATTGTCTCGTTCTTACCATTTTCTTTTCTATTTCTGTTTTTTATTTCCGTTTTACCTCTTTCTTTTCTGTTTCTTTTTTTCTATTCACCGATATTTTTTGTTTAGATCTTTTTTGTTCAAACTTTAAAATATTCCAATTCATATTTTTTAAAATTGAAAATTCGTTTGGATAAAAGACTGTTCAAATTTTTAATTTGTTCACATTTAAAATTTGTTCGAATAAAAATCTTCAGATACAAAATTGTTCAAATTTGAGAATTGTTCATATGTAACTTTTGTTCATGTTTTGAAATTATTTACATTTGATTCAAATTTTGTTCATCATTTCAAACAATTGTTCGCCGTTTCAAAAAAATTCTGATTCAAATGTTGTTCACCATTTTAAATTTGATTTTTTTAAATCTGAACATTTTTAACACTTGAAAATCTAAAATATTATTTTCAAATAAAATTTTAAAATACATGAATAGAGTGGCGGTTAAATTATACATATAGGTAGCGCCAGTCGACGACTAGCGGCACAACAGTCAGCGCATGGGCAGCACCTCAGCAACACACAGTCCACCGCATGCATGACCAGTACTCCCTCTGCCACCGCCGCGGAAGTAAGCTCGTACCTAACACATTTAATTATGTACATGGGAAGCATATCTGGAAAGTCAACTCAAAGAAAAACCGATACGAAATACATATCATGAACAAGGTAACAAGAGTTTTTTTAACTTACCTCCAAGATTAGGCCAAACATGGTAGGTGGTGTCTTATACGAAGCAGAATTGGAGGCATCGATCTTCACATCTATAAATTCAATCTAGCTATGGTAAGCGAAGTTAGAAATCAAGAAGTTGAGGAGGAATGAGAAGGCATACTTGGAACCTATCTCTTGGCCCTTCTCCTTTCTAGTTCGCGGGTATATACAATACCATGATGACAATTATATACGTGACCTTTCATTTGCATTGCCATACAAAAGTACATTCTAGCTTTCTAGTGATGTTTACAATTTAGAGATTGTTGCATATGAATTCCCAAGGAACTAGCAAGAAAACATATTGTAAGGGGGGCCAATGCCCCCCCCCCCCCCGCCATGCCCGCACACACACACACATCTGAAGAAGACTTTTTGGCCACTTCTTTTGCGATTCTATAGCAACTTAAAGATACCAAACGAAAACGATACAATCCAGCCGTGTATCTGAGATCACCAGTACAGTTTAACTACACATCTTCTCTAAAAACAGCATAAATGAAATTCAGAGCTGCCACAAAGACATTGATTCAATTGTTATTAATGCAAAGTAAAATAACCTTTAGTTAATTTCGGACAAACTTCAGATAATTCATTGTTATTGAATGATCATGCTTACTACGAGTATACTGGAGTTGTTGATGAACATTTTGTTCAACATCTGCAGGGCCATGGTTATTTGCAAGGAACTCGTATCAATGCTTTTCGATCTTAGACCATGCTTCGTGCGGTTTCTCGGTGAGAGAGGAACTCATATCCATGTGTTGTTCCTCGGTGAAGAGAGGGGGTGTCTCTTTGGATGCAGCCAATCTTCCATGCATTGACGGAGGTTGCATAATGTCAGATTTTGAAGACAAGTGCACATGTTGGATTCTGAAAAAGAGTGCGGCATGTTAGATTTTGAAGGCTAGTGAGACATGTTTAATTCTGAAGACGAGTGTGATATGTTAGATTTTTAAGAATAGTCCAACATGTATTGTATAACCTAAGAGGTGAAACAGAGATAATCATGCAATGAATTTTGTGATCAACCATTCGTCAGTGTTCAGCTTCTTTTGTGGTATTGCGATTCTCTTCCCAACTTGTAAACATTATGAAAATAAACCTTCTATAGCCTTGATACTAGTGCCTCGTGCCACCTAGGAGTAGTAGAGTAAGTAGTAGGGTTTTCCATGTTGAAACAATTATATGTACTAATGTTTTTCTCTCTTTGATCTGTTATATTCTTGCATCCCTTAGCTGATGCAGTCAGTTCTTCATGAATACTTCATCTCAGTCCATGTTGTGAAAATGGGTGTGTTGTACTCAATATATTCCATTGTGTGTCTGGTTACACCCTTAATGAACCCATCATATACAAATTTTTTGGTAGCTAGGAACTAATTCTCACTGCAGCTATGTTTACCATTAAGGGGTATCACACTTCCAACTATCTACATAAATGCCACTGCAAAACCTCTCCAATTATCACGTCTCCCCCATGCACACAGGAGATAACAAACACTGACAAACCGTGTATCACATGTATTCAAAAGAAAAGAAAAATACTTGCCTTAATTCATTAAACAAAGAAGGAATTTTAGAATAGGATTTTTAGATTACATGCGAAGGAGGGCACACACCCCAAGGAACTACTATCGCGGCACTAGCCTACCCAAATGTTTCGCACCCGTGACAACCCAATTCCTAGCCTCCAATTTGATGTTGGCAATGTCTATAGTTTACTAGTCACGACCCGATCTATATATCTCAAAAACACACTCTCTCCCCCTCCCAGATGCACGTCCAAAACCAACGTCGGGTCAGTCTGTTGCTCACGATTTCACCAAAATAGGAAAAAACTAGCAATATCACCGTTATCACGAGGTCAGTCAGATCCAAATTAAAAGCATTAAGTTTCCTGATTGGTTGGTTGGTCGGTCGGTCAAACCGTCCTGTTTTTTACCATTTTTTCCTCCCACAAAATCACAATATCTTTACTTTTTTTAATTATATATAATAATAAAAGCAGTAAGGTTTCTTCCCCCCAAAAGTTTCGTCCTTTTTTTCGTCGGCCTGTCCATGTCGCTTCGTTTCGTAGCTCATGTTGTAATCGACAGCTAACTCCTCTTCGTCATATTGGGCCCAAAGTTAGAGGAACACTTCCATAGCCTATCCGATGGCCCAAAGTAATGAGTACGTGCAGGATCCTACGGATTTCATCGCAGCCACTATCGGTCGCTTATTGCGAGTTGTAACTCTGCCTCGACCGCAGTGCTTATTTGTTTGGCCGGGCCATGTCGATGGTTCTTGCCAAATAGAAATAAAAAGGAAAGGGCAGGGGTGGCGATTCAAACCCGGAACCTCATCATCCGAGGCCAAAGGGAGCAACCAATGGGAAACACCGACGGTCGAGCCTAATTTCTCTTTTTAAACTTTTATTGTCTCGTTTTTACCATTTTCTTTTCTATTTCTTTTTTGATTTCCGTTTTACCTCTTTCTTTTCCGTTTCTTTTTTTTTGTTCACCGATATTTTTTGTTTAGATCTTTTCTGTTCAAACTTGAAAATGTTCAAATTCATATTTTTAAAATTGAAAATTTGTTTGGATAAAAGACTATTCAAATTTTTAATTTGTTCACATTTAAAATTTGTTCCAATAAAAATACGTTCAGATACAAAATTGTTCAAATTTGAGAATTGTTCATATGTAACTTTTGTTCATGTTTTGAAATTATTTACATTTGATTCAAATTTTGTTCATCATTTCAAAAAATTGTTCGCCGTTTCAAAAAAAATCTGATTCAAATTTTGTTCACCATTTTAAATTTGATTTTTTTTAATCTGAACATTTTTCATACTTGAAAATCTAAAATATTTTTTTTCAAATAAAATTTTGATATAGATGAATAATAGACAAGCAAGAAAAAAAGAAGAAAAAAAAGGAGAACCTAGGAACAAGAACTATCTGTGTACGTGTGACTTCTTTGCTGGCTTCCTGTCCTTGCTTCCTGCGCTCGCTGGAAGCAAATTGGACACTAATGGGACGGACGCAAATTGGACCACGTGTGCGGGAGATGAGCTAGCGCGAGCGAGACTTTGCCTCGGCATTGCTTTTTTTTTGAAGAACAACCACTCAATTAAAACTTAAGAAGGATACATATGGTTACCCAGGCAAACTCGCAGGAATGCTAGGATGAAATTAACCCAAAGACATCTACGTCAAACACAACTCGCTTGCTTAGCACACAGGTGTGCAGCCTCATTAGTCTCCCTAGGGACATACGCAATGGAACATGTAATAAAACTAAAAGCAAGGTTGGAAATCTCCCTACAAATAGCCCCAATATCAGCTCTGCCAAAGTTGTCTGAATTGCACAGGTTAACCACCTCCACAGCATCACTTTCGATTTCAATCTTTGTGTATCCGAGATCCGCTGCAAAACGGAGCCCATCCCGTATCGCAATTGCCTCCGTTGACCGAACACTCGCTGCAGCCTCATATCATAAGGCCTGAGCACGGACGAGAGCTCCTTCTGAGTTGCGGATAATGGCACCCGTCGCCCCCGATCTGGTCTGAGGATCATAACCAGCATCGACATTGATCTTGATAAAACCCTCTCTTGGAGGACTCCACTCCTTCCTTTGCCTAGTGCACTTAGCTTTAGGTGTATTAGAAAGATCACACGCCACATCTACGGCCCACTTGATCGAGGATTTCGGGTCGTTACCTTGCTTACCGTGGCGCCTATTATTTCTCTCCATCCACACGCTCCAGCAACCACATAAAAGGATGGTTGCGTCATGTGCAGAGACAAGACCATCATCCACCATATCAATAGCCCAGGAGTTTGGATGAAGTCGAGGGATCTTCACCGCTGTAGCACTTCTCATCTCTTGCCAGAATCTTTTTTCCCAAGTACACTCAAAGAATGAGTGGTAAATGGACTCCACCGCACCACAATCTTCACAGTTGTTCATACGTTCAACATGTTTTTCCATGAGTATTTTCCGACACGGTGTATAACCATGTATGACCTCACCAGAAATTTTGGACCTTGGGTGGAATTTGCATCTTCCAGAATTTCTTCCACGGTTTCATATCTCCATTTGAGTCCGAGGGGCCATCTGGTGCTCTCCTATGTTTACACATGAGGTGATAAGCCGATTTAACACTAAAATTACCGTGTTTCTCAGCCTTCGAAGCCCAAAAGTCCTCATCATCACTTTGTGTAATTCTCTGGATAGCCCGCACATCTGGCATCACAAAATTCCGTCTCAGCTTATCAATATCCCAATCACCATCCTCATCGACTAGATCATTAACTGTTGTAGCTGTCGCAGTAGGTAACCGCGCCAACGGCCGAGACCCCGTATTCTCGTCGATCCAGGGATCCTCCCATATGCGAATAGATGTGCCAGCGCCTACTCTCTTTATAAGGCCAAGATTGAGAGCATTACGGCTGTGTAAAATAGCTCTCCACGTGTGAGACGCATTCCTCTTATTACCAGCCTCCATAAAATTGCTGTCATGATAGTATCTGCCTTTAAGAACACGAGCACAAAGAGACTCCGGTCTAGTTATTAATCTCCACCTCTGTTTTGCAAGCATAGCTTGGTTAAAAACCTCGAAATCCCGAAAGCCCATACCTCCTTCACCTTTAGGGATAGCAATACGATCCCATTTTCTCCAATGCAAGCGTTGCTTCTTCTCATCCCCTCCCCACCAGAATCTCGCAATCACAGAAGTGAGTTTTTTGGAAACATTTCGTGAGAGCCGAAAGCAACTCATAGAATATATAGGGATTGCTTGGCATATTGATTTAATAAAGATCTCTCTACCTGCACTCCTTAATAGTCTTGGAATTCCACCAAAGACCAGTTTTTTCACCTTAGCAATAATGTGCTCGAACTGCGAGTCCGATGATCTGCCCACAGCCGTAGGGAGTCCCAAGTACTTCTCTCCCAACGCCTCCACATCAATATCCATCCCATGATGGACCACCTGCTTCACCGGTGGAGTAGTATTTTTACTAAAGAAAATTGCTGACTTGGAATAATTTACCATCTGACCCGATCCTCTTCTGTATAGGTCCAATATAGAATGGAGTCTAGCCGCTCCAGCCGGTGAAGCCTGGGAGAATATCAGACAATCGTCTGCAAAAAGAAGGTGAGAAATACATGGTGCATGAATCCCCACTCGGATACCTTTAGAAAGGTAAGCTGGGCCAATATTTTTGAGTATGCAACTGGATCCCTCGCCACATAAGAGAAATAAGTACGGGGAAATCGGATCCCCTTGTCGAATACCACGTGATGGTCGAAAGATCTCCGAGAAGACCCCATTCACTCTCACCGAGAAAGTCACCGTTTCAACGCATTTCATAATAAGATCAATCCATTGCTGACAGAAACCCAATTTATCCATGATCCCTCTCAGATAACTCCATTCAACCCGATCGTAAGCCTTGGCCATGTCAAGTTTAATAGCACATGCCGCAACCCTCCCTTTCTTCCTCTTCAAATAATGGATACACTCATACGCCGTTAGGACATTATCGGTAATTAACCGTCCCGGGACAAACGCACTTTGTTCTTCAGAAATAATTTCCTCCAACACCGGTCTCAACCGTAGAGCTAAAACTTTGGATGCAATCTTGTACAGGACATTACACAAGGCAATGGGCCTGTATTGAGTGAGGTCTTGAGGTGATTTCACTTTAGGGATAAGCACCAATACTGTCGAGTTGACCACCTCAGGCATTGACACCCCTTCTAAGAAATTCCGAATTGCCTTGCATACCATCACCTTCATAAAGTCCCAGTGAAGAACGAAGAAACCAGCGTTGAAACCATCCGATCCGGGGGATTTATTAGGGTGCATCATGAAGAGGGCATTTTCTATTTCTGTATCCGAGAAAGGAGCCATCAGTTGTTCATTCATTGCATCAGACACCCGCGGTGTAACCCAGTCCGTCACTAGCTCTGGGTTCGTATCCACTTGAGCCGAAAACAAATCCCTGTAGAAACCGATAGAAATTTCTTCCAATCCAACTTGAGAAGTCACCACAGAACCATCATCTTTGCGCAGAGACTTAATTTTATTAGTGCGCCCCCTCTGTTTCGCTTTGGAGTGGAAGAAGGCCGTATTCTTGTCACCCTCCTTTAGCCATAACACCCGTGAACGTTGTTCGGCCGCAATTTCTTCACGAGTTTGCAACTCCGAAATCCGACGCTGTAGCTGTAATTCTGTTCTAGAGGGGCCAAAGCCAATGGATTCCCAATGGGCGTCCTCCAGTCGTTTTCGGAGGACCTTCAGTTGCTTTTGGACAGAACCAAAATCATCACGGCCCCAGCTTTCTAGTCCCTGCCTCACCGCGCCGAGGGCAGTGGCAATACCATCCAAGGAAACCGCACTAGTGTTTAGCAACGATTCCACAGTTTGCGGGTACCTCTCGTGCCTCATCCAATAATTCTCGAAACGAAAGGGCTTCGGCCCTCCTTCCTCCAAGCACCAATCCGATTTACGGATGTTGATTAATAAAGCACAATGATCACTTTGCGTTGTTTGAACATGTGTGACCATAGAATTATCAAAAAGCTCCATGAACCTAAGATCCGCCAAACCTCTGTCCAATCTCACCTTGATATTGCTAGCACCATGTTGTCTATTATCCCATGTGTAGGGTAGACCCGAAAACCCCAAATCCTCAAAGCGCCACAACGATCAATTACATCTATGAATCCCTCCATCTTCCATTCTTCTCTTCCGTGACCTCCAAATTGCTCTCCAGTCGAGGTGATGTCGTTGAAGTCACCGGCACACAGCCATGGAATATCAGACTCTCTTCTCAAATAAGACAGTAACTCCCAACTCCTCTTTCTCCTTGTTCTTTTAGGATCACCATAGAATCCTGTAAACCGCCACTCTACCCCTCCCATCTCATTGGTAACCACAAAGACATCAATGTGTGATTTACTATAAGATTTGAGGGACACCACCGAGTCCGAATTCCAGAAAAATGCTAGACCTCCACTTTGCCCCTCACTCTTGATCCGAGGCCAAAGGGAACAACCAATGGGCTAAAGAAATTTCTTCCTGGGTTCGGCCCATGCAACTTTTGATTACGTACAAGGAGCATAAGCGCTCTCGATGGATTCCTTCATTCGCTAGGTAAACTCTTCCATAGTTTGGTTTTTTACCTTCGGTCATGTTCCAGGCTTGGTCACGTCATCATGTGGTGTATGCACTTTTTATCTTTTTCGTTCGTTCGTGCATGCATGTATTTTCATTCGTTCGTGCATGCATCCACGTAGCTGGGATAATGGGATGGCTTGTACAATTGTTCAAGTAGCACGAGAACGGGACATAGGGGAGAGAAATAAAAAGTGTGGAAGCAGAGCAGCTAGGCCAGAGTGGCGTATGCGAGCTTTCCGAGAGGTGGTAGAAAATTGTTCCCTCCAAGATTTGGGGTGGAGAGGAGTCGACTTTACAATGGATAACAAGAGACAGGGAGACACTAATGTTAAGACCCGCTTGGACAGAGCGTTAGCCAATGAAGAATTCATGACACGCTTTGGGGATACTCGTGTGAAGCACGTGAGTGCAGTGGAGTCCATCCATTGTTTTCTAGTCGTGGAAGTGAGCAGTCATAGGAACTTGGAGATGAGGAGGGCATGTCAATTCAGGTATGAAAACATGTTGCAATCCCATGTAGATTATGATCAGCTCGTTGCTGAGTCATGGAAGCGTTTCCACAAGGGCCAAGGCTTGGCCGGAATTTCAAGCACTTTCGAGCAGTTGCAGGCCGATCTGACGGCGTGGGGAGCGCGGGAGTTCGGATGTTTAGCTCGAAAGGTTAGGAAGCTGCATGCAAATCTAGAAAGATTGCGCCACCTTTCTGTTCGAAGGGGTCCGACCGAGGAGGAGCAAAATATCGTTAAAAAGCTACGGGAATCACTCATACAGGAATAGACTTGGATGCGACAACGGTCAAGAGTTTGATGGTTGCAAGCGGGAAATCGCAATACAACGTATTTCCATGCGCAAGCTTCCCAATGCAAGAGAAAAATTTGTATTCACGGTTTGAGAAGACAAGATGGGTATGTGTGTGAACGAGGAGGAGGATAAGGGGGAGGTTTTCGAAATATGGAGGAGTTGCTTCAGTTTGTCCCAGAAAAAGTGACAGCAGATGAATGAGTTTTTCGATAAGCCCTATGCTGCTAATGAGATTCGAACGGCCTTGTTTCAGATGGAACCGTCCAAAGCTCTTGGCATTGATAAGTTTACAACGGGTTTTTTCCAAAGGCATTGGGGTCTTGTACATAAAGACCTAGATCCGTCTATCTTGGACTTCCTTAATGGAGGGGAACTTCCTTTAGGTATGAATGACACACGATTACATTAATTCCTTTAGGTATGAATGACAGATCGGCTCAGAGTTTGGATGGATGAGATTGTTGGTGAGGAACAAAGTGCCTTTGTTCATGGGAGATTTCTAACAGATAATGACTTAGTGGCTTTCGAAAGTGTCCACACGATGAGAAGACAGAAGAAAGGGAAGAATTTTTCTTGTGCGGTAAAATTAGACATGATGAAGGCCTATGATTGGGTGGAGTGGCATTTTCTAGAGGTTGTTATGCAAAGATTGGGTTTTCGCACTGAGCTGATACGTTTGGTCATAAGGTGCGTCTCTTCGGTGAGATTCTCAGTTCGTGTCAATGGAGAATTGTTGCCTTTCTTCAGCCCCACTCGTGGCCTTCGACAAGGGGACCCGATGGCGCCCTTTTTGTTTCTTCTTTGTGGAGAAGGACTCACTACCTTGTTGAACCGGTTTGGAGCTAATTATATAGACAGGGGGATCAGGGTTTCAGTGAGAGGCCCTAGGATAAATCATTTGTTATTCGCCAATGATTCTCTCGTTTTTATGAGTGCATGTGATCAGAGTGCAGCAATACTTAATAGGATACTTGATATATATGCAAATTGCACCGGTCAGAGGGTGAACAGAACAAAAAAAGTGTCGTGTTTTTCTCACCTAATACACCCCTTGCGAGAAGAAATTCAGTCAAACAAATTTTGGGGATAGAGGTGGGGCCCTTTAGTGATCGGTATCTGGGTTTACCTACAGTAGTTGGACGGATCAATAGTGGGACGTTTGCTCACATTGGGGATAGATTGAGGAGCAAAATGAAGGGCTGATCCGAGAAAATTTTGGCATGTGCAGGTAGAGAAATTTTACTGAAATATGTTGTCCACTCCATTCCAACCTTTAGTGTGTGTTGTTTTAAGTTGACAAAGAAGGTTTGCAAAAGCCTATCGTCTAATATGGCAAAGTATTGCTGGAGTAGTTCCATTGACAAGAGATCTCTCCATTGGATCTCTTGGAAGAAACTCTCAGTACCAAATGGCCGAGGAGGGATGGGGTTTCGTGATCATGAATTATTCAATCTCGGACTACTTAGGAAGCATGGTTGGACGTTTATGGAGAAGCCGAATTCCCTATGTTCCCGTGTGACGAAGACATGTTACTTCCCAGATTGTGACTTCATGCATGCTTATGTGCCTCAGTCCTCTTTTGCTATCTGGCATGCTATCGTGTCTGGTCGGACTGCTCTGGAGTGTGGGTTGTACAAAACAATTGGGGATGGTTTGAGTATCTCAGTAAGAGAGGACAAATGGATCACCTCGACCTTTTCGATTTAACCGATCTTTTTTTGGTACCTCAGATCCACCTGTTGGAAAGGTTTGTGACCTAATTGATTTGGATTCCACGACTTGGAAAACCAATTTAGTGCGAGAGATTTTTGCCAGACAGGATGCTGATGCTATATTAAATATACCTCTGCGGCATGCTGGGGGTGATGACTCGTTTGCGTGGGCACATGAATCTAGGGGCTCTTGTATTGTTAAATCGGCGTACCGTTCTCTCGTGAATCACAAGGAGGCTGATTCTCCAGATGAAGAGACAGTTACAAGCACTTCATTGAAATAAAACAGATATGGAGCTCGCTATGGAAACTTGAAGTGTTACCCAATGTCAGAGTGTTCTAGTGGCGTGTGCTCACAGGCATTTTACCAGATGAACTTACTCTGATTTTGGGCATACAATTGGGGCTCTAGATATACTTCTTCTCAATTTTATAAAGCTGCTCATGCCCATATAACTTTCCCCCTAGTTTTTCACTAGATTTGGATGTCAGCTTGCACTATGAAGCTGAAATTTTTTTCATGGTTATTGCTGAGAGATAGACTCAACACTGAGGACAGGAAGCACCTATTTTTCGCCAGTAACTTCAGTCAAAGAGTGTGTAATCATCTTCAAATCACCTGGCTGGATACTGGAGATGATCTACATGCTGTTGTGTTTCATGCTAGGAGATCTTTTGGTCATGCTTTCTTCATGGAGGTGTTGTTGGTGGCTTGCTGGCACACTTAGCTCCAAAGAAATGTTGTCATCTTCAAGAATGAAAGACCCTCGTTTGCTAAGTGGAAGGGTGGTTTTATTCATGAGGTTCTGCTGATCAGGCGTAGATGTAAAGTTAAGATCCAGAACAGTTTGTTGGCTTGGGTTAATGCTTTCCCTTAGGTTTTCTCAAGCCTTACAACCTTGGTGGCCTTTTGTATAGATTTGTACATATGGTTACTTTCTTGTAAGTTCTTTTACTTTTAATAAAGGTGGGTTGCTGTGGGGCTTTTTCCTCACAGTCTTAAGGCTTCAAAAAGAAGACCTAGCTATGATGGATATACCTAGTGCGAGCGCAAAAATTGCGATGTCAACTCGGAGCACGGGAAGGAAGGTGCAGGAGAGGTTTCCCGTTCAACGTCTGCACTACTTGGTGCCTGGTGTAAACCCCACGAAGGGGTTACTGATCTGTTGATCTCAGAGGCTGAAGCGGTGTGAGATGGAGTCCTCTTTGAAAATTTTTGGGGTTTCTGAGATGTGATCATGGAAATGGACTGCCTGGAGATGGTGAATCTCTGGAATTCTCACCACAAATCTCGCCTCTGTTGTGGCTCCAATCATGTTAGATATTGGGGATCTAGCACTATCTTTCTATCATTTTACTATTCAAAATGTTTTAAGATCTTCGTATCTCTCGGCCCATGTGCTAAGAAAGCTTGTTCGCTCACAATAACCGAGAGTTGGGTAGAGTATAATCCCTCATTCTTGGTGACCAGTCTGTTAGCTGATTTTCCCCATATTGCTTTTGTTTGAATAAAGCTCCCATTTGCAGCAAAAACAAAGTGTGGACAGAAATTGTACACAGTTTACAAATTTTTGCGTGCAGGGAATGAAACAAAAGTAATTTCTCTCCAATTGCTTCCTTCCGTCATATGCTAATATTTTTCCTATGTTTTTGTTTCCATTGTTCGTTCTATTTTTCTTTCCTTTTTATTTTCATTCCATCCTCTTTTCCTTTTTTTTCTTTATAAATAATTTTTTACTTATTTTTCTTTTGTGATTTTGTTGTACATTTTTTCTTGATTTATTTTCTTGTTCTAATTTTATGCTTTCTAGATTTTTTTTTATTTTTTCCATTTTTTTCCTTCCTACTCGCGATTTTCTTCTCTTTATTTTTTCCTTCTTTATTATTTTTCTTACTTTAGATTTTAATTTTTTTTCTTTCATTTCGTGTCCATATATCTACGAATTTTGTTCCGAACTTTTTTTAAAGTTTTGTTGCTAACTTTTGTTCCTATCTTTTATGGAGATTTTTTTCTAGCTTTGTTCAAATTTTTTAATTTTTTGTTCAATCAAAAATAATTTTCTTCATGTTTTCTACCTAGTTATTCCTTCTTTCTGAAATATGTGTTCCCTTTATTTGTGAAAGATAGTTTTCAATTTTTTTTGTTCCAAGCTTTTTATATTTGTTCCGTCGAAAATAGTTTTGTTTCTATTTTATACATAGTTGTTTCTTCGTTCCGAAAGATTTGTTCCTTCTATTTGTGGAAACTAGTTTACGCAATTGTTATCTTTGTTCCTAGCTTATTTCCAAACTTTTTATTTTGTTCCAACAGAAATAATTTTAGTTCCTATTTTATACCTAGTTGTTCCTTCGTACCGAAAGATTTGTTAATTTTTGGTCAAAACTAGTTCCACAATTTTTTTACTAGCTTTGTTCCAAGCTTTTTATTTTTGTTCCATCAAATTTTTGTTGTTCATGTTTCATACCTAGTTGTTCCTTCGTTCCGAAAGATGTGTTCGTTTTATTTGTGGAAAGTAGTTCAACAATTGTTTTTGTTCCTAGCTTAGTTCCAACTCTATAATTTTTTTTCATCGGAAATAGTTTTGTTCATGTTTTATATCTAGTTGTACCTTCGTACCGAAAGATTTGTTCCTTTTTTGTGAAAACTAGTTCCACGATTTTTTTGGTTCCTACCTTTGTTCCAAGCTTTTTAATTTTGTTTCTTCGAAAATAATTTTGTTTATGTTTTATACCCACTTGTTCCTTCTACCGAAAGATTTATTCCCTTCTTGTGAAAACTAGTTCCACAAATTTTTTTATTCCAAGTTTTTTCCATGTTTTTTTATTTTGTTCCATCAAAAATATTTGAAAGATTTGTTCCTTCTAATTGTGGAAACAGTTTTCACAAAAAATTTGGTTCCTATCTTTTGTTCTAAACATTTAATTTTGTTCCATCAGAAATAAATTTGTTCCAGTTTCATACCTAGTTGTTCCTTATTACCGAAAGATTTTATTCTTAGCTTTTGTTCCAAACTTTTTCTTTTTGTTCCATTGGATATAATTTTGTTCTTGTTTTATACCTACTCTATCTTTTTGTTCCTAGCCTTGTTCAGAGACATTGTTCCTATGCCTATCGAACTTTGTTTCTCTCTCTATAGTATTTTTTTTCTACCGTTGTGGAGATTTTGTTCCGAGCTTTAGGTTTGTTCCTAGCTTTTTATCCCTATCTCTTTGGAGATTTTTATTCCTAGCTTACTTTATTTCTATTTTGATTTTTGTTCCTATTTTTTTTATTCCACATAATCTAAAAAAGCCCTAGTTGTACTAATTTTTTTTAGAACGCAGCACAATAGAATAATTAAGAGAAACTATTATTTCCGTACAATCATAACAATTTACATGATCATGACCGCTTACTGTTTTCATAAATGATGTACTCCCTTCGTCCCAAATTAGTTGTCATAGATTTGTCAAAATATGGATGTATTTAGACGCATTTTAGTGTATAGATACATCCATATTTTGAAAAATCCACGACATCTAATATGGGTCAAAGGTAGTATATGGTTTCTTGAAGTTTTACTAAGTGGTGGTTTTGATGCTCTATTTTTTTTCCCTTTCACTATGGTGAGATTTTCAGTCTAAAAGCATGTTGGCGATTTTTTTTTTCGTCGTTGTAACCACTGTGCGTAAACAAGAATAAAGCTGCAAGGAAAAAGGCTTGGAGAAAGCAGTAGCAGCAGCCACACTACATGCAAAGAGAACCCTATCATTTCCCTACAGTATTAGCGCTCGTGAGTCGTGACTCATGAAACAAAAAACATACTCCCTCCATCTCAAATTAAGTGTCACAAAGTTTGATAAAAATGGATGTATCTAACACTAAATTATGTCTAGATACATCCACTTTTGTCAAACTTTGCGACAATTAATTTAAGACGGAGGGAGTACTCCGTACACGGGAGAAGCATCAGTCACGAGTACACATGTACTGATTTTAGTCCCACCTCGGTAGCCAAGAAGAAAATCACCCGCTTAAATAGCTACCTATGTCAAACCCTGGCACGAGTACCACGAGCAATTACCGTGAGAACTGGCAAAGCGACCCCACATACTGTTCCTTGAGCGAATGGGTACAAGGCTAGGCCTCTAAGTGGGCGCGGGCTGCCCACGGCGCCGCTTGGCCCATCCCACTTAATCCATTAAGTGGACACCCACGAACCGACAAAGAAAACTCACGGGCACGAGCGGCACGTACTCTACCGCCGCCACGCCGCCTCGAGTCTCCGTGACGCTTGTACCGTCCGCCATGGTTGGCCAAAAATTCGTTGCCCAAGGTTAGATTGTTCTAGCCAAAAAAATTGTTCCGAACGTTCTTTTGAGTTTTGTTCCTAACTTTTGTTTGGTGATTTTCTTCCTAGCTTTGTTAATTTTTTTTAATTTTTTGTTCAATCAAAAATAATTTTGTTCATGTTTTATACCTGGTTATGCCTTAGTTCTGATATATTTGTTCCCTTTTTTTTGAAAGCTAGTTTTCAATTTTTTTTGTTCCAAGCTTTTTATTTTTGTTCCGTCGAAAATAATTTTGTTTCTATTTTATACCCAGTTGTTTCTTCGTTCCGAAAGAATTGTTCCTTCTATTTGTGGAAACTAGTTTACACTATTTTTATCTTTGTTCCTAGCTTAGTTCCAAACTTTTTATTTTTGTTCCAACGGAAATAATTTCAGTTCCTATTTTATACCTAGTTGTTCCTTCGTACCGAAAGTTTGTTCAATTTTCGTTAAAACTAGTTCCACAATTTTTTTACTAGCTTTGTTCCAAGGTTTTAGTTTTGTTCCATCAAATTTTTTGGTTCCTTTTTCATACCTAGTTGTTCCTTTATTTTAAAAGATGTGTTCCTTTTATTTGTGGAAAGTAGTTCCACAATTTTTTTTGTTCCTAGCTTAGCTCCAACTCTATAATTTTTTTCATCGAAAATAATTTTGTTCATTTTTTATATCTAGTTATACCTTTGTACCGAAAAATTTGTTCCTTTTTTGTGAAAACTAGTTCCACGATTTTTTTGGTTCCTACCTTTGTTCCAAGCTTTTAATTTTTCTTTTGTCGAAAATAATTTTGTTCCTGTTTTATACCCACTTGTTCCTTTGTGCCGAAAGATTCATTCCCTTTTTGTGAAAACTAGTTCCACAATTTGTTTCTTCCTAGCTTTTTTCCAAGCTTTTTATTTTGTTCCATCAATAATATTTGAAATTTGTTCCTTCTAATTGTGGAAACTCTTTTCACAAAAAAAATGTTCCTAATTTTATTCTAAACATTTTATTTTTGTTCCATCAGAAATAATTTTTTTCCTGTTTTATACCTAGTTGTTCCTTATTACCGAAAGATTTTGTTCCTGGCTGCTAGGCCGGGGTGGAGTATGCGAGCTTTCCGAGAGGTGGTAGCAGATTGTTGCCTCCAAGATTTGGGGTGGAGAGGAGTCGACTTTACATGGGATAACAAGAGACAGGGTGACGCTAATGTTAAGGCCCGCTTGGACAGAGCGTTAGACAATGCAGATTTCATGACACGCTTTGGGGATGCTTGTGTGAAGCACGTGAGTGGAGTGGAGTCCGACCATTGTTTTCTAGTGGTGGAAGTGAGGAGTCATAGGAACTTGGACATGAGGAGGGAAGTCAATTCAGGTATGAGAATGTGTGGTACTCCCATGTAGATTATGATCAGCTCGTTGATGAGTCATGGAAGCGCTTCCACAAGGGCCAAGGCTTGGACGGAATTTCAAGCATTCTCGAGCAGTTGCAGACCAAGCTGATGGCGTGGGAAGCGCGGGAGTTCGGATGTTTAGCTCAAAATGTGAGGAAGCTGCAGGCAAATCTAGAAAGATTGCGCCGCCTTTCTGTTCGAAGGGGCCCGACCGAGGAGGAGCAAAATATCGTTAAAAAGCTCTGGGAAGAACTGAGACCGGAAGAGACTTGGATGCGACAACGGTCAAGAGTTCGATGGTTGCGAGTGGGGGATCGCAATAGAGCGTCTCCATGCAGAAGCTACCCAACGCAAGAGAACAAATTGTATTCACGGTTTGAGAAGACAAGATGGGTCTGTGTGTGTGAATGAGGAGGAGGATAAGGGGGAGGTGCAATCCTTCTACTAGAACCTGTATGCTTCACAAAGTTTTCGAAATATGGAGGAGTTGCTTCAGTTTATCCCGTAGAAAGTGACAGCGGAGATGAATGAGTTTTTCGATAAGCCCTATGCTGCTGATGAGATTCGAACGACCTTGTCTCACATGGCACCGTCCAAAGCTCCTGGCGTTGATGGGTTAACAGCGGGTTTTTTCCAGAGGCATTGGGATATTGTACATAGACCTGGTTCCGGCTATCTTGGACTTCTTTAATCACTACAAGAAATATGTTGATACATGACCATTTTATAGTGACCGTGGATGAACTGGTCATAGATCCATGACCATTTCACATCAATTGGTCGTTGGTAGTTTAGGAGGGTCCAAACGTGAAAACTTAATGACAATTTTGGTTAGCAAAGTCATGATCTCCTTACACGAATTGGTCATAAACAGGTAACACTAAATTGCATTATGCCACCTCATCATATTTTGCTCATGTGTCATGCTTATTTATCTCAATTTTGCACGACTCCCCATGTTTTGCTTATGTGGCGTGCTTACTTGTCTCATTATTTTTTTTAGAAGAGATGCGCTCTCAGTTTTTTTTCTTGGGTAATATCCGCTCTCAGTTTTTTTGAACCACCTCCAAACTGTGGCCCCATCGACCTGAAGAGCGGGACTCACCACAGTGACCTGAAGAGCGGGACCCACCACAGTAATTCAAGGTCGGGACTCACCACATCGACCTGAAAAGCAGGACCCACCGTAGAGATTTTAGGTCGGGAGAAAATAAAACGCTCGACGCACGGGGGTTCAAATCCACCACCTCCTCGCTGGGAAAGAAAGAACCAACCACCAAGCTATCCGATCGTAGGTGCTATACAGAAACATCGAATCATTTTCTATATCGCTTACTCGCCCTGGGCCGGACCGGACGCTCAGACTGGCCGGACCAGACTTCTAGGCTGGGACGGAGAGGCAACTCTATCGCCCATACGAGTCTCCTGGCCTGGGCTGGCTGGGCTGGCCGGCTGATCTAGCATCATTTTTTTTTGGTTTTTCCTGTCTTCTTTTATAATTTTTTATTTTAAAATCTAATTTAAAGCAAATAAGTTTTGATTTTTTCTTAAATATGAATTATATTATTATAGACTAATAGGGACTATATTTAGTCAAAATGAAATACAAAATATCCCTAAGAATTATATATTTAGTCACATATGATGACAAAACGCGAAGGTTTTTCATTTTTTTAATTTTTATGAACATCTTTTGAACATTTTATGCCGAGTTAGTACCTAGGGGTTGAATCTTGATGAACTCTTGGTGTATCTATGTTGAAATAGGTACTTGGCTACCTAAAAATGATTTTTGCAAAAAATGACGAGCAAACTACGAGGCACTTGTAGTTCAAATTTGGCCTGGTTACACCAGAATCGGGAGAAATTTATCTTTTCCAAAAGAGGTGTATTTTGAGCTATTGAGAGGTAGTAACTTTGTTATTTGTAGATAAAATATTACATAATATATTTAGAATGGTACTTTGTACAATTTTGCAACATATTTTCGGTAGGTGCTTCACAAAAAAACCCGTTTTTGATACTTCGAAAATGGAAAATGATGTTTTTATTCAAAGAAAAATAAAACTTTCTTCGTGAACATTGTTAGTTGTTCCAATGTGCATCCTTGTGTGCAATATGGTCACATTTAAACAAACTATGCCATGGATGTGGCCATAACATCCGTCATTTGGCCCGAAGGCCATGAATCTTCGTAGGAGATAGCTCATTTCTGTGAACACTTTTTCAACCCAGTTGTCGTATTCCAATTTTATTATTTTTTTTGGATACTAGGACATATATAATAACACCACGCGAAGATCTTGCATCGTTTCGAGTTTTTTTGAATTTTTTGGAATTTTCTAAGCCGGTTTCGGAAAACGGTGAAAACGGGGGACATGACCGTTCATACCTAGGTGTTGAATCTTGATGAACTCTTGGTGTATCTATGGTGAAACAGGTACTTTGCTACCTAAAAATAATTTTTTTCAAAAAATAAAGAGAAAACTACGAGGCACCTATAGTTCAAATTTGGCCCGGTTTCAACGGAATCGGCAGCAATTTGTTTTTTTTTTCAAAAGAGGTGTATATGAATCTTTTTAGATGATGAATTTAGTTATTTGTAGATAAAATATGGTATAATAGCTTTATAATTTTACTTCGTACAATTTTGTGTCATATTTTGTGTATGTGCTTCATAAAAAAACGCGTTTTTACACTCCGAAAATGGAAAATGATGTTTTTATTCAACGAAAATAGAACTTTCTTCGTAAACATTGTTTGTTGTTCCAATATGCATATTTGTGTGAAATATGGGCACATTTAAACAAACCATGCCATGAATGTGTCCATAACATCTGTCATTTGGCCCGAAAGCAAAGAATCTTCAGAGAAGATAATTCATTTCTATAACTATGTCATGGATGTGTTGTTTCTGATTTATAAATATATTTGTCGCTCGGATTTTGTGTGTGTGTGTTGTTTATGATTTATAAATACATTCATGCCTATTTATCGGGATTACTTGTATTTCACATCACTACAAACCAATTGGAAATTGTAAATTTATAATTGGCAATGGCACTATTAATTTCCCACCAAAAATAGAACTGTCTAGTGGGGTTATTTTTAACATATTGAAACTTCTCTTATTTTCTAGTTGACATTAATTGGGACTGTTTGGTGGGGTTCAGAACAGACATGTCCCAGCTGCAGCGGCTGTTGCGTGAAGTGCGCGCGGTGGAATTTTTTCGTGGATTTGTGGAGGGAAAAACTGGAAACGCGCGCGAAGCCGAAACCGAAGTGGACAACCCTAACTTTCCCCTCCCTTCCTACCCTTCCCCACCGCTACCACAGCCCACCGCCCACCAGACCCCATCGCCCCTCTCTGCTCTCTCCGCCCATCGACCACAGCCCGCCTTCTCTGCTCTCTCCGCCCATCGACCACAGCCCGCCGATCAAATCTTGATGAACTCGCCCAGATCCCCACTCCCGTAGGAGCGCCCCAGATCCCCTCTCCCCCCATCCTCGATCCCCAGATCCCCTCTCCCCCAGCCCCAATGCACATATCGATTCCATCTTGTCGAGCCTTTTGCGCCCCTCCTCCCTCGATCGAATCTCCCCGAGCCTCCTGGATTCCCTCCTTCCCCGATCCCCCCCCACGATGCTGCGCCCTGCTGCACATCAAGGCCACAACGCCAGATCCGCCGCCGGGCGACCTCCATCGCTTCCACCCAGGTCGGGGACGACGTGAGCCGTGGGTGATGGATTACGACATGTACTCGCTGCTCGGGGTGGAGCCCTCCTCCTCGCACGCGGAGATCAAGGCCATGTACCGGGCGCTCACGAAGCGGTGCCACCCGGACGTTGTCGGCAGCCCCGCCACAGATAGATCCTCCAGCTACGGCGGTGCTGGCCGCGGCCTCTCCGCTTCGTGAGAAGGACGCGTGTCCTCACCTGCTGGCTCGCGTTAAGGTCTTCCCCATCCATTTCTCTCCCAACCCCTAGATCGTTCTCTCCCTCTCCGAGTCTTCTGTATTTCTTGCAACAGTGACGGCCGTCGATGGATCCTTCACGGACACACCACCATCAAATCTAACCTCGTTTAGAAGACGCAGCCGCTGGACCCGCCCCTCCTGGCAAGGCCGACACCGATGACGAAGGGCTTGCAGAAGAGGGCACAGAGAGCTTCATCAAGCGGCAGTTAACGATGAAATTCTCGGGGGCAGGCCACTCCTCTATTATCTGGTCCGGCCGTCTCCTTGCTCACGTTCTCGGGTCAGGCAGCATGCCCTAGGCCTCCACACCGTACGCATCTAATTCCCCTTCGCCCCTCTACAATTTTCTCATCCCATCTAGTTCATAAGGAGTTTCCATTGATACCTCTGAGAATTAACATCACTCCATGTATAAAAATTCAACTAAACAAAGGAAACAAAAAATGACTTCATGCTTAGTGTACTGCTCCTGCTTGTTTATTGGTTTTTTTTATATCACCTGCTTGGTCAGGTTTTGATCTGATAGTAAGGTAGTATGTACACTGGTCCTGTATTGGCTAAAGTTACTCATGCCTCCTAGTTCAGTAGAAACCAACTCATGCATCTATGGCAAGTTCAGTAATATATGACAAAAATATGAGCTGATTGTTCCTGTATATATGACAAGAATCTGAATTGTTCCATGCATTGGCTAAAATCTGTATGAATGTTCCTGTATTGATTGTTTGGACTTGCTAAACATGTATGATTGTTCCTGTATGACTAGCTATTATAAATCTAGTCTTGTGTCATGAACTAATACTTGAGATTAACTATGTTTAGCACATGTAGTTAGACCTGAAGTACGATCTGCTGATAGCCAATCGTCTATGCCGTATCAATATAAATTGCCTCCATCTGTTACTACTGGTAGTGCTCTTAGTACGATAGCTGCTGTAAGTTCTTACTGTTATTTAGTACCATAGTTGCTGTTGTATCAAGATAAATTTCCTCTATTTATGTTGTGTTGGTTGTGTCAATTATTTTTGCATTGTAAGTACTTACTGTTATTTAGTTCTCTACTAAATTTTCATGCCTTGCTATTTTCCTTCTTGAGTGGTACAGCCCGAAACTGATCTGCATGAGTCTCTTTGATTTCTCTCTAAGTCCTTTTTTCCATTGATTAAATGTGTGTCATGTTGTCTCTCATCTCCTGCAGCTGTTACATAATTGCAACCTGCCTGCCTAATTCCCTACATGTTCTGATCCCAGGCAAGTCTCGTGTTTCCAAGTGTCTCGTGTTTCCATGTGTCGAAAACAAATTGTAAACGGTGAATCGGTGATCATTAATATTTCTCACATGTCATATGTATCTCTTTGTTTATTTCTTATTTGCCTTTTCTTATTATGGTTATCATTTCGATGATAGGTTCCGCGTGGTCAAGGAGGGACTGGGTCTCGTGAGCGCGGTGTATATGGGCTGGGGACCTCCTCTTGGTTCTAGGTGTTGCTTTAACTGTGGGATTGATTTAGTCACTTCTGAATTCTGTGGCATTATTTGCTTCCGAGAGAAGCCCCTGCCAGTCTATGATGCGTTGAACATAATAATTCAATTTTATATAAAGACTCATGCTAATTTAACAACAGCTAGTGAAAAGAAGCTAGTGGTGAAAAATGATTTACTTTGTGCGAACCTGAGGTTTTCTGTTGTTCCTATGTTCTGCTTTCAAATGCTGTAGGGTGCTCACAGTGATGAGCTTTCTGCTGCGTCAAGGCTGCAAGAAACCATCAACTTCTACCAGACGATAATGATATCAATCTTCTCTCTTTACTCCCCTGTTCATACAGGTTAGTTTTTCATCCAAGTTTCTCCCTTCTGCTATGTCACCAAGCTTGTAATGTGAAAATTACCCAACTGAACGCAATTAAAAACCTAATACACTAGCCTGTGATCTTTGTCATAACCTGGGCTCAGTTCACTTTATTTTCATTATTCCAGGAATTTGAATTTCTCATCTATGTTGCCTATGATGATTTGTTTGCTTCCAAGTAGTAGTTTCTCTCTCGGGAAGCAAACAAGGGATGATCTATGCTGCTGCTGATCTGAGTTGTTTGTCTATTTGTGGTGTAGGACAAGCTGAAGCGGAACAAGATCAAGAAAATCCAGAAGTTGATCAAGCTCAACAAGCAAAGAGAATGAAGCACTAAGTTCTGTTGGACTGCTGCGGTTTGTTGTGTGCCGTTGAAATCATCCAGCACTCCGCCTGATGCTAGTTGGCAAGACATCAAGGTCTTGCATGTTTCCCTTGTGTAAACTGTTTGTAAGAATGTACTGTTTTTCTCAAATGCTGGTGAAATAAGATAATTTCAATGGCTTTTGTTCTCCTGTTTATAATGTGAGAATTGTAATAGCATTGTCATGAATTATTGTGTTTCTGTGTATAAGATTGTTGGATGTTCAAATGATTGTTGGCTGAAGTATGTATTTTGAAAAACCAAAAGGCCACAACCCAAACCATAATGGACTTAAAGTTATCAGGCACAAACAGTAATGGACCCTAAAAGCCCCAATCGAAATTTATCTATAAAAGGCCAAAATCGAAAAATTACCTGGCCCAAAATATATTGGTCCTAGAGGCCCATATGGCGAAAAATCAGACAGAGAACAGAATTTAAATGGGCTGAATAGTTGGGCTTAGCCCGTGTAGAGGAGCAATATGGACCGGGCTGAATCTGGTATATGACTTTCTTATTTGGTCATGATTTTGCCCCGTAGGATTGGCCACGTAGGATGTGATGTGGCTATGGCAGGACATGCCATGACCAAAAAACTTGGATGGTCATGCACGGCTATATGAACATTCCATTAAAAGGGTCATTGGCGATCGAATAAGACGCTCGGTATGTGACTTTAAATTTTTGGTCAAAAAGGGGACATGAATGAAAGCACGTGACCTTTCAGTGACCAAAATTAAGAGTCATGTATCAACATATTTCTTGTAGTGAATGGAGGGGAACTTCCTTTAGGTATGAATGAAACATCGATTACATTAATTCCTAAAGTATTTAATCGCCAAAGCATCTTGCAAGTTGCGGCCAAAGTAATTACAAATCGGCTGAGAGTTTGGATGGATGAGATTGTTGGTGAGGAACAAAGGCAGTGGGACATTGCTTACAGATAATGTCTTAGTGGCTTTCGAAAGTTTCCACACGATGAGAAGACGGAAGAAAGGGAAGAATTTTGCTTGTGCGGTAAAATTAGACAGGATGAAGGCCTATGATCGGGTGGAGTGGCATTTTTTAGAGGCTGTTATGCAAAGATTGGGTTTTCGCACTGAGCTGATACGTTTGGTCACAAGGTGCGTCTCTTCGGTGAGAATCTCAGTTCGTGTCAATGAAGAATTGTTGCCTTTTTTTACACCCACTCGTGGCCTTCGACAAGGGGACCTAATGTTGCCCTTTTTGTTTCTTCTATGCGGAGAAGGACTCACTTCCTTGTTGAATCTGTTTGGAGGTAATGATATAGACAGGGGGATCAGGGTTTCAGTGAGATCACCTTGGATAAATCATTTGTAGTTCGCCGATGATTGTCTCATTTTTATGAGTGCATGTGATCAGAGTGCATCGAGACTCAATAGGATACTTGATATCTATGCAAACTGCACTGGTCAGTGGCTGAACAGAAGAAAAAGTGTCGTGTCTTCTCACGTAACACACCACTAGCGAGAAGAAATTTAGTCAAACAAATTTTGGGGATAGAGGTGGAGACCTTTACTGGTCGGTATATGGGTTTACCTACAACAGTTGGACATATCAATAGTGGGTTGTTTGCTCACAATGGGGATAGGTCGAGGAATAAAATGAAGAGCTGGTCCGAGAATAATTTTGCATGTGCGGTAGAGAAATTTTGCTGAAATCGGTTGTCCAATCCATTCCAACCTTCAGTATGTGTTGTTTTAAGTTGACAAAGAATGTTTGCAAAATCATATAGTCTGATATGGCAAAGTATTGGTGGAGTAGTTCCATTGACAAGAGATCTCTCCATTGGATCTCTTGGAAGAAACTCTCAGTACCAAAAGAGCGAGGAGGGATGAGTTTTCGCGATCTTGAATTATTCAATCTCGCACTAGTTGAGAAGCATGGTTGGAGTATTATGGAGAAACCGAATTCTCTATGTTCTCGTGTGATGAAGACACGTTACTTCCCAGATTGTGACTTCATGCATGCTTATGTACCTCAATCCTCTTCTGCTATGTGTCGTGCTATATTGGCTGGTCGGACTGCTTTGGAGTGTGGGCTGTACAAAAAAAATTGGGGATGGTTTGAGTATCTCAGTAAGAGAGGACAAATGGATCCCCTCGACCTATTTGATGAAACCGATGTTTGTTGGTACCTCAGATCCACCTGTTGAAAAGGTTTGTGACCTGATTGGTTTGGATTCCAGGACTTAGAAGACCAATTTAGTGCGAGAATTTTTTTTCCATACATGATGCTGATGTTATATTAAATATACCCCTGTGGCATGCTGGTGGTGATGACTCGTTTGCGTGGGAACATGAAGATAGGGGCTCTTATACTGTTAAATCGGCGTACTGCTCTCTCGTGAATCACAAGGAGGATGCTTCTCCAGATGAAGGAACGGTTACAAGCAATTCATTGACAGAAAAACAGTTATGGAGATCGCTATGGAAACTTAAATTGTTACCCAAGGTCAGAGTATTCTAGTGGCGTGTGCTCAGAGGCATCTTACCGGATGAACTTACTCTGATGAGTAGGCCTATCAAATCTACTAGGTTATGTCGACTATGTTTATGAACGAAGGAAAGCCTAAAGCATGCATTGATTGATTGCTCGCATGCTAGAGGGTTTTGGGATGAAGCTCAGGCTTTGTTCGATTTCCATCTTCCTAACCTTCATCCACAAACATGGAATAGATATATTATGTGTGATTCTGGCTTTTCTTCGGAAGATCGAGCGAAACAGATGCCGCTGTCAACTCGGAGCAGCAGAAGGCAGGTGTAGGAGGGGTTGCCCGTTTAGCGTCTACACTAATTGGTGCCTGGTGTAAACCCCACGAAGGGGTTACTGATCTGTTGATCGCAGAGGCTGAGGCGGTGCGAGATGGAGTCATCTTTGTGAAGCTTGGGGGTTTCTGACATGTGATCATGGAAACGGATTGTCTGGAGATGGTGAATCTCGGGAACTCTCGCCACAACTATCGCCTCTGTTTTGGCTCCAATCCTGGTAGATATTGGGGAGCTAGCCCTATATTTCAATCATTTTCCTATTAAACATGTTTCTAGATCTTCCAATCTCCCAGCCAGTCTTTGTGCTAAGCGAGCATGTTCGCTCACAATAACCGAGAGTTGGGTCGAGTCTAATCCCTTATTTTTGGTGACCAGTCTGTTGGCTGATTGTCCCCAGAGTTCTTTTGTTTGAATAAATCACCCATTTACCGCAAAAAAAGTGTGGAAAAAATTGTACATAGTTTACAAATTTTTCCGTGCATGGAATGAAACAAAAGTAATTTCTCTCGAATTCCTTCCTTCTGTCATATGCTTATATTGTTTCTATGTTTTTGTTTCCATTTTTATTTCTATTTTTCTTTCCTTTTCATTTTCATTTGTTTCTCTTTTCCTTTTTTTCTTTATAAATAATGTTTTACTTATTTTTCTTTTGTGATTTTGTTGTACTTTTTTTCTTCATTTCTTTTCTTGTTCTAATTTTATGCTTTCTATTTTTTTTCTACTTTTTCCATTTTTTCCTTCGTACTCCCTATTTTCTTTTCTTTATTTTTCCTTCTTTATTATTTCTCTTACTTTAGATTTTAAATTTTTTGTTTTTTCTTTCATCTTGTGTCCATATATCTACGAATTTTTTTTCCGAACTTTCTTTTGAGTTTTGTTCCTAACTTTTGTACCTATCTTTTATGGAGATTTTTTTCCTAGCTTTGTTCCAAATTTTTAATTTTTTGTTCAATCAAAAATAATTTTGTTCATGTTTTATACATAGTTATTCCTTCGTTCTGAAATATTTGTTCCCTTTTTTTGTGAAAGATAGTTTACAATTTTTTTTGTTCCAAGGTTTGTTTTTATTCCGTCAAAAATAATTTTGTTTATACCTAGTTGTTTCTTCGTTCCGAAAGATTTGTTCCTTATATTTGTGGAAACTAGTTTACACAATTTTTGTCTTTGTTCCTAGCTTAGTTCAAAACTTTTTATTTTTGTTCCAAGGAAAATAATTTTAGTTCCTGTTTTATACATAGTTGTTCCTTCGTACCGAAAGATTTGTTCATTTTTTGTCAAAACTAGTTCCACAATCTTTTTACTAGCTTTGTTTCAAGCTTTTAATTTGTTCCATCGAATTTTTTTTGCTCCTGTTTCATACCTTGTTGTTCCTTCATTCTGAAATATGTGTCAATTTATTTGTGGAAAGTAGTTCCACGATTTCTTTTATTCCTAGCTTAGTTCCAACTCTGTAGTTTTTTTTCATCGGAAATAATTTTGTTCATGTTTTATACCTAGTCGTTTCTTATTACCGAAAGAGTTTGTTCCTAGCTTCCATTTAAAAAAAAGTCGTTCTTGTTTTATACCTACTGTATCTTTTTGTTCCTAGTCTTGTTCGGAGACTTTGTTCCTATGCCTATCGAACTTTGTTCCTCTCTCTATAGTATTTTTTTGTTTGTACCATTGTGGAGATTTTGTAACGAGCTTTAGGTTTGTTCCTAGCTTTTTATCCCTATCTCTTTGGATATTTTTATTCCTAGCTTGCTTTATTTCTATTGAGATCTTTGTTCCTAGATTTTTTTAATTCCACATAATTTAAAAAAACTATTACTACACTTTTTGTAGAACACAACACAATGGAATAATTAAGAGAAACAATTATTTCCGTACATTCATAACAATTCACATGATCATGACCGTTTATTGTTTTCGTATGATGTACTCCCTTCATCCCAAATTAGTTGTCATATATTTGTCAAAATATGGATGTATTTAGACGTACTGTAGTATATAGATACATCCATATTTTGAAAAATCCACGACATCTAATTTGGGACGGAGGTAGTATATGGTTTCTTGAAGTTTGACTTAGTGGTTTTCATGCTCTATTTTTTCCCTTTTACTATGGTGAGATTCTTAATTTAAAAGCATGTTGGCGGGTTTTTTTGATCGTTGTAAATGCGGACCCTATCTTTTCCCGTACAGTATTAGCGCTCGTGAGTAAAAAAAAAAACATACTCTCTCCATCTCAAATTAAGTGTCGCAAAGTTTGAGAAAAATGGATATATCTAACACTAAATTATATCTAGATACATTCAATTTTGAAAAACTTTGCGACAATTAATTTAAAACGGAGGAAGTACTCCGTACACGGGAGAAACATCGGTCTCGAGTACATATGTACTGATTTTAGTCCCACCTCGGTAGCCAGGAAGAAAATCACCAGCTTAAATAGCTGCCTATCTCGAACCCTGTGGCACGAGCAACGTGAGCAATTACCATGAGAACTAACAAAGCGACCCCACATAGTGTGTCTTGAGCGAATGGGTACAAGGATAGGCCTGTAAGTGGGCGCGGGCTGCCCACAGGGCCGCTTGGCCCATCCCACTTAATCAATTAAGTGGACACCCACGAACGGACGAAGAAAACTCACGGGCATGAGCGGCGCGTCCTCTACCGCCGCCATGCCGCCTCGAGTCTCCGTGACGCTTGAACCGGCCGCCATGGTTGGCCTAAAATTCGTCGCTCCATCCCCCACTCCTCTCCCAATTCGCTCCCCTTTTCCAGCCACCTCCATCCCGTGCCTCGACCGGCAGGCGCCCGACAAGGTCCTTGGTGAGCCATACGCGTCGGGCGAGCCGGCGAGGACCTTTGGAGTTGCAGGGTGGCGACGAGTTCCGGCTGCTCTTCTACTCCACCTGCCCGCTCGGCCAAAAGAGCCTGCTCGCCCCCGGCATGCTCTCACCAACCTGTAGCCCCGACATGGCCGAATCGGCTTGACACGACGCTGTCTACCGCGAGCGGAGCGGAGTTTGCATTTTCGTGAGGCAGGTGGATGCCGTTTAACATCAATATACTTAAGTGGGCATAAGCGACGTCCGTTTAATTTACACGGACAAAAGTGGGCAGCTGGTGGGCGTCCACGGACATGCCCACTTACAGCCTGCTACAAGGCAATTTGCGCAAGCGAGGGCTAAATGGGACGCCTGGTCAAGGCCCAACATAAATTTGTCCTTGAGCAAAATGACAGCATGGGATCGCCCGGGCGAGAGGGAGGGTCAAAATGACGGCAAGATAATAAGTACGTGTAGGATCCTACCACCCACCGCACGGGATTGGATTTTGAAACTGACTCGGTCAGGTGCAAGTCAGGCTGTAAGTGGACGTGGACTGTCCATGGCGCCGCCGGCCGTGTCCACTTAAATCATGTCCCTGGACGCCCACGGACAGGTTGCGTTTGTTGGTGGGCAGTCGTGGCGCACCCATTCCCCAGTTAAAGCCCGCTTAATCTTCCCTATCGTTCCTAGGAGCAGAGGTGGAGGCGTGGAGCATCCCACGGGGTGGAGGCGGGCGATGAAAGCCGTAAGTAGAGAGAGCCCGGTACCTTGTGCCGTCGATCTTGAGTGTTGGATTCTCAGATTGGTTTTCCCGGCGCATAGAGCGTGATCGATTGGTAGAAGTGTGTGTGCTTCGTGGTCTAGAGCAAGAAAGGAGAAGGTAGTACAAACGAGCCGAGCTTCCACTTCAATGTATGTCGATGTTTGGCGGGTTAAAGGAGGGACTGACAGACACCCGCAAAAATTGGCGGGATTAAGCAGACAAAACTCATAGTACCGTTTAATCAAACAGGCACAAGAGTAAAGCCTATGAACAGCTGAGGGCATGCCCACTTACAGGTCTACCAACAAGCGCTCGAAACGAAAATCTGGTGCCCACATCGAATCAAAGGCAACACAACTTTAGGAACACCCTGACGGGCTATACCATAATTCTGGGGGCTGGACAACAACGGCACAATCGGCAAGGAAGGCATCGCGCTGGAGCAGCACGACTGCACCCGATCCGCGTCAGATGTTAGGATAGGCAGAGGAACCAGTATTCTTATACGGGGGCAGTTCCGATCCGGATGGTGCAGTGCCATCGAACTCCTACGGCCATGATTGATGACGAATGCGCAGGTTAGATCTTCTTCTCCATCATGTTCTAGATCTTAATCTCTCTCCGACTCTTTTTCTATTGAAGAAGCCATATGCGTTATGTAAAATCTAATCAATTTCTTCTTTTTAATCAATGACAGATTCATATGGCTTAGAAAACTGTTATGCAGCCAAACAATTTATGACGCAATCTCCGACCTTGGATGTCAAGGAGCAAATAAGGAAAAAAGATAGAGATCGATATGCACAGATGACGTATGAACAAAAACAAGAAAATTTTGAAAAGGCATCGTTAACCCTAT